>JAWLRI010000232.1:528670-594650 GCA_034781795.1 Crypturellus tataupa
TGTGGAGTCTCCTTCTCTGGAGATCTTCAAGACCCGCTTGGATGCAGCCCTGTGCCACGTGCCCTAGGTGGCCCTGCATGTGAAGGGAGGTTGGACTAGATGACTTCTAGAGGTCCCTTCCAACCTTAGGCATTCTGTGATTCTATGACTGGTGTGTCATTAGGGCCACTAGGAAGTCCTGCAGAAGTTGAGTGAGCCTGAGAAACGTGGTCCAGGTTTCCAGAGCCAAAGAGCTCCAGTTTTGCTGCAAAGCGGTTTGAGAGCCCAAGCTCTTTGCAGCAGCTCTAGCTCACGGGCGCGCTGGAGACCTGCAGCTGTGGCTAGAGAAGCGCCACGTGCTCTGGAGGGACTTCTTGAGATGCCAGGACCTCTCCAAGAGCTGGGCCATGACGGCAGGTATCCTGACCTGCTGCAACCAGTGCCACACGTTTTCCTGTGAAGCTTGTACATGGTGCTGAGACTCTTGCAATATAGCACTTGCTCCTTCTAAGTGCTGCTCGTTGCCTTTTTTTGCTCCTCGAAGGCTGCTCGTGGGGCTGGATGGTGGGAGCAGCCTGTGGGTGATGCTGGTGAGGGTGTCCTGCTGGGAGAGCCCTGCTGATGGCTGTAGGAAGGAGACTCCTGGCCGACAGACGCAAGAGGAGCCCCAGTGCTGGGGTCTGGGGCCTTAGATGTACGTCCTGGCTGGGGTTTTCATAGTGCAAAATGCAGGCTGGGGGAAGGGGAGGCTGCATCGCTGTTTCTGACACCTTCTGACAAGGTTATAAATTAGCTTAATTAGCTGAAGATGGCTGGAAACAAATTACTCGGCACCCTTTGGGGGCACAGCCGTGTAGTGATTGCAGCTCGCCTTTGTGGGGACAAATGCCCCGGATTAAAATTGCCCTGCAGTTCCCCAAACGGAGTGTTTTGTGCTAGTTTATAGCTCAGTTCCCT
Source organism: Crypturellus tataupa (assembly GCA_034781795.1). Lineage (NCBI taxonomy): Eukaryota > Metazoa > Chordata > Aves > Tinamiformes > Tinamidae > Crypturellus > Crypturellus tataupa. The sequence continues at coordinate 529,607 of JAWLRI010000232.1, forward strand.
TTGCATCGGGGAGGATGCGTGAGCCTCAGGACTCATTCTTGGGGCAAAATTGGGTACATCTTGCTCCCGAGCCTGGGGCTCACTGTAGGACTTTGGGGTCCGTCTGGAGGTGCAGAGAGCCCTGAGCCCTCTCGCTGCCACATCCCTGCTAATCCGCGCCATCCCCTGCTGCTGTGTGAGCTGGCCGGGCGCCACTCTCTTCCCTGGCAGTTTATTATGTAGTGCATTGTGTGTTTCTTTTTTAAATACATCACTTGGGAGAAGAGGATGCCAAACATTTGAAATCCTGATGAAACAACACAGTTAAAGCCGAGTGGCCCATGTGCTATTAATACAAATCTGCAGCGAGAACAGGAGGCGGGCGACCTTTAACAAGACATTAAACATTTATTAAAACCATTAGAATTAGTGTCAGGTTGTATGTATTTATTTATTTATTTTAAAGCTGCCTCGGCTAGCAGAGGGGAGGCGAGCAGGGACCGGCAGCCTTGGAAGATGATGAGAGCTGTTGCATTCTCTGCTGTGTCCTTTGTCTGTCTGTGTGCAGGGCTGTTAGTGTCCCGTGCTGGGATGGGGAAGGGTGGAGGGGGCTTGTGGTTGGGTCAAGTCCTGTCTAGGACCTCCTGGGATGTCCTGTGCATGTCCCCAGTGTGACAGACCTGCTGGAGGGCAGGTGGCACCTGGACGTGCTGGAAGCAATGGCTGCAATTGAGCCAACATCTACGACTGCTGGGACAGGTTTGGGTTTGTTGGGGACCAAGGTGCCTGTGGTCCACCCAAATGCTGCCCAATCCTGCTGGTTTCCAGAGGTGGGGAGCCCCTGGGATGTTCCTGCCTACTGTTTGCTAATTCTGCAGCCAGGCTGGCTTGGCTGCAGCAAAACCTTGGTCCTGGGGGGGATGTCCGCATCAGCCCTGTGTGCCACTGTGTTCTTCCCCTATCTCTTGGGTGGAGCTAAGGCAAAATGGGAGTAAAAAGGCAGTGTGAGACTCACCTGCCTGGAAAACCGGGTTCCTCGATGCTCCTGTCCTGCTGCCAGTGCATTATGGGGACCTGGTATCGAGCAGCTATGTGGAGCAAAAAATGCCCCGTATCACAACAGAAAATAAAAAGATGCTATGAAAACACTAATGGGTTTTGCTGGGGTTCATGATATTTAAATCCCAAGAGCTCCCCGGGCACCTTGGATGCGTCTTGCTTGGTTTGACTAATTTTCCCCCCTGCCCCAAGGTATTTTCTGCCCCAGAACTGGGCAGAACTAGGCGGGGAGATGAGCGTATTCCTTGTCTGGTGGGTAAGCTGCCAGCATCCCTTTCCTGTCATCTTCCCGCGGCTGCTCGCAGACAGCTTCTCCTTCAGCTTCTCCCAAGCCTCTCCTCTGCGGATTATGTGCTCTCTTGAAAACGTCTTTGTTTTCTGATGTTTGCTATTGTAATTTATGTGCGATGCTGCTGCTCGTTGAAAAATAAGGGCTTTATCTCCGTGGGAATTACACCTGCCAAACGCAGCCCTGGATACATCGCGAGGTGCTCCGCGATGGAATCCGGCTTGGTGGTGATACCAAAGTTTGCTCCACATTAGCCACCCACAAGAGCAAAGCTCTGCACCCCATCAGGCACAAATTCCCTGATCTTTAAATGCTCTTTGAAAACTGCTTGGTTGTGTCATTGTCATTTCTTTTCTCTGTTAAGATTGTGGACCCTGTTACTTCTGCAGGTGCAATGTCGTCTTTTTGTTCCTGCTTGATTTTGTGTGCAAAATATGCGTTTCCAAGCCCAATGAGCTCCTAGCGTGTGGCGTGCAGTCCCGGTTGCTGTCGTCCTTGTGGGAAGCTGCAGATGCTGCAAGGGAGAGGAGCTGCTGCTGGGGCTGGCTGGCAGCCGCGCTCTCGTGGAAATTACTATTTTTAATGCGGCTGGCATTTCTACTGTGTTGTCACCGATGCGTTAGAGCACGCAGGCCCCCTTTATTATTTTAAATCTAATAATTAAAAATAACGCGGCGATCGTCTCCGCTTTGGGCGCAGGGCGTTCGGTGTGGCGGCGCGCCAGGCTCTGCGGTGGAAGGGGGGCGGTTTCCTCCCTCTCCCTCCCTTGGGAACAGCTCAGCCCAGGATATTCCTCACCCGGTGGGAATGCCGGGGGGTGGCTGTGGCTTGGTGGGTCTGTAGCCCTCCAAGCTGTTGGCTGTGGCCGCAAGAAGCCTTGCAGCAAATGCAATTCTCCTTAAACTGATGTATGTTTGCGGAGAGGGATTTTTCCTCTCTCCCTCCCTCGCTAACCTGCTTTTAGCTGTGATGTGGGAGAAGGCATTTAAGCCCAGAACGTTCGTTCCTGGTATTGATTTTGCTTTCTGCTTGAATCTCGCTTTATTGCCCTTGGAACTCGCAGTGTCTGAAAGGAGAACAGGGAGGGCTGCGCTCTTGGAAGGGTTCTGTGGTGGTGACAGAGAGGGGCTTAATGCAGAGGGGTTGAGGGAGAGATTCATGGACTGTTGCTGTTCTGGACTATCCCTGTCCATTGTTGTAGACCTGTTTTTTCCTCCTGTGGCCCCAGAGCAGGGATGCTGCTTGTACTTTGGCCCAGGAGTCCCCACTCCTGCTCCAGTGGCAGCTTCAGGTGCAGAAACGCAGTGTTGGTGGGTTGTATATAGACACTGGTGCTTGCAAAATGCAGGGATAACCCTGTTATCTCTAGTGAAGGGGAGAAGGGGAGGATAAGCACAGTGGAGAGGAGAAGGGGAACCAACCTCTGCTTTGTGAAAGCAGAAAGTACTGGAGGCTGCGATGGTGTTTCCTTGGCTCTCCGGTGCCTTCTGAGGTGCCTTGGAGTCCTGGGTGCCCAACCGGCTCCTTCCTGCTGCAGAAAGCTCATTGTGTGGGTGGGTAGGAAGGTGTCGAGGAGAAGCAGAGCATCAACCAAGGCAGCCAGTCCCCTGGAAAGACCTTTCTTACGTCTGCCTAGGCAGTTTCTCCGGGCGAGCAGCCCCATTGCTGGGCAGTGGTGCTTGGTGGGGCTCTTCCTTCCCTCTCGACTTGCACTGGGTGTTGCATCAGGTGCGCTGTTTGGTCTGAATTCCCTCCCCGCCTCCCCCGGGATCCCTGTCCCTGCTCCCGGCCTGCTTGGTTTTAACAGGGAGCCCGGCTTTAAGCTCCTCTGTGGGCCGGTGACCTGCGTCACCTCCGATAAGGCCTCGGTGAGCCCTGGGGACCGCCGCGCCGCCAGCGACAGAGCTGTGCCGCGGCACCGCACCGATGAAATAACCTCCTGCTTCAATATTTACTCTAACGTTATAAAGTAGCTCGGTGTTTACCCACTCCGGCGCGTGAAGAGCGCGCCAGAGAGCTCTCCAGCTCCCCCCGAGCGGCTCCCGAGGCGCCCGCGTGCCCCAGCAGCGCCGCTTGCCTAATTGCTTGCAGCCCATTTAAGGGGAACTGATTAAGAAATTAATTCACAATCTTGGGGCTCTGTAGACGCTGATGCCTCTGAAGCAGGAGGCGATTAAGGCATTTCTGATGTTTGGATGCTGGAGATGCTATCGCACGGGTTTGCATAGGCTGAGAGGGACACATAGGCCTTTGGGTTGACCCTTTTGGGTTGGGTTTCCATCTTGAGGGCTCATGTTCTCCTACCGGGATGGTGGCCTATGCTTGCGGGGCAGCACCCACAGCTCTGCCGTTGGCTTGGGTGACGGGAAGGAGCTCGGAGCCGCACGGGCCGTGTCCGATGTCACACCAGGCTGTTGTTCAACCGCGGGCGGGCTCTGCCTTGGCTCATGCCGGGCACTGCAGCTCCCGATTAAAACTCTTCCCTTGCTGCTTGAAAAGAAAATGTGCCACGAGGCAGGTTTGCTCTGCAGGATTAAAAGCAAATAAATATTTATACGATATGCAAAGCAGGCTCGATAAGATGTGCATATCATTGAGAATTTGAAGCGGTTTAGTTTTGGGCGAAAGATTAAGGGGCATGCGTGTCGGTGCATTATATAGTTTTAAAGAGATGCCTTTGCCTCTTGCACAAAAATAGAAATGTGAAAAAGGGAAAAACAATTTTTGCTTCTTGAACTGCTCTGGTCTTGGCTTTCCTCATACTTCCACATATCTTTAACTGCAGCTGTGGAAAAAAGCCAGGGAGCAAGGGCAGTGCAGGCCACGTTTCATATGCAAATACAATGCTGGCCCTGCTTCTAATATTCCCTGTGTTTACACGTAAATGCAAACAACTGTTGACTTAGTTTCAACAGATAATGTGTTTCGTAACACGGGGGAGCAGGGATGGCTCTGGGATTTGGCACGGGGTGCGTCTCCACGGGACGGGTGGCTCGGATCAAGGCCCCGCTCTGTGCTGAGGGCAGCTCGTGGCTCTCACCACTGTATAGCACTTACATCCTCACGTCCCGTGAGACCAGGAGCATGGAGACGGCAATCTTTGGGTCACCTTGTCTTGATGACTGTGAGCAGAAGCATCTGGGAGAGGCCCTGGCTCTGCTTTAAGGTTGGATGCTCAACGCCGCTGTCCGTGGACCTGGGGCAGCCCTTGCAGCGATGCCCACGGGTCTGCCCAGCCACGAGCGTGGACTGCGAACCTTTGAGTCAGGGCTTCAATCTGCAGCTATCAAAGGTGCCTGCTGGAGCCTCCACCCTGAGCGCCTTTGCCAGCCCATCCTCCGCCCTGGTCCTTCCCGGGGAGCCTCTCGTGCTCCCGGCTCCTTCCCGGCATTGCGGGCGCGGGAGCACGTCCGGGGGGACGCAGGGGCTCACTCTTCGTCTGAGGGACCAACCCACCCCAGCACCTTGCTGGAGGGGGACCTTGGGGACACACTGAGGCTCCAGACCCTGAGCTGGGGCAGCAACATCTGCAGTGAACTGGGGGTATTTCCGTGAGATGCTTCAGTTTTGGGGGGGGTGGGAAGATTCTTTTCTGTGTGGTTTGTCCCAGCGTGTTTTCTGTTTTTCTCTATTTTGGTCTTGTTTTCCAGTCGGTTGTGATAAATGCCTCCATGCAGAGGGGGCTGGATGGGTGGGTGCCACATGCTCGCGGGCGCTTCACGCCAGCAGCTCCCGCTGCAGACGGTGATACCGCTGCTTTGCATTCGGCTCGAGCTTGTAAGGTTTTCCATGTAGCCCCAAGGAGGAAAACCATTGGCTTGGAATCAATAATTTGGAAATTAAGTTTATGTAATTGCTGTCTCTGGGTGTGTGTTTGTCCCCATCCGCCTGCCTGTCTGTCCCTAGTAATTTCTAGCCTGCTGGCCAGCTTGCACTGAACAGAGCAGAGGGGTAGCGCAGCTTAAGGTATTTGATGTATGGAAGGTTGGGACAAAGCGTGGCGGTGTAAAGAAGCCAAAATCTGGCTAATGGTGGGGGGGAAGTTACAACATGAGTCTAAGCCATACTAGACAACAGAGAATCTCCCCAAGAGGGCTGTTTCTTCCCTGCGAGGAGGTGTCTGGAAGTGCCCGTCTGTATTAGACGCTGGAGAGCCCCGCCGTGGGCCAGCTGCGTGTCCTCAGCGCACGCTCCTCGCTCCGATGCCTTGGAGCGGGACCAGGTCGGGACTTCGCAGTGGGACTGGGTCTGGAGAACCGGCGCTTTCCTCGGCCGCTCCCAGACTCTGGAGCAGGCCCTGGTGAGCAATTTTAATGAAGAGGGTAATTGCCCTTGGGGCTGTTTCTGTCTGGCACCTTGTGGTGATGCAGAGCCCTGATAAAGCTGTGATTATGGTTGCACTTTGCATGAGAAATGGCATGGTTGGGAGTTGGTGCCACATTCGGTCATTGCCCGCGATGAGGGAGAAGGCAATGGGGATCCCAGCCCACCGTGATGTGTTGCGGGAGCCCAGCTGAGGGCTTTCCTGGCGCAGGGAATGGCTTTCTGCGCTCTTTGAGGAGGGAATCGGCAGCCTCTCTCGCAGCAGCATGCAGCAAAGTGCCTGGCAGCGGTGGCCGCGTAGCTCCTGAGTCTGCCTGTTATTTCTGTTTATATAAGTTGGGCTGCAAGAAAGGTCGCTGCATCCCTTCTATAATTAGGAAGTTTACGGGCTGCGAGGGGTGAGCGGAGAGCTTCCTCGTTGTGCGGGGCTCGAGGCTCCCCTCCATTCATAGCAGAGCCTGTGGGGTTTCGACTTCCAAGGTACGGGAGGTTTCGAGGTGCCACCGTTGCTGCTCTGATGCTTCTGGGTGGATGGAAGCAGCAGGAAAGTGCTTGGCTTTCATGCGCGCGGTGCTGGCTGTGCTGGCGGTCAGCATGGGCACCGTGGAGCCTCTGGAAAAGCCTCTAATCCCTCTGGAAAGCTCGCTTTATTGGGCTGATTTGTGTGCAGTGGGATCAGGCGCTGGGGGAGCAAAAAGCGCACCCTCTAACACGGCGAGCCTTGATGCCAGAACAACAATAACCAGTGCACTGAAATATTGGAGATAAAATTAAAATGTAATGAGATTAGGTGGTGGCTTTTCTACCGGAGACCTCCTTACGTGGAGATAATTGCCTGGGAAGAGCAGGAAGCGCCTTATTAGCCGCGCGGCACCGCGGCGGCTGGCTGGGATCGCGCGGTGGCAGCCAGAGCCCCACCGGGCACGAGCGTGCAGGGAGCGCGTGTCCCATCCCGGCCTTCCCTGGGCTCTCCTCCCTGCTTCTGGCTGTCACTCCGTGCTGCCCTCGTCCCGGGTGTCCCGGGCTGCATCCAGCAAGCTCTTTTGGTGCCTTTGGAGCTCAGACGCTGAGCGGGCAGTGGTTGGGTTGCATCTCCTCACCAACCCCTCGGCAGGGGCTTTGCCCCGACAGGGTCCCTTGGAGAGGCTCTCCTGGAGAAAGAGCGATTCCCAGTCTTTTGGGTTGGCAGATCCTGTGGATGGATGAGTGGCTAGCAAGGATGGGAATGGCAAATTCGGTCTGAATGCTGACATGAGGCTGTCAACAGGTCTCGGATTTATTCCCCCATTACGTCTCTCTGTTGCTTTGGTCTTCCTCGTTATGTTTTTGTTTCTCTGCGTGTCTGCAGTTGATTTTTACCCCCCAGCCCTCCCTGTTTTGGGAAAACCCCTCAAGGCAAGGTTAGGAAGTGCTGGTTTGGATGGGAGTGGACATAGAGCTGGTTGGATAACCCAATTCAGGTGCTGGTTCTTGGCACTTCACTGTTGCACCAAGATGCGCCCAGCGAGGGGCCGTCAGGGCCAGTCTCAGCACTAGTCAATACTTTCATTAAAGACTTGGGTGAAGCAGGGGAGCGCGTGATTATTAAATCCATGGCTGGTGTGAGCTGGGAGGAGCCGTGAGTGCGGATGGAGGACGAGACCGGAATCCAAAATGGTCCTGGCAAAGAGCAGGAGTGGTGCGGACGGGGACCCGGCACAGCGCGCGCGAGCACCGTCGCCGCGGGAGCCAAAAAATGATTTCCCCATAGGGCTTGCATGCGCCGGGGACATTGATCCCCCTTTCATTTAGAAGTGGGAGTCAAAAAGAAAGAAAGAAATTAAAAATAGCATGTGTGCGTGCGATAGAAAATTTGAGTTGGGATCTCTGTAACTGCCCGTAAAACAAGGGGCTTTTTATGTTGCTTCTTGCGGTTGGAGGCGAGCAGGCTAGAATAAAGATTTACAGTGTTTGGGAGATTAAAGGCCCTTGTTACATTGTTCAAATACCACGAGATTAGTTTCCAAGGAGACGGATACCAGTTGCCATAGGCACCGGGGGGCCAGGAATTAGGATTGCGATTTTTTATCCTGATCACGCAAACAGTAGCTGAATGCTGTTAAAACTCTGGCTTTAAATAACACGAGTGTTAGCTTACAGCCTGAGGAAGCTGCGTCTGGAAACCGAATCGCTCATCCCTGCCCGCTCCCTCCCTGCGCAGAGCCTGGCGCCCCCCGGGATGCTCCGGACTTCCAGCCGCCGGGACGGGAAGGGACGGGGAGAGGGTCACTGTGTCCTCCGAGCCCCAGCAGAGTTTTCCAGGCAAGGGACATTTTCGGGGCTCAAATCCCACTTTCAGACCCGTGTAAATCCCTACTGCTCAGCCGGAGCTGCTTGGGATTTGTGCATGTGTGAGACTCTAGTCCTGTGATGCTTTAACCAAAAAAAACCCAAAAACAAACAACAAAAGAAAGTGTAGAAAAACAGGGAAAACACCGTTTTTAAGGAAGATGTAGCAAAGCAGAGTGGAGCCCCTTGTGGGACATCTTTTGCCTGCCTGCATTTGTGCTTCTGTTCTAACCATGCCGATGTGCAGCCGAATCCCAGCTGGAGTGGGAGCCGGGGAGGAGGCCTGTAGCTCATGAGATTATTTTAATGCAAGGCTATTTTTTTATTTATCTTCTTTATCTTTTATTTATTTGTTTGTTACCTTCTTGAGATAACGAACTGTAAACATTCCCGCTGGAGTGCTGCAGGGATAGACCGTGGCGGGCAGGAAGGTGAGAACAAGGCTCCTAACATCTCCTAGCGCCTCCTGCTAATTTTAGGCCGCTGCTTCTCAGAATTGCAACCCGAGTCCCTGCGCTGCACTGGGACGCTGTAATCCCTGCTGGCGCAGGAGGGCTCGTGGCGCCGCTGCGCTGCCCATCTCCCTTTTATTTTTATTTTTTTGGCTTTTCCAGGAATTGTAAAGCGCCTCATGGCGTTGCTGCAGTCACTCTAAGAGCTGCCCCATGGTATTGACCCAGGTGAACTGGCCTGCAGGGTCCCCACCGCTGCCGGGTGGGGAATAAGCCCTGGCAGATGCTGCGGGAGGGGGTCGCCTCTGGACAAGCTCTCCATGGGCTGTGCGAGGTGCCCGAGGGTGTCGGGATGGGGATGACAGGGAGTTGAGATATCCCGTGATAGGGACCACCTTGCGCTACCAGCCCAGAGCAGGACTGGGCTCCCGCGTGTGATGCTCGGAGTCGCTCTTTGCTGCAGCGCTGGGCTTGCTCTGGTGGAGACTTGCAATCTGGGTTTTAATTTTCTTAAGAAGCAGAGACGGGTGCTCAAAGCAAGAGTTTTGGGGCCTGCCAGCATGAGGCTGCAATACAGGAACCCGTTCGCATTTGAGGGTCGGATCTCTTGAAATGCCTGATGCAGTGGCCAAAGGGGACCTGTCTCGCAGTTGTGATAAGAAAGTGCTTATTTGACGGACAAGAAAGCGAGACTTATAAAGGGCATTTTATAGCGATACAACTCTGTGGTATACAAAAAAACATGCAGTAATTTATTTGTGCATAGCTCAAAGGGCATTTTGGGGATGGGGGCACCGACATCAGTGCTGGAGATGACGTTTTAGGGCTGCATGGAGCATTTTTGGTGTCCCCCGCACTCCCTGCATGGTGAGGGTGGGAAGCAGCGGTCTTGGAGCCTCTGCTCCGATTAAAGTAGCAATCGCGATGGTGTGGCCGGGGTCTGCCGGAGCGGCCGCAGCTCCGCTCACTCGAGGCGCTCAGGGATGGCAGCTCCACTCGCATCCATCGGCTCTGCTGATACTGATGTTTGCTTAAGCGATTAGAGAAACCGCAAGCTGAAATTCAAGTCTGGTCTCTAATGCGCGCTTCGCCATCGCTCTACTTTGTGTGGTTTCCAGGGCTTTTTCCTCCAGAGATGCCGCACTGTTTGACACCTGGCTGTTCCTATGAGTGTGCTGCTCCAGCTGCCCAGGAGCTACCCCAGAAGCGCTCCAGACATGGAATGGTGCAAAACGCCCTCAGAGCTGACATCCCCTTCTTGCAAAGTAGCCGGGGATGCAACTCGAGTGTTGCCCTTTGCAAACCCCACTTCCGTGGCCGGCAAGAGCGCTGGGGAGCGCGGATGGGTGCGCAGCTGCACGTTCCTGCATCCTGGCACACTGGGTGGAGGGTTTGTGTAGAATGCGGTGCGGTGGTGCCTTCGGCTCCTTTCGGGTTTTGGGGTGTGCTTAATGACAGCCAGGGCTAATTACAGAAGCGTCCTCTAGGGCTTCTGTCATTTATAAAAAATCTCCTTTAAGCATGCCTGCCCAGAGCAGAAGGCAATTATGAATGAAGCTGGTGTCACCCTATCGTTACTGATGCTGTACTTAGGCCAGGAGAGCTGTGTTCCTTCTCCCTGGCCGTGCAGGGTTGAGGTCTCCGTCTTACCACTCTCGTTCCAGTGACGCAGGCGCGGAGGCTGATGCTCTTGGATGATGCTCCCACCAGAGAGTTAGGGTGAAGGGGGTGACTGTGGTCCTGGACTCCCATTGACTGATCGAGCGTTTGGGGTGAAACGTCCTCAGTGAGCAGGAAGCCCAAATACCCCTTTGGACGGTGCTTTGTGCTACCTCTGTTTGCTCTTGAATGGGCAGATGGATCTGAAAACAGGTTGTTCCTGCTGTCATTTGCAAGGTGCCATCAGCCAGTTCCCCCTGGAACTGGGGCTGATTTCTGTGGTGGTTTTTACGTGATGCCCAGGTCCGGACAGCACAGGATGGATGTCTGAGCTCGGAGCAGCCCTGCAAGATCGGTCCCTTCTCCCAGCACTGTGAGGCAAACTGACTGCTGTGGTGGGAGATCTTCTGTGCACGTGGGTGAAGGTCACATCCTGCTTCTGGTTGGACGTTCAGAGTCACTTTCAATTTGGGAGCTCTGCTGTAGTGAAAGTCCTGATGCAAAATCTGCTCTTCCCATTGACTTTAAAAAATGAATTGAAATCTTGAGGAGGAGAGGGGGGGGAAATAGCAAGACACATTCCTTGTCTGATCTTCCTACCTCTGTGCCTCTTCTGAAAGGCACTTTGACTCATGAGAGGGATGAGATTGGATTCATGGACATGGATGTATGAGTCACGGGCACTAAGCAGACTTGAAAAAGCTAATTGCGGGAGAGGTGGAGAGATGTGCCACGATGGGGTGGCCGTCCTTCCTGCGCGGTGGCAACCGCGTCCACACGCTCCTGCTCCCCAGTGCCTGGGAAGCAAGAGAGACATTGGGTGCCTTTGGGAATCAGCTTGGCCACCGACTTCGGCAGGAGCCAGGTTTGACCTTTCGCTCTACCTTGCTGCGCGTCAGGAGTTCAAACAAACTCTTTTCTTAATCAGATTTCCACGGCTGCTGAGCATGGGCTGCTCTTCTCCGCTTTGTTGCCACTGGATAAAGCCACTGGTCTAAGTGAGCAGTTGGAAGATGTTCTCAGTTCGGTGTCTTTGCCCGCCTGAGCTCTTGAGGGCCTCCAATCTGGCTAGTGAGCGTGGGGTATCAGGTACTTCCCTCCCTCCTAAATATTTTTAAGTAAGTGGTCTGGTGTCGTCTTTGGATTAGTGTTATGGAAGATGGATACTTAATGCTGTGGAGATTGCTAGGGTTGCATTTTGTAGAAATGCAAGGAAGGGGGATAAAAATCAGTCAATTCAGTTTAAAACATGTGTTGTTAGAAAACTGCCTCTGATGTGCAAGAAGCATCTCCTGTGTGTCCTGAGTCTTCAGCTGCTTCTATCTGCCTGTGTGCGGGTGTTTTGGGGAAGCTGGTTCTCGGTCTTTGTGTGGACCCACATTTCTCCCAGTCCTAACTGCTTTTAGCTGTATGCAGCTTCCATAAAGAGGTTTCTTCCCCTTTTTGTTGTTTTTGGTTTTTGTTTCTGGTGGAAAGTGTGGCATGGAGGAGCCAAATTGTACATCCAAGGGTGTGCGGAGCGTCTGTGGCGTGACAAGAAGTGGAGCTAAGTGGCTGGGTTTGGTCCTGCATTAGACATTGCCTTCCTCCTTGCAGACATTGAGGTGTGTGGGGTGGACAAGGGCTGAGCACATTCTCAGGGAGATCTTGAAAGCCCCCGTGTCTGTGGGAGCACATGTGTGTGGAGCAGCTCACTGGGCAGAGGACAGCAGGTCCCATGAGGCTCTCCCAATGGGGACAGATGTGTCCTTCCCTAGCCTCCATCACGGGGAGCCCCCGGAGCGTGGCTATACCAGCTCCTCCTTGAAGACAGCATTGCTTCTAGTGATGGAGGAGAGCTGGAAATTGCTGTTGGGCTTGAAAAGAGCAAAAGGAAGGTGGACAGAGGAGTCCTGCAGTCTTCAAGTCAATGTTGTGTGCTTGGAGCACTTGTTTTTGGTCATTTTGTCCTACAGTTGGTCCTGAACCACATTCTGAGCGCGGGTACACGGAGGTACTGGCATCGCTGGAGACCCTCTCCAGCGGCCGCCGCAGGAGCTGGCGGAAGCAGGGCAAAGAGCTGCAGCTCTCGCCACTGCCTCCGCTCCGACAAGTGATTAATAGGGCATGCAGCGACTTGATCCGCAGGCGCACGCTGCGCCTGCAGGGTGGAAGTGTCTTGTGAGGGTGGAAATGGTTCCTGCCCGTGCAGAACGGGGATGTGAGCCGGGCTGCCCAGGTCTGCACGCTGCGACGCTCCGGAGCGAGAACGGTCGAGGACATGAACTCCTTGGCGTTTGGATGTTGGCTGACGTGAATCCTGTTCATTTTGTCGTGATTTAGCGGGTACCTGTTTATAATTTGAATTATAGAATAACACAGCTTTCTGCATGGAAATTTCCTTTGGGGTAGTATTTTTTTTTTTTTTCTTTCCCATCGTTTTTGTTTGCTCTGAACAGTTTGGAAATAGTGACGCAGCGTGCAAAACTTGAGGATGTTTATTTCGGAGAGAGATACAAAGTTTGCAGCAACTATCCTGGTGCTGGAAAGGTGATGCGTGTTTCTGGGCGAGCCACCAAGCAGAATTAGCTGCTGCAAACAGGAGTTTGCGGGCTGCATTCGCCGTCCCTGCACGCGCTGGGTATCCCGAGGTGGCCGCAGCTGGCAGCCCAGCAGTGCTGTTCTCTAAAGACGCCCGGTTTTCCTTCTCGGCAGCCCCAGTGATTCATGAGTGAAACTGCCTAGGGCCAAATTTATCATCGTTTCCAGACTTCTTGAAGTGCGAAATGAGGATGTTGTAAGAGGAGCCGTGCAACAGGCTGCGAGGGTGGCGCACCTGGGTCCGGGCGCTGCAGAGCCCTCTTCACTCGCCCGCTGCGTGCTGGGCTGGTGGGTGCTCAACGCTGGGGACGTGGGGACAACCTACCTGTTCCCTTGGCGTGCTATCCCGGGCGCCGAGCCAGGGATTTAGGTGCCAAATATCCGTAGACTGGTGGACGGGCTCTACTTCCTTAGCCTCACGGGGAGATGCGTGTGGACAGCACATTTGTTTGCAGCAGAGCAGAGGACCTGATAAACAAACACATGGGTTGGGGTCTCCTGCAGCTGGTCAAACTGGCGGTCCAGGCAGGGGGGCCGGTCGCTGCCATCCCTGGAAGCCCGAATGCACCTCTCAGTGCTTTACCCCAGTTTTCCTAAAGATAACTTTCCCTTTGATTAGGCAGATGCTTTCAAGCTGTACATCTTAATTTGATTTGTATAAGCCTATTGCCTACCATAAAGGTTTTTTTTCTGACTTTTTTTCCTCCCGTCAAGTGCACTGTCACTGCTATTTGTGACCATAAATGATGAAAAGTTTTATTAGAAATTTCCCCGCTATTAGTTTTGAAAGTGCAGTTGTGTTGCTTAAGTCACATTTTGGTATTTATTTATTCAAGTGACTCCCCATGTCCCTGCTAGATGATTAGCTGGGTGAAAGGGTTTCCTTCCCTGCTGGCCTCCTGCTGAGCTGAGGAGCTGGTGGCAATGGGCAGGGACCTGAGATCCCTGCTCTTAGCTACATCCTTACGGATTCTGCTGTGTGTTTGCATCCACCTTGTGCTTTTTTTTTTTTTTTTTTTTTTTTAGCCAGTAACCCCTCTGGGGCATGATAGATTTTTCTAGTTTGATTAAAGAATGGGGCTTGACTTCAGCAGGTCTGTTCCTCAAGCTGGCGTACGAGGGGAAGGGACACGGAGGCAGCGCCGGTCCCAGGGATGCGGCCGGCTTCACCCTCGGCTCGGCCGCCCTTCCTGCCCACGCGGCAAATCGCGTTAAGGGCGACGAGCTTCATTCACATTCCCTGGGCAGCCCCGCGCCTCTGCTCGCTCTAATCTTGCTTCATTAGAAATTCGCCGGCCCCTTTTATCTGCTTGCGGCTTCGATGTGTGATTTACGATGGGGTTCAAACAGCTCGGCCTCGTTACCGTCTCGTTTGCCACTCTTCTTTTTCAGAGGGAGGCTCAAGAGAGCCGCAGTGCCCGTCGTGAGGGCGGCTGCGTCTGCACCCGTCGTGTGGTCCTGCTGCCCGGGATAGCTCCATGCGGGGCCGAGGGGAGGGTTTATTCCCACACTGGCCACATCCAGGCGGTTTGGGAGGCTGGGCCTGGGGCTGCTGTTCCTTGGAGCAGGGGGAAGCCAGAAGGGACCTGTGGGGTCTGCCCTGACGCCCCTCACCGGGGTATCAGGCCTGGCGAGCGGAGAGGAGCCAGGCCAGCGTGGTCCTCCTGGGCCACCCAGCCTCTGATTACTGCTGTGCAGTGTTTGCCACAGCCAGATTTTTTTTCTCCCCTATTTCTGTCAGAAATGCAATAATTTGCATGGTGGGTATATGGCTTGCTGTGACCTGTTTTTGCTTCGTTGAACCAAATCCTGCCATTTCCACAGCAAAATTAGCTGCGCCTCCAACCCGGAGGTACCTGCTCCAGTCGTTGCAAGTAGCAGCACAAATGCATAGCTTGGTTTTCATGCTTTTATTCCCTTTTCAGGTGAACATGGCCCTGGCGGGGAAGGCTCTGGACGTGGCTGTGGGCAGCGCCCGCGCGGAGCAGTGGAACATGGTTCTGCCGCAGAAGGACGAGATCGTCACCAGTTTAGTGTCTGCCTTGGACTCCATGGTAAGCGGGGCTGCCTCTTCCACCGTCTGCAGGGAAAACCCACAGTCCTGGCGCTGGGCTCCATGTCCCCCCCGATATCCCCGCAGCTGCTGGGGATGGGACAGGCGCGATGGCCGTGGAAGCTTGGAGCGCAAATTGGGTCACAAAGCGCAGGATTTGGGTGGCAGGGATGTCCCCTTCGCTGTCATCGCTGCCGTCGTAGCAAAAGGCATTGAGCTGGGAGTGAAAATTGCATCCCCATCCTGACAGCCGTGAGCATCATAGAGTCAGCTAAAGTTAATCTCAGATGGGTATTGTTTTCCTATTAATATTTATGTTGGTAGCAACTCAATGTAGGGTGTTGTGTGTTTTTTCTTGATGTTTTACCAATGTTATTGGGAGCTTTTACACAACAGGAGAACAATGGCTTTTATCTCGGAGAACAAAGGAAAGAACTTTCATATCTTTTGACGTCGAATTCCCAGTGGAAACCTTACATAAGTCAGGCTTGCTTACATAAACAAGATAACTGTCTGGATTAAGTCTCTTGGACCGGAGCTAATCTTATTTTTAACTGTGAATGTGATAAAGAAGGGGAAATGTGTTACAGACGTGTAATAAAATGTGAAGTGCTAAATAGCCCTTCTTTTTACAGTCAGGTTTTATTCAATATATTTGTCTTGTGTGCATCCTGTTCTCTACATATTTCTCACAATGTGCTGCTTTCTGTGGATCTGCATCCCAATAAAAGGCTGTTGCCCAGAGCTGTAGCACTCGGCGTGGCTTGGACAGTTCCTGCATGGGCCATCACGTATGTCCTGGCCTGTCCTGATTGCACAGTGACCAAAGGAGCAGGAGACCAGGTTGCTCCGGAGCCGCTTTGATTCCTGCATTTCCTGATTTCCCAGTTATTGCCTTTGGAATGGTTCTCTTGTTCTTCTGAAACCTGCTTGTGTAGGTGTGGGTAATAAATATAACGGGAACGTGGCCCCTGCATGCTAAAAAGTGGATCTTGGAGCGCCTGCTGTGCAAGGAGGTGCCAGGATGTCCCCAAAAACCCGTCTCCCTTCGAGTTTAAACCCCTTGTCCTGCAGAGACCCTCTGGACGCCTGGACAGGTCACCCAGCACCTTGCAGCACACCAGGACAACTGCTCCTTGCTGTCACTTTATCTCCTCATCATTTGGACCCTGGGTGCTGTCTGCATCATCTCGCTGCTGTAGCTATGGGAATGTGACTCATCGCAGGCGCTGCGGAGCAATTATAAAAATAATAATAAAAATGCATATCCCTGTATATTATATATAGCCAGGAAGCACACATTACGTAAAGCAGATTAATGAAGGAAGCCTTTTCCAGCTCCTTAATGTTTTGCATAACCGCATGGGAAGAATCATCCACCTAATCCCGATTTTGACCATAGACCCAGCAGTGTTCTGCAGCTGAAATAAGATTCCCGTGCTCCTTATTTTATTAAGGATGGTGGAAAAACTAGGGATTATTTCTTTGAGGCGGTGGTTTATTTAAAAGAAAGAAATGTATAAAAGTTACTTCTGTGGTGGGAATAATTGAAACAAAATCATGAGTAAAAACTTCTGGTTTTCAGCTACAGCTTCCTTTCAGGTATTCAAGGCTTTGTGGCCTCCTAAAGTTGTCCAAACATTTGAACAGTTGGAGAGGTTATAGAAAAAAATAATAATTAAAAATAAAGGAAAATTCTGATCCAAAGAAGAACCTCCCTTTTGAACCTCCCCAACCTGTCTGTGTCCCTCCGCAGTGCTCGGCGCTCTCGAGGCTCAACGCAGAGGTGGCCTGCATTGCCGTGCACGCCGAGAGCACCTTCGTGCTGGGCACCGAGAAGGGCAGGCTCTTCATGGGCGCGCGCAAGGAGCTGCAGGCCGATTTCCACAAGTTCTGCCGTGAGTATTGCTGCGAGGAGCCAAGGATCCGCCCTGATGCATGTGGTTCTGGGCTGGGTGTCTCTTTGAGTTGTTCTTGGTGATGGGTGGGATCTCTGTGTGCTGGTGGGGAGAGCGTAGTTGGGGCTAATGTTGCATTCAGAACCTCTACGTGTTTGCTGAGGTCCCCCAAGGACCAAACCCTCTGCTCAGTGGCAAACTCCGGGGCGATGGCCTGGAGAGGAGCCTGTCCCTGTGGGATGCTGCAGGGCTTGGGGATGGACAGGTTCTGCTAAGAGGCCCACTAGTGCCAAGGGGCATATTTTCAGGAATTATTAGAAATAGTTCATCCTAGTTAGTCAAGAGCAGGAAGTTGGGGGTCAAGAATTTGTCTGGTTCTGCGTCTTCACCTCAGGATTAGGAGCGGGTTTGGCCATGGTGGTGTTGGCCATGGTGTTGCAATATCTCTCCAGGCCAACATGTGGGAAGGGGAGCGTTGATCTCCTTGGCGTGGGGCTGATCCCCTCCTAGGAGGGCAGGAGACCCAGCTCTGCCACTGAGCGTGAGTTCCTCTGGGAGCTGCTGTCTGGTGTCCAGAGAGGCAGAGGAGCACTCGATGGAGGGACATTGCTGTGCCCCCTGGGATGGATTTTGAAGAGGGGAGCAGGATCCTGCTCTGTCAGTGTCCTCCTCTCCCTGTGCACTTGGGACTGGCCTTGCTAGTCACGTCCCATCATTGCCACATTGCTGAACACGTCTGAAGTGAGAGGGGAACGTTGCTCTTATCTGTCAGTCTCTTCTCCATGACGATCCGCTCCTGTCGCTGCTCGGTGTTTTGGATGCTGTCCCTTCTAATCAGGCTGGATTGCAGGGAGTGGTTTTGGCTGCCTGCCTGTCTGATTAAGGCAAAGTTTTGGGGGGGCGACATTTGGGGCTGACATCCAGCAGGTTTCATAGGCAACACGAGAGGAGAAGCAGGAAAGCGTGTGGCAAGGGTTGGCCTGAGTTTCCTTGGTGGCTGTATCCCCACCATGCGGACGAGTGCTTTTCCCTGGCTTTCCCCTCTCCTTGCAGGGCTGGGGAGTGATGTGATGGGAAGGAACTTTGCACTGACAGGCCCAAGCCCAACAGGGCAAGACTCAGTGTCACTTGGTGCGATCGTGTGGGTCAGGGCATGGAAAGTGCGGCTTGATGAACCGCTTCGGTTTGTTCAATGCTCGAAGCCCAGTACTGCAGCCCTTTAGCATCCTGCTCTGCACCTGAGTCCCTGCAGCAGTTGTGGGCTAGGGAGAAAAGCTTGATTTTAATAATATTTTGAAAGAGCATTCCCACGTTTGCACAGCTTGTGCCTTTGGGTTCTGAGGAAGGGCTGTGTTGGGCAGGAACAGCTTCTGTGCTCTTGCAGCAGCAGTGAAGGGCTCCAAAGCAGCCCAGGATGCGGGAACTGAGCAGGGAGCAGACTGGTTTGCAGACGCTGACTGCACTGAGCACTGCAGCCCTGCGCAGGGGACCGAGGTGGAAGGACACGAACTATGTGCATGCATGGCCTGGTGTTGATAGAAACCATATTTGTGCTTAATCCATTGGAGAAATTGCTCAAGCACAGTTCATGTAGTGAATGCATTAGCCCTGTAAAGCTGCCAGGGTCACTGTCTGCTTGGGTTATTCATTGCACTTGTGCTGGGAGCACCGGCGAGGCTCGCGCGGAGCCTCCTGCAGCCACTGGCCCTGCAAGGAGCTGCCCTGCATGGACTGGCTCCCAGCTTCTGCTCAGCCTCTTTTCTGGGGTGGAAATGCTGAGCTTTGTCCTATTTAGCTCCTGGAAAGCCACCTTTAATCATGCTCCATCTTGATGTGCTCGGTTTTACAAGTGGATATCTTTAGGCGGGAGGCGTTTCAAAGAAGTCTCCTACCTCCGTGAGCGATCCCGCCTCATCCCGTTCCCACCTCCCACCACGTACAGGAGCAGAAAAGCAACTCAGCAGTTTGGCTGCAACGGGATAGGCAGCACGGGGAAGCTAAGTCTAATACAGAAAAGGCTAACTGTGCCACTCAGAGCTCACGTTATCTGATGACTGCCTGCAAATCTCACCTTAAGAAATATATATATGCTTGTGTGTGTGCATCCATGTATATACATGTGTATACATATATTGTGGCCAGTCATCTAGCACTGTATTGGAGCAAGCCTAAATGTGCCAAGGTACTTGCAATTAAATCCAATTTTCTCCTCTTTTGGCTTAATTTACACCTCTGTAAAAATGAAATGGTAATGTTCGGTACCGATCACAAAATTGTGATGATGGGGCTCTGACAAAGCAGCTGATACATGAGACAGGGTGAAATGCGATAACTCTGTCTTGAATTATAAATGGCCAAGGCTCAACTGCAGTGCATAAAGCTCTTACAACCGGCATGCATTGTAAAGCATCCCTGGAAATGCCTCTGATTTATAGTCGAGCTGCCCCTTTAGAGAGAATCTAAAATAATCTAAACCAGACATCGCTGGAAGATATAAGAAGCCTCTTATCTAGCGAGCCGCGTTTCTCTGGGCGCACAGACCTCACTCGAACACGCTCGTTTATCTGAAGCTCCAGCCCAGCCTTTCCCGACGTACGAGGGGACGTGACAATTATAAAGATTAATGTAAAGAGGGGAGAAGCGGTGCCTGGCCGAGAGGGGAGAGTTGTGGGCGGGTGTGAATCGAGCTGGATTTCACAGCCTTTGCAGCAGGGTCAGGAATATTTTGTAGGGAGAAACAGTGCAGGGCTCAATAAACTATTGAGGGGGAAAAGGGCATTTTTGTGCCTGAGTGAAAGCAGGGTGCTCTCCCCTGTCCTTCGCAGCCTGACTTTGCTCGTCCCTCCATTGGTGCTGTTGGAGCTGTGGGTGCTTTCTGCGGTTACTAGTGGTGGTCCTGTGGCCAGGGGTCTTTGGTGGCCTCATCAAAGGTGGTGAGGACACTTGTGCCATGGAACAGTGGAATTTGGGATGCTAAAACATGGGCTGGCAGCGCCGAGAGCTACCAGCGAGGAAGGGGCAGTCTGCGGCAGGGAGCACAGAGCTGCTGCCCGGTGCTTTGGGGCAGGCACCACTTAGTCGCAGAGATAACAGATGGCTTCAGAGGACTGTAAAATGTAGCTGGTTATGTCGAGGTCTGTTCTAAGTTAAGTTCATGAAAAGATGGCTTTCTTTTAAATGAGAAAACTGCAGACATCAAATGGCGAGGAAGGTATGAAAAAGCACGGCTGACTGTTGGCCCGCTCGTGCACCCCATGTGTAGCTGTGCATTATTTTCTTTTTCATTTTTCCTTGTTTTAATGTTTCTTAAGAACCTGGGAAACTGCAGTTCTCTTTCCATGAGTGGTTGCTTTTCCCTGCATTTGACAGCTATTGATCCCCTCTCCCGCATGCCGAGGAAGCCGTGCTGGCACTCCTGCTCTGTGCTGGGCACCCTTTACTGATGCTGTCTGTGGCCCAGAATGTCTCTGTTTTATTTTTTGAGAGTTTTCCCATCCCATCCAACAGTTTGCATCCAAACTGTTGCCACAGAGCATCTGAGATGCCTTAACAAGACACATCTGGAGGGTGTTTATGGCATGGACTGTTCGGATAGATGGGGACCAACACACCCTTTTCCATGTCCGTGGTTCTGGCTGGTGGTGGGACACCTGGACACCTGCCCTCTGTCCAGCAGCCAGGACCATTGGCCCTTGCTTGCCACAGCAGCTCCTGTGCTGGGCTAGGAGCTGGGATCCGTTTGCTCCAGCTGTTTGGGGGCTGCACATCTGCATTCCTGGACAAGCAGATCCGTGCGCAGCCCAGGACCGCGGTGCATCCCTGCACCTCTTGCCCAACCAGGGCAGCTTGGTCTGTTGTCCGGGCCAAAATCCAGCTTAATGATCCCAAGTCGAGCTGCTTTTGAGATGTGTCTGATGTTTGCTGTGTTAAGCAGGTCCAGTCCTGCTGCCTCTTTCACTCCCCAAAATCTCATGGGCTTTTTGCAGCGCGACATTGCCGATGCTGCACCGAAATGGGAGCTTTCTTCAGCAAAGCACCATCTGGTTATTGCCCTCCTACGTCACCCAGCTGGTTTTTAGCCATGACTCCATTTAAAGAGCAGTAACTGGGTTTCCTCTCTGCACGGGGGCTTGTTTCCAACGCTGGTAGAAGGGATCTACGCGTTCCTCCTTAAGCAGCCGAGCAGCATCCAGGCGGATCGCTGGCGAGAGCCTGTGGAGTATGATGAAAGAATTAGTCCTTTGCCACTGAAAATCCCTTGTGAATAGGTTTAGATAGAATGGCAATAATGCACTTGTAGTGTTTAATTTTCTGTGTATTTAGAGATGCAAGGAAGTCGTTGCTGAAGATATGCTTTATTTGAGGTTTAATGGGGGAAATTAGCAGGAAATAGCTGGTATTACAGAGCTACGTGACACTGAAGGGTAAAAAAGCCTCCCAGAAAGGCAGATTTTCTTTCCGGAGAGATTGAAGGCTAAGCAGATTGAAACCGGGGAAAAAAATACGCCGGCCAATTAATCGCAGCGGCTTCAGCTGAGCCGAATGTGTAAAATCCAGGGCAGGGAGAGGCGTGTGGGGCTGACGCACGGCCGCAGCATCTTTGCATCTTATTCCTTCCGTGTGATTTTTTTTTTTTTTTTTTTTTTTTTGGCATGAGGACAGAGGGAGGAAGCATTAATGAAATAGGGGAGAAACCCCCCAATTGAACCTGCTGTCGCAGTAGCGTCTCCCATGTTGTCCCCTCTCTCCCGCAGGGCTCCAGCAAAGGAAGGAGCAGGACGCGGACGTGCCCAGGAAGGCCAAGGACTGTGGGCGGAACGTGCTCCGGGTCTCGCCGGAGCAGGGATCGGACGTTTACCTCCTCAGGAAGATGGTAGAGGAAGTGTTTGATGTGCTTTATAGTAAGAACCTTCACGATTCCATTTGGGGATTTTGCTTGCTGCCACAGCGACCGGGTTCCTGGTGCCGAGGAGCCGTCGTGGGGCGTCCCATGTCCTGGGCAGCACCAGGACTCCAGGGACTCACGTGTGGCACTTGGAAACGGGGTCCAGACGTGGCCTTTTCCTTTGCAGATGAACACAGACAGAAGCTATTCCCCGCGCTGGTCAATAAGTGCCAAAACCCAAATTACCGTGCAGGGCAAGTGTACTGTCAGCTGCTCTGTGCTCCAAATGTGATTTCATTTTTTTTTTTTTTTTTTTTTAATGCACCTTTATCTCTAACACTGCTCCTACGATGCCTCTTTTGCAAGCGCTCGTGCTCTCTTATCCCAACAGCAAGCCTGTTTAAAAGGAAAAAGATGCTTTCCCTAGCAGGCAGCCCTGCAGCTTCAGCCCCGGAACACGAGCTGGTCCCGTTCCAGCACATGCATCATCTCTAGCCGTAAAAATTCTGCCGTTAAAATGTAGATGACCATATGGTGGTTGCTGTGTAACCCGCCGGGTTGCCGAGCTCCCTCTGGGCCCATCTGCAGAGATTTGGGGGCTGCTACAGCTTCAAGCGGGAGCTGCAGCAGCACCCGCCGCGCTGCTGCGCTCCAGCCCTTGCACCGAGCCTGGCTCTTGCTTTAAGCTCAGGTTGTTTTTTATCCCGCGTCTCCTACCCTGAATGGGGCAGTTTTTGCTGGTGTTTTTTCCTTTTTGAAGCTCGCCCAGCGAAGGTGCTGCGGGTTTTGCAGACAGGCGGGGGAGGAGACGTTCCTTCCCCGGGGGAAGGACACTAATGATCGGAAGCTGAGGTTTTCTAAAACCACTTAAAGGGCTTGGAAGCGATATTCCCATTAAAGGGAGTAATCAAATCCTCTCTCTGCCTTTGAAAGGCTCAGCCCAAGTCAGAAGGAAAGGGAAGTGCAGAAAAGCCAAATGAATGAGCTGGGAATTTCATTAGAGAGCTGGTTAGATCCCTGCTCTGAACGAGGAGTTTTTGTTACCCATCTACTGAGAGCAAGCTACGATTTAAAGGCCTCTTGAGAATATGTGAATTATTCTTATATCATATAAATGTTTAATTATATAAAAAACCTGACCAGAGTGCACTTGCATTTGGATGCACAGAATAGCAAACACTCGTATGAGGAGCAGTTTGGACAAACCTTATGTTTTTTGAGGCACGATGGATCCATGGGTGCATTTCCATGTGGAGTGGGGCCGAGCTGGATGAGGTCCTGGTGGAGCAGCCGTTTCCAGCAGGGATGTCCTGGGCTCAGCACGGTGCCTTGCTTCATCCTGGGTGTCACTGCTGCCGATAGGATCGGGCGCTCCTCAGTGCAGGACACGGCAGAGGGAAGGTGGAGGCCCCCAGGCTGGTGGAGAGGCCTTGGCGTTGCCACGGGAAGGTTCAGGTCCGCATCTGGCCTTGGTGCTCTCCTGCTACCTGAAAGGAGAAGGTTTCTGTGATTGTTGAGTCTTTATATGGTGCAGTCTGCTGGGCAGAGGCTCCCCTTTGGCAGGTGGATCCTGCCTTGGCCAGAAGAGGAGGACTTGACTCAGATAATGCTGACTCGGAGGGTTTGAGGTGTTGAGCAGTAGCATCTGCCCCGGAATTTATGGGAGAAAGTGACTTTGCTGGGAACCAAGGGGCAGGTTTGTAGGCCCTGCCCGTTCCCCGTTTCAGGCATGGAGAGGTCCGGGCCCTGCTTGGCTCCAGAGAACCGACACCAAAGATAGGGGGTTCCTCAGGGTGATTCTGTTTCCAGTGCTGATAGGGCTCTTGCAAATTAACCGTTATTTTTCTTCTGCTTTCTTTCTCTTCTTTATCCTTTCAGTTGCCTCCCATCAACAGGGATTGGAAACAAATCTTAAAAAATGCGCAGCCCAAAAGATCACATATTCCCTCCAGAGCCCGGTAATCTCCATGCCACCGGAATGACTGATTACCGCCGAGTTCTATTAAACAGGCATTAATGATTATTATTGTCTCTCCTTAGCTAAACCGCGAGCCTCCGCGTGGCAACGCGAGGCTGCTTGAAGGTCACTTTGACAGTAACACATTCCCCATAAAAATATATTCAGGGAGTTGACGAGCACTGGATAGATAAGGAGGTGCTGTGGGCATTGCCCGTGGCTTCCCCAAGTGTCAGCAAGGCCACGGCGGGTGACGGTGGGAAGTGAAGACCCGCTCGAGTTGCTGCACCGAGGCAAGGAATCAATTAGCATCTTGCGAGCTTTTCTAAAATGTTCTTGCAGGGTTGTGGTTCAAAGGTTTGTTTTGAAACTTCTGTTGTTGGCTTAATTAAAACATTATCCGTCCCAGCTATAAGGAACCTTGATGGCTCGTGCGAGTCTCACATCGTTAGTTACTGTGTGTTGCTTCAAAGAACACGTTGAAGGAATCACCGTTAATAAGGACTTACTGACAGTGTCGCAAGATTTCGAGGATTTCTCTAAGATCTTCTGCAGGTTAAAAAAAAAGTAAAAATGAAAGAAAAAAAATTCAAAGAAAATCAGCAGTATAAAATACCACAGCAATTGTGAGGGTCCCATATTCTCTTCTGCGTGATCATAGTGCCTGGATTGAGATCCCCAAAAGACTGGAGATAAAGGAGTGGAAACCTTGCCATGTAGCCAGATGTTCTGCAGCTGGGTGTTGGTTTGCCAGACAGGTCACATTCATGCACGGCTATTTCTTCTCTTCTACTTCATGCTTTGTGCACTGGATTTATTGGTTGCAGTGCTTTGGGTTGGTTTCCAAAGTAATTTTTTTTCTAAGGGAGAGCAGTTCAAGGGTTTTGGCTCTTCCCGACAGATTTGAGGGGCCCATTTTCAGTAAGTGTCTTGTCTGGGAATAAGGCTCCCTTCAGCATGCCAGCTTTGGGCACCCAGGTCCCAGTTGTTCAAGAAAACCTCTGTGCAGCTGTGATGCGCTTGGAAACGGTCATTTTTCTCTGGTGGGGGAAGTGGAAGCAGCTTGTTTCCCGTTTCTCAGGGTGATTTTGCTGTGAAAGGTGCAAAGATGCCTGTGCTTTTCTTGTGTCGCTGAGCCAGTGCTGCGGGCGCAGGGCTCTCGTATGAGGTTGAATTGTGTGTCCGTCTGCCAAGTGGAAACAGTGAGATTTCCTGACCACTGAAGGTCTTTTGTGTTCAAATGTATCGATGCTCATGACACTTTTGAAGTGTCAAATGGAGAGAAACTCAGGTATTTTTCTTACTTTAAAAAGTGCATCAAGGCTACCTAGAAGCAATAGGAATGAAAGTACTTTCTTCCAGGAAGTAGCATAAGAAAGTACGAAAGAAAGATCCCCAGAATGCTTCAGTAAACACAAGATCAAAATCAGTGCAAACCCTTCATCCTCCCTCCGTTAGATCTCAGCTCCCACCAGGGCTGGCACGAACCAGCCTCGCTGCGAGGGGCTGGGGCTGTGCCAAGGGGCTGGCTAAGGATTTTATGGTGAAACACAGGGCCTTCTGCTTATTGGATTTGCTGAGATTTTTATTAATTAATGTTTATAAAATGCTCACAGATCCTTAAATGCTAAGTGCTGACTTAGGAAATGATCTCGTTCTAATAACATCTCATCGGAGGGAACAGTTGTGACGTGACGGCGCTGGTGCTGTCGCATTTCTTCGCTGTCACATCTACTCCTACAGCCCTGTTGGCTGCAGGATGTTGCAAACTTTGTCTGGAAAAGCCAGTGATTTTACACGGTTTGTCCTTGTGCCTGTCCCCCAGGTGAAGCCGTCGGGAAGAGCAGTGTGGTGCCCTTGCCGTACGAGAGATTCCTGAAAGAGCCAGGATTGCTGGCGGTCGCTGGCTTGCCCGAGGGGATCAGCTTCAAGAAACCCATGGAGTACGACGTGAAATCCCTAATGGCCATTTTAGAGCACAGCCACAGTATCCGGTTCAGGCTAAAAAGGTAACTTCAGGAGCACCCTGAGGGGACAGAGGGCACGGAAGCGCTCAAGTGTCAGTCCAGGTCTGCAGCGAAGCCACCGCGGCACACGTGGCATTTTGGCTTCTAGCCCCCTGTTTCTCCCGCATCGGAGACCTCCAACCCCTGCCATGTAGGTCCCGCCTTGCAAAATCTAGCCTTGCAGAGAGAGATTTGTCCGTGTTTAGTGGGATCCGGATTATTTATTTCTATAAAGTGAAAATGGGAAGGGTACCTAGCAATTGCATCTAAATGTGCAAGGTTAAACGCATCGCTGCTTGTATCTCCACCAAAAACTCATCTGTGTTAAGCTAAGTGCTTTCTCGTCACCAAAGAGATTTCCAATGTAAACGCCTTAAACTTCTTTCTAGGCTGAAATGAATATTTTACGCCAGATGACAGGGAAAGCTTGGGATAATGGAGGGGGATGAACCCTCCAGGCTATTTGGAACGTATTTTCGCAAGGAACTGTCAGATTCTGATTCCCATTCTCCTGGAGTTTGCCTGTCTTCAGGCACCTTGGTTCAATTCAGAGAAATGCTGAGCACCAGCAAATACTCACTTTGAAGGCTCAGCACTTCTGAGAAATCAGGCGGAGATGGCTAAAAGTAGGACATACACGACCTGAGCTATTTTTGAAATGGTGGCTGCATGTCTCATGTGAAGCATGCGTGTCCTTGGTATGAAATTCACCCTTGGATTGGTTGAGGTCCTCATTATCTTGTCATGAGCTCTCAGAGCTGAGAATGTCCATAATGTCAATGGGGAAGGTCCTACTGATAGTTTTACTCCTTAAATACCCCAAGTTACGGAACTAGGCTGGTTGGTCCCAGCTAATAACCCTTCTGAACTGTTGGGAGACCTACCTACCCTGGGAGAAAATGGTGCAGAAGGCTGTGGGAGAAGTTGGAAGAGTAGTTTTAGAAACAAAAAGCAAAAAAGAGTGCAAACTTTCCACCCCCTGGACGTGACTCCTGGACACTTCCCTCTTCCACTCTTTGCTTATTTGTCCTGCTTGGGTCTACCGAAACGTTGGCCCAAGCAGGCTGACGATGTGAGCGGTTTCGATTCAACCCAGCTCGTGTCTCAAACTGGTGCCCCTAGGTTTCTAGCCAGATCTTTCACCCTGTTTCAAGGAGTTTCCTGCTTCCAACTCGCAGGGCATCCTGATGGCAAGCGAAGCTCGCCCTGGCCGCAGGAGCTGGGCAGGACAGCAGCTCTCCGTGCGCGTGGGGCGCAGCAGGTGCTGCTGGAGCCGGTTGCGGTGTGTGGACCTGAAGGAACCTGTGTTTTCCTCTTCTCTTCTTTCTCTCCCCTTCAGGCCAGCGGATGAGCCCAGCAGAGAGCCGAACCCTAGTGTAGAGTTGAATTGTACCTCCCTAGCATCCAAGGGCGGCCGGGAGCCCGGTGCAAATAACCAGATCGCTAAATCCACCAGCCAAGACACTCCGTCCGCTGTAGCCATGACCAATTTCTTATACGGTGTCTCGCTGCCTACGCAGATTGCCATGGACCTAAAGCAAGAGGTGTCCTCCGGTGTGCACGGGGTGAATGCGGCCAGCGAGGTGCTGATGGCCAGGCCCTCAGGAGACCTGAAGGTGCCTTCCTCACAGGAGTACAGCGACTGCTGTGGTAATAGCCTTAAGTTTGCTCTCGGAGGAGGGCCTGGTGCAAAGGCCACCGAAGCTGGAAAGGCAGAGACCTTTGGGTGGTCCCAAACTGTCCTGCTGCAGCATGGGCACCTCCCAGGCCGCTGTGGCAGGAGCAGCTCCCACTGCTCTGAGCGTGCAGCCTGTCTACCCCGGCCCCACAGAGCGATTCCCAGCTCACCCTGGTCTGTGAGGACGAGGTGATGGAGCATGGGTCATTCCCAGCTCTCCGGGGCTGCAGGAGGTTGGTCTTTGCCCTTAATACAGCCATATGCTCCCCTGGAGGTGAGCAGAGCCCCAAGACACAGCCTCAAGGTGCTTCCTCTGAAGAACCTCAGGTGTCCCCTGGCAGCATCGAGGTCCTCATGGAAGGCACATGGATGCCTCTCTTCAAAGTGATGGGTGCTGCCCTGTGAGGAGGGTTATGGAGTTTGGAGCCACATGGTGGGGTTGGTGGGACTCCTGGACTCCTGGACATCCCTCATCATCTTAGATGATGAGGGATGCTGCCCTGCCTCCACCTTGCACGTCACCAACAGTTGGTGACGCCCTCGGGTGTCCCTGGGAGATCCCAGAACACCTCTTGCCCTGTGCACCTGCCTCGATTTGCCTCTTATCATCCCTTTGGCCTTGTCTCTCCTTGTGTCCAGGACAGAAAGCAGCGGGCGCTGGGGGCCCCCTCATCCAGAACGTGCACTCCTCCAAGCGCATCCTCTTCTCCATCGTCCACGACAAGACTGGTACGTGCGCTGCGGGCGCTGGGCTGTGGGCTCGGGCTGGGGCAAGTGTCACAACGGGGAATTTCCCCCTCTGTTGAGTCCAGGCCTTGGCCGGCAGGACCGAGGTGCCCGGGGGATGACAAGCAGCTTCCCACGAGGAAGAGAAGGCTGCTCCGCTCGCCCACCTTGGCTGCACCCAGGGAACGCACGGGCCTCAAACGCTGATGTGTTCATAGCAAAACCCTTGGGATAAAAAGGGGGTGGGAAAGTTGAGAAAGAGATGGCACCAAAAAGCTGCTTTGTGAAACTGCTGTGCGCTTCGAGGGTGCTCTGCAGCCAGAGCTTGTCCTCTCCTGAGGGGTCTTTTGGGGATGAGATCTTCTACGGGGTCATTTCTCGGGACATCATCCCTCAGGTGGCCACAGGGGAGGTTGTGGGGAAGCCCGAGCCTTGTCTGCTGGGCTTGGCAGGAAGGAAGGGGGAAATGAGTATTTTTAAAGCTGCGAAGCCTGGTTCCTGCTTCTCGGCACCTCGCAAGAGAAAAGTGCATCTGCTGCCTCTGAACCATATGGAAGTTCCTTATTTCTTTTATTTTGTTTTGATAGATAAGTGGGACAGTTTTATAAAAGAAACTGAAGATATCAACACCCTTAGGGAGTGCGTGCAAATTCTGTTTAACAGCAGATATGGTGAGTAGGAGTTAATATCCCATTATGCATCTGCAGTGCTTGTGGTTTGCATATCATTATATAGCAATCATTTTTGTTCCCTAACACAGCAGCAGAAGCCATATGCTCCAACTCCCTTTGCTTTTTAACACCCGTAGCCCGGCAGCTCCCGATCCCTGCCTTGCTGCTTGAGGTTATGTCAATATTTCCCTTTGGCATCTCCCGTGCTGGGGAATTTGCACCGTGGCTGTGCCACAGCGTGGGGGGTCAGCGTGGCCGAGTCCCACAGGCAAGGGGGAGCCTTTGCTGCTGCCGTTTTATAGTTATGGTGGAAAAGGGTGGGAATGGTGGAAAACCAGGGGATTGCAATTATCCTGGCTGCTGCTTCTCACCTGTACATGGGGGAAGTGCTGGGACAGAGCCGCCTGGCCGGAGGGGATCGCTCCACGTGCGCCTAAGCCACCACCGCGCGCTCTCCTTCCAGCCGAAGCCCTGGGCTTGGACCACATGGTTCCCGTGCCCTACCGCAAGATCGCCTGCGACCCGGAGGCCGTGGAAATCATTGGCATCCCCGATAAAATCCCCTTCAAAAGGCCTTGCACCTACGGCGTGCCCAAGCTCAAGCGGATCCTGGAGGAGAGGCACAACATCCATTTTGTCATCAAAAGGTATGCGGCGAGCCGGGCGCGCTCCCCGCCGCAT
The DNA here is from genome assembly GCA_034781795.1 of Crypturellus tataupa. Lineage (NCBI taxonomy): Eukaryota > Metazoa > Chordata > Aves > Tinamiformes > Tinamidae > Crypturellus > Crypturellus tataupa. The sequence goes on from JAWLRI010000232.1 coordinate 558,831, forward strand.
TAGCGTCGCCTGTCACCGATAATCTCTTCTGAATGCAGTCTCCAGGCGCGAGCTGGTGATATATTCAGCATTAATGTCATAATTACAGCACGTTTGGCTCGCGGTGGCTGGTTCTTCCCCTCTGCTCAGCTGTCAATGCTGCCTTAGTCAGTTGGCTGCTCGGGCGCCCAGGGCACGGCTGCTCCGAGATGGATCCCTGCCCTCGGCTCTGGGTGGGAATTCACCACACCTTGGAGGTGACTGGGGAATATACACAAAAGTTCATTTTTTCACCCAAAACTCGTGCTGTCCTTCTTTTTGAGGACGAGTTAAATGACTGTTGTGCAGTCATAAGAAGGACACTAAATTTCTTTTTTCACCCAGACCTCTGTTTTTCCATCTCTTTCCCTTTTTCTTAATGATGCAACAGAGCCGCAGAGCTGTCAGGAGCCAGACAAGCACAGTCGCTGTGGCAGTGGGGACGTGGTTACACGGCTGGACAGCCAGCGATTTTGCCACCCTAAGCATTTCGGGTGGCCACAGGACACTTGGACCACAGTTGAAGTCCAGCTGAAATCCCCTCAACCTCATGCTTTTGTGGGGTATTTCCCCCCATTTTGGATATTTTTCATTATCTAAGTACAGCATGTTGTGTTCGAGTTTCTACTTTTGCCCTGGGATAGGGAGAGGGTGGGAGCTTTCCTGCTTATGTGCACATGTGCAATCCCTCCTTCCTTTTCCATCCAAGAGACTCATTTCATAGTGTATTTAATAGGTCCCTCTCACCTGTACCGAAGTTGTGATATTCCCGTGTTAGAGATTTGCAGCTAAGTACAGGCAAAACAAGGCGGGGATTCTTGAAGGCACTAAAATCACGGCAATTGAGAGGAATTAGGCAAGGAGCAAGGAGGTTTCTAAATGTCTGGGAGGATTGATTGGGCTCAGAAGAATCGCTGTGTCCCACAAGGCTGTCCCACGTGGAGGATGGGCCAGGAGGGTCTCACTGGTGGGGTCAGCCCTGCTTGTGGTTGAATTTTGCAGCTCCAGTGGGTGCCTGTGTGTCCCAACCTCGTTCCTGTTGTCCTCTGGCCTGCCCAAAGCTTTAGAAGCTGCGTTTTAAAGCTCCGAGGGACTGCAATTTGGGATGGGAAAAAAACCCAAAACATTTAATTGCAGAAATTTTGTATTTTTTATTCTCAAAAAAAAAAAAAAAAAAAAAAAGGCAGAAACAGATCTTACTTGAAAAGCGTTTCAAGGTACCTGTATCCTCAGCTGGGATCCGATTCCTTCCTGCTTCCATTGCCAGTTCCCATCTGAGTACGCTTTGCTCTCGAGCACTTTTGTGCAGGGCTTCTCGGGTGCCTCTGAAATGTCACCTGCAGGAGAAGCCTGGTGGCCAAAAGAGTGTTTTTCCCAAGTACAAATATTTCTGCTTTGCTGCAGTGGAAGTTGGTGAATGGTCTACAGGGAGGGAAAACCCAGCAACAGATGCTTTGGTTTCCTTTTTGATAAAGCCAGTCTCATTTAATAAGTCAATTAAACGAAGAGAATGACTTATAAGTAGATGTAAAGGTACTTTAGTTGAAAAGCACGTGCTGTAAGATTACTTGGTTGCACAACAAGCTTGAAGTTATTTTTAAAAGGGATGAGGAAAATAACACTATTTTGACTTGATTTAATACTAAATTAAAATGAAGTCAATAGAAGCACCTATTTCTTTCCTCTTTTTTTCTTTCCTCCTAGGATGTTTGACGAAAGAATCTTTACAGGTACGTTCTTCATGTTGCTGGATTTCTTGCCTGCAAATTGACAGACTGCAGGGTTGCAGTAATGCTGCCTGCAAATAGCAAAAGTGCAGGATGTCAGTAAAGATATTCGGGAGGAAAAACCTCTGCTGTGCATCATGCCAGGATTTGCTCTTGCCCAGGATACATGCAAGCCCTCTGTACTGCTCAAACAGCATTTTGGAGATTTGAATGAGAAATACATGGTGCATGAGGCTGGACTCGAGCTCTGTGCCAGGGCGAATTTCATCTGCAGGAAGCACATGACACATTTCTATGCTTTCATGGGGAAGAAAAATCACTGCTGGGTTCCTCACTCTTAAACTAGTCTATTTTTTTTGGCTAGAAAATGCTAACATTATCCATCTACAAACTGCTTTTAAAACAAAAGAACAAGAATCAGTGTTATCAGGGACAAAATCCTGGGGGGTTCTTCTGCCTTTTTTATTTTCTCTTCCCACACACATTGAATCCTCTGATTTTTAAAGCCATTTAAAATGGTTTGTAGCAAATAGTAATTGAGAGGGATAGTGGGAAGCCCTGATCCCACCATTCGGGCACAGAGAGGAGCTCACTGCCGCCATCCCCATCTGCATTCCCCTCCAAGAAGCAATGGAAAAAAGTGCTCCGTTCAGCTGCGAGTGTGGCCGAGACATCCCTGCAGGCCCCGTGGAGGCTAAAAACTGCATTTCACTGATGGGAATCAGCAGATCCGCTGCTGCTGGAGCGGCTGCTGAGTCAGGAGGTGCTGTTCCCGCACGGACGCTGTTCCTGCAGTGGGGCCGGCGTCTCGAGCGGCTCGTGGCAGCTTCGCTCACCCTTTAATTAACGTCGCCGCCGCTGCCCTGGCGCCTATTTTTGCCGCTCTCCTGGGTGGCTGCTTGGGACGGGCCTCAGTGCTGCAAGGAGAGGATTTGGGTCGGGTGGAAGCACAAATTAAAAGGAGCCCTTTGCCTGTTGGGGAATAAGTAGCGTCCTTAAGACTTGGTGTTGCTGCAGGGGCTATTGCCAGAGCCCTGCCCATCCCCACGGAGAGGGGCAGAAGGCTCCGCATTCCCACAGGCAGGATCTTCCCAAGGAGGGGGATGTCCAAAGGGGCTTTAAGGCTGGTGAAGGGCCGGGTGCAGGTGCTCAAAGGGGACATCCATGCACCCAGGCAACCTCGTTTCATTCCCTCCTCCTCCGAGCACCCATCCCTCATCTTCCCTGATTTTCGTTTCTTATCCAGTTTTCAGATCACTCTTTCCATCCCTCAGGGCATTGCCAAGGTTTCCTTACGGCCTCTCAGCTCGCTGAGAGCCGGGAAAGACAAAGGGAGGGTTTTCATGGTCACTAAATGCTTCCTTCCCTGCTCCTGGCTGACCAGTCACTTCCTTTCCCCTTCTGCAGTACGAGGGGTTCCGGTTCCCGGGGCTCAGCAGCAGCAGGGCTGGGAATCTCAGTGGGAGGAAGAAGCCGAGTGTCATCAGCTCATTAATTATGGCTTTGCTTTTAATTCCACACCTCTCTGTGCCACGGCGACCAGGAAGCAAATTCACCAAAGACCCGATGAAGCTGGAGCCCGCGAGCCCGCCGGGCGAGATCTCCCCCGAGCCGCTCCGTGCCGCCGCCGCCCTCGATGTGGCCGGGACGTCACAGGCCAACAGCAGGTACCGGCACTGCATCCCGGGCCCTCCCAGTGCGGGGTGGGAGGTGGGATGCAGGATTGCCCACCGAGATGGGAGAGTGAGGGGTGGCAGGTCCATTTGTAAAACACTGGAGAGAGTCGGTGTTGTGGCGCATGGTGCTGCTTTGCGGATATGCGTGCTCAGGAGGACTGGAGGGTGACTAAGTAGTTGCAGCTAGAGCAGATTGGAAGGATGCGGCATCAGGAAGATGCTGCAGATAATGCAGCTGCCGCACATTGCAAAGCAGCTTCGCTTGCGCAAGCAGCGAGTGCACGGAGGGCAGAGCATTCCCCTCTCGAGTGAGCTGGTGCCAGCACGGCCGCGTTGGGAATCGCTGGTTTTGTGCAGAAGGGATGGCTTGGGACTGACAGAGACAAGCAGGGTGCGAGCACGGCCCGAGGAGCCGCCCCCAGCCCCTGCTCTCCTGCCCTGCTAGTTACTCGCTGGGTGTTTAGGAAGAGCTCCCAGGGCGACTAGCAGCAGCGATCAGCAGGTCGGGGTGCTTTGCACAAAAGCCGTTAGGAGCCGTGAGCTGGGCAGCTCCCTTGGGGGTTGTGGTGCCTTCTCGGAGCCCTTGTCCCAGACCCGCTGACCAATACTAGAATCCTGAACAAGTAGGTTACAGGTTCCTGTGGGTTTAGGAGCACCTAGAGCAGCATGAACTTTCCCAGGATGTCTGCAGGTGAGATGAAATTCCTGCTTCAGTTCAGACTCTTTCCCTAGTAACTTTTGAGAGTCTGCAGACTAAATTACTTGAAGGCTGATAATCCTCCAAAAGCTGCTCTTGGGCTTCCCAACGTTGGATAGACCAGCACGAATGGGGACCCCTGGAGCCTGCAAGCCCAAACAGGAGCAGGCAATGCCAAAACTGTGAGCGTGAAGCTGAGGTGGAGCTGGGAGCGCTCCTAACGCTCTCCAGATGCTTCGCTGTAAGTCCCAGGTTAAACTTGGGTTCGTCCCAAGATAAACGTGCAATGTGGCTGCTTTATAGACACAATCCTGGCAGGTGGAGGGGAGCAGTTTAAGAACTTGGCTTGCTCTGCTGTCCTGCCTCCCGCTGTGCTGGAGACTGTGCCCTCCAAGGAGGATTAGTGCAGTGGGATGTGGGAGAGCTCCTCAGCACCGAGTCTCCCCGCACAGCACTGACACCCTCATCAGCCCCTTTGGCCAGGACTGCCAGGTAAAACCCCCCCCAGGTTGGGTAGTGGAGATGTCCTAAATTGCTCCAGGCTTCCCCAGGGCTTGTTTGGTTCCCTTCACCTTGGTTCTTAACTGAAATGAATCCATGACTGATTCAAGTGTGCTTCAGGGTCTGGGATTTTCTGGGTGCTTTGCAAGTCTGTCTCCCTTGGTGTGGTGCCACACGCACCTGCAGTTGTGCTTGTCCATGGTGGGTGAACCCCGAGCAGTGGCTTCATCCCCAGCTTAGGACTCCTGCCCCATAGGAAAGGGGAGGTGTCTGTGGCTCTGAGTGAATCCTTGAGCCTCCTTTTCTCACCAACAGAGAGAGCAGGCAGAGAGGTGGGATCTGAGGGAAGGTGAGGCAATTTGTGCAAAACAATAGATAGAAAACTGGAGCCCGGGCTGTTTCTGTCCCAAGAGGCGCTTCTGCGAGTGCTGGAGGAAGCTTGTGCTCCAGGGACAGCTCTTGCTGGTGCCCCTGGGGAATCACAAAAGGGAATTGCAAAGTGCGGTTGTGCTGTAAAACTTGCTCTTTTGCAGGTGTAAGTTAAACCTCCAAATCTATTGATAACGCATATCTGCACCAAAGGAGAACACATATCCTGGAAAGATAATCAAATCCCGTTTTGTTCCTCCTTGCTGCAAATGAGGAAACTTCTGTTCCCTGATAGGAACGCACCGATTTCCATAGCAGTGGTCCACCCAGGTCAGAGTCCACTTTTGGAGAAAGGGCAGGACCAGTGCTCAAGGGAAAAGCCCTAGATATCACAGGGGGGTAATCTCTTTGTTGGAGACAACCTCCTCCCAAATTTCCAGAGCAAAAGGTTGACTTGGACCCAAAGTGCAGGAGTGGAAACCCTTTCCCATAGCTCCTGCTTTGCACGCACGTAGTTTTTGTTAGACCAGAGTTCCTTTTTGCCCGTATAAATGACCTTACAGCATCTTTAGGAAGAAGATTTCGAGAGCTCTTCCTGTTAGTTTTACTGTGTCCGTAGTTCGTTCTACTGTTGAGAGTAGGTCAGAAAACCTCCTGACCAGATGCAGATGTTGCCTTGATGGACCAGCATTGCGGTGACTGCGGTTCCCAGTGCCGTTCCTTGGTCCCTGTGTTGCCTCAAGGCCATAGTTCTTATTAAGAAAGAGAGAGAGAGAAAAAATCAGGCCTGAGCATACAAAGTAATCTAATTTAGATGCTGAATACCTTGTATAAATTTCTAAATGTGCTAAGTTAACTGTAGGCACAAGTTTGGGATGCTGCCCAGTATTCAGGGGAGAGAAAAGCTTTGGGTAGAACAAATATTTACCAAATCAATTGACTTTTTTCCTTTCTCTGTATTTGCTTTAGCTGTATGAGTAACCACATTGTAATGATATGTTATGCACTTCTCCCCACCGCAGTGATGGAGCCTTCAAGGTTTCAGGCTGCTGTTAAAACTCCCTGTGCTTTCAGGAGCCTTTTGCTGAGGTTGTATCCATTGGGCTCCAGGGATCTGCTGGGATGAGCACTGGGGAGCTGGCAACGGTTGGAAAATGATGCTGAGACAGGGCCTGGGTGCCTGCTACATTTTAGATGTGGGGAATGGAGATAGTCTAGTCCTTCTGGGGACTGGACCGTAAATTAACATGTTACAAGAGAAAACCAAGCTCTATTTAAGCCCTGCCTACCTCTGTGGTTTCCACGCTCCTAAAACCCTCCCAGTCCAGCTTTTCCAGATGGATGTGTTGGGAAGGGGGGCTCAGCTAGTCCATGCCAACCTCTGCTGTGGTTCATCCAGCCGCGCTCCACACGGGCACGTTGGATTAAGCTCCGTTTACTCGCTCCCTTACCAGGTTTTTGTTTGCCTTTCCCTTGCAGGGCTGAGAAGTGCAGCGTTTCTGAAGGCTGTGAACCAGGTAAGCGAGGAATGACCCCGTTCTGGCTGAGAACAGCAGCGCAGAGCAGGGCACGTGCGTGACACCTTGCACACGTGCTTGTCTCTTGGCTGCTGTGCAAGAAGGTCTCATTTTAAAAAAAGCATCAACGATACAAATGTAAAGGGTGACAGCAAAGCGATAACCTGCCTGCTGATGCAACAAAATAAATGGGGGAGAAATTCTGGGAAAACAGGCCGGTTTTGCCCTGTGTCGGGGTGGTCTGCTGGCTTGGTTGTGCTGGCAGCCACAGTGAACTTGTGATGAAGGACCAGAAGGGTAAGTGGCCTTTAAACGTATCTTGGAAGTGTGACAGTAGTTAGATGGTATCACCAGGGGCAGTTTTCAGCATTTTATTCCTGTCTAATAGATACGGAGATAGCGGCTGTTATCATATGACCATCCAGTTGGGTGCAGAAAAACACATATATTGAAAAGAAAGAGACAGGGGGCCTAAACATGTGCTTAAATGTGATGCTCAAGGAAGTCTTTAATGAGTAGCTTCCTCCTACCTAACGGCAGACACATGACTGCGCTGCGCACGTCAGCTGAGCTCCCCGGCGCTCTGGGAACGCTCTGCAAACAAGCTGCAAGTGCTCTGGGGAACAAATTACCCTGTTTTCCGTTCAGATAAAGTTGTTGCACAGCTGGACTAATTCACTCCAGTATCTCACTCTCTCACTCCAGCTGGAGAAATCAGCCCAGGTTAAATACTGGCTGGATGTCCAAGCAGATAAAGCCAGAGCAAGCCCAATGATGATGGGCCCCAAGGGATTTGGTACCTTGGAGTGAATTAGTCCCACCTCACGAGGAAGAAATCCACCTTGCAATAAATGACAGTTCACTCTATCCCTACTTTTAACATCCCTTCAACATGTGTTGCCGTCGAGGCCATTCACGGGTGCAAATCCTGACGGATGCTGCCAGGCTGCATGGGATCCCATGGCTCTGTGTGGCTTCTTCTGTACCGTGGGGCTGATGCTGTCACTGGATGGCCCCAGATGAGCAACATCTGCTCTGGCACCAGCTCTCCATGCACTGGGCGTTTGTGTCCAAGATTATCAACCTTCCACTTCTCTTTCCCACTCAGGTACCTCAGGAGAGCTGAGTGGCATCAGGCAGATCAAAATCGAGCCGGATGAACTGGACATCATTCAAATCACCGTTCCAGGTAGGGCTTGCGCTGGTGTGCAGGTCAGTTTGTTTTCCTAGGTGCAGGGCTTTGGAGGGTCTCCAGGCAAAGTCCCCAATTTAGAAAAACATGGAGAGTTTGTAAGAACAGGTTTAGCATTAAGCATAAGATGAAAATGGATGGACCTGACCACCTTTGGGCTGCTGTTTCTGGAGCTGCTGCCTTAGCTGTTGCCAGGTGGTGGGACGACAGGACGGGTTTAACACATGATCAGTTAGCACCTCGCATTTTCAGTGTGCTTTACAAGCATTAATTAATAATCTCACCAGAATGCGAGTGGGAACATGACTCGGAGGGTGTCTGAGTGCCAAGCGATGCTCAGGCTAGAAATGAGACCCAGCGCAAGCGGCGCCGCACGGGTCTCGACTGCGGCCAAATTGCAGAGCCTCCGCGTCGCACGGATGCGAGTGTGATGCTGTCTGGAGAGCTGCTCTGGAACAGCACTAGAATGGACTTAACTTGCAGTGAATACAGAGCGGGGGGAAGCAGCTAGATATTGGTAGATCAAACGTTTTAATTTTCCACTTGCCAGGTAATGGGAGGGAGGAAAGTTAATAGGAGTTGAGCTGGCAGGACTTGTGAGGAGGAGATGTTACCACTTCTCTGGGACCAGTTAGATTGCACTTGAAGTCCAGAGTCCACTTTTTATTACCTTATGTGAAGATAGATAAAGTTAAATCAGAGTGAGTACAGCTTAGGGCACTGAAGATGATTAATAGAGGAGAGGTGCTCACGTACAAGGAGAAATTGATGAAATTTGGATTATTTATCCTGCAAGAAAGTGATTAAGAATTGATCTGATTGAAGCATTTAAACTAGTTGAAGGTTTATTTAAAACTAAATTTAGATATCTCTTTGAGGGCACAGGAGAGCATCCCCCCAGCATTAGGGGACACAGGTTTAAATTAAGAGGGCCTACATATCTATGCAAGAGAAACTTAGAAGTGGTGGCGTTTTGTGGAGAATGCAGCAGATTATCAGGATGGGCTTCCCAAGGTGGAGTAGTTAAGTGAAGTAGCATTAACTTTTTAAGCCAGAATTGAGTAGCTGGATGGAATTAAGCCATTTAAATAATTTTGAACTATTTTTACCCTTTGCCTTCTATGGAATTTAGGAACAAGCTTTTGTAGGTTTAGTTTTTTTGTAGGGCGCTTTGCCCTCAGGGTGGGAGTTTGGCTGTGTTTTTGGAAGAGATCCTGGTGTTGCGTTGTAGGAAGCAGTAGATTTGCTAAGGCAGATGCTTGGCCCCTGGTCCAGCGTGTGGTGTGCCGTGTCTGGGGGCTGCATCCCGAGCTCCCACATTCCTTCCTGTTGGATGGCGAGGGCCGATGTCCCCAACAGCGGAGCACAAACTGGTGCTTTGTCCACAGATCGGTCGCCCAGCTCAGATGAAATGCATGACACAACGGCCACGCACTTGGCTTCAGAGGAGTCGAGCTACAGCCTGGAAACAGGAACAGGTAATAACAAATTAAGGCCTCCCGGAGACTTTGCAGAAGCACTGCATACATGTGCATGTCCGTGAGCAGAGTATTTGTTATAAACAGCAATTTCCAAAGCGGGAGCCCTGTTCGCAAGTCGTGGTCCCAGTAAGTGCTCTGACATCTCTGCATTTAGTAATATTGATCATCTGGAGGGACAACCAGACTTGAACTGGGAGCACCTGGACATGGGCTTGCTGGAGACGAGGCCAAAGCGGTTTCCAGAGTGTGGCCCGTGCGGTTCAGGCTCACGTTGTTGGGAGTGCCATGGTGGCTCATTCCCATTCCCTTCACACTCAGCTCATTCCCGTGTTTTCCGGGCTCTGGGCGCTGTCAAGCCTCCTCTTCCTCAGCAGGTACGGAGAAGGGGCCCAGCGAGGATCTGCGACACGAGGAGAAGCAGCTGGAGGGATCAGGTGAGTCTGCGACGAGCCCAGGTGTCACCACCTCATACATCCCCAGCATATGAAAAGCCTAAGGAACACACATGTGCTCTGGATGGTGGACAGAGGCCTTTCTAATGGTTTGCAAAATATCCAGCCCCCTGAAGGTCTTGGTAAAAGGGGCACCTCTGTATTTTGGGGCCTGATGCTCAGCTGGTGTGTTTTGGTGGCACCTGGTGGCACCTGCAGTGAAGTTGGGGGAGAGTCCTGATACACTTGCATCTGCAGCGCTGCTGCTGCACTTGGAGTGCAGGTTAGATGCCGTCTTCCCCAGTTGTGTGTGAGATGTTTCCCTCAACCTGTGACTGCGCCTTCCTGTAATGGAGCTGCGCGAAGTGGGATCCAGACAAGGAGGGTCTGCGCCAGCTTGTGTCCCTCCCCTCTGCTCTGTGCAGGATAAATGGGCAAAGAGAGCGCGAGCAGCTGTTTAGAGCTTGCAACGATACTTCTCAGCTTGGTGCAGATCATCCCCAGCCTTTTCACTCCTAAGTGGGTCAAAGAGTGAAGCCTTCTCACCCTGGAACAGGGTTACGTGGTGAGAGAGAAGAGAGATTGCAGCAGAATGTGATAAAATTGCAAACTTGGATTGAGGTCATGCGAATTCTGTAATTGAGCCCTTACTTCCTTGCCACTCCGTGCTTTCGGTGTGTCCCTCCGGAGGCTGGTGAACGCCTGGCCGGGACCGTCACCTTTAGGGACCATCATCCGCAGGGATGTCCCTGTCCCCACAGCACCCTGCAGCCTGACAGGCCTGAAGCAAATCCTGGACTAAAGTTACTTGCTGCCCATCAGTGGTCAAGCTACTCTGATCCCGTTTGTCTCTTCCCAATTATTTTCCATCCGTCTGTTGCCTGTTACTAATTGCCTTAAAATAACGTTCTCCTTTTTGGACTCCAAGGTTGACATGTTGTCTACAGTGTGGCTAATAGCACTGCGCTGGGTGAATAATGATGGCCACTGGTCCATGGCTCTGAAATACTGACCAGTGGCCCCTGGCCACTTAAACAGCAGCAAATACAGAGGATCTCCAGAGAAAGGCAGCCTGATTTCTGTCTTAGATCTCTGCCATATCATTTGACAGGGAGACACAGGGCCATCAGTGCATGCTCATGTCCACTGCTGGGCTTCAAAAATAGAGATCGTGGAGGGAAATAAAGTCATATCACCAAGAGCGATACAGATGGAAAACACTTCATTACGGAACTTGCTGACTCCCACGTGCCTCCCTGGGCTCTGGCTTTCTGCTTGGTCCAGCGCAGCTCTCAACGCTCATGTCCTGACGGTGTTATGGTGTGTTGCGGGGCTCGGAGCTCACCAGAGGATGGAGGAAGGTTGGAAAGGGTTGTCTGGCACAGGCCGTCCTGCAAACTTCGCTGCCTTCAAAATCCTTTTGATTTTTTCTGCTCCGTGATCGGACATGGCCGGCATTTCTGCACTGGGACAGTGAGTTTGGAGGCTGCCTGAGGGCTGGCTCTGATTTTGGAGGTTCCAAGAGGGGAGCCCAGAACAAGTCACTCAGCCCAGGCCACCCTCATCTGTTTATTTCTTACCTTGGAGGTGGCTTATTTCTTTGTCTGTTTTCTTTTCTGCAGATGGTGTAGGGGACGTTTTAAGTCATTTGAGGAAGCAAGTGGAGATTTTGTTCAACACCAGATATGGTAAGATTGTCATTAGGTTGACAAAACTCATTTGTCATTAGTCAAATGCCCTTAAACCCGAGCGCTGGTCTCTGCCTTAGGGAGTTTCTAATTGCTGAGAAATGTCACCTACTATTTCCAAACCCGTTGCCGACTAAAGGTGCCATCTAATTTGTTCGTTTGCTGTCTGCCGGGCTTACAGACGTGGCTGAGGTCTTAACGGGCCTTGTTCCTGCAGCTCTTCCTCTTGGCTTCCTCGGTGCCTTTGAACTGGTTATCACCCAGGAGCTGCCTCGGTGACTTCAGTCCCCTTCGTGTTGAGGGAAGGGGCTGAAGCAGTTTCCCCTCTACTTATTTGCAGTATCAGAGAGTTATTTTTTCTTTTAATGATGCCACTTGGTGTTGTGGTGTGGGAGGGGACCGTTAGGCTGCATGACACCCCTACCCGAGGTATTACCTGTTTTTCTTGCCTGAGGATTCGTCTAAATGCCCTAGTTCAGGAGGGTGTTGAGGGAATGCAATTAGAATTGTGTATATATAATGTTCCTCCCTTTTTTCATAAAGCTTGCTTAGCCTTGGGAAAAAGAAAAACACACAAAGGAAGCTACCCAGGTGGTTTGAGAGCTGGCAGCAAGTTTCCTCAGCCCGCTGAGAGCGGGAATGGGGCTCGGCTCATCCATCCCCAGGGCTGGCAGCACCGGGAATGCCGGGACCAAGCCGCGGTGCTCAGGCTGCACGGGCTGCTCTGGGCTTTGCTTTAAAGTAGGATCACCCGTTGTGGCAGGGAGGGCTTTGGTTGTGTTGGACGAGAAAATGTTTTTTTGCAGAGCGTTAAGTCCTGCATTCCTTTGAGGAATTATAAGCGGATTGGATTTGGAGGTGACTTGTCCAAGAGGAGAGGGTTACTTTGTAATTTAGAAGCATTTTTTTAGTATTCGAGTGGTGCAGCTTCAGTCGGGAGAGATCTTCAGAATAAGCAGAGCGTGTTGGAAAGCTGGGCTTGATTTATTGGGTTTGGTGCCCTTGAGAGGGGCCAGGATGCTCTTGGGCAGAGCTGTGCCCTGCTGATAAAGCTTGAAGTTCTGGGCTGGGTGATGGGTTCATTCCTAGCTTAGGAATAGACTGGGAGTTTTTGCCAAGTTCAGCCTGGGTTTTGGTCCTGATTTTTCCCCTAGTTGGGAAGCCTAAACTAACGAGAGTTGGTCCTCATTCAGCAAAAGCCATAGGGATTTCAGAGCCGGTCAAAGTTCCCTACTCCAAGTTCCTGATGTACCCCGAGGACCTGTTTGTGGTGGGCTTGCCTGAAGGCATCCTCCTGCGTCGCCCAAACTGCTTTGGAATTGCAAAACTGAAGAAGATCCTACAAGCAAGCAACAACATCCAGTTTGTCATTAAAAGGTAAGACAAGGCGCCTGGCCAAAACCTCTGTCGAGGACCTTATTGTTTTTAGCGTTTGTTTCTGGGGCTGTGACAGCTCTTGAGTAAGTGCCCTCAAAAACATCTATCAGGTGGTCACCTTCAATAAATTTGCTTGATTAAAAGCATTCAGCTGATGTTACTTTGTAGGAGCTGTCCCCATCGGGGAGTGGTGTGTTATGTCAGTCTCTCTATCCCTTCGTTTTTTCTTTTTAACTTGCCTTTGCAAAGCCAGGACCTTAACAGAATGGCACAGGAAAGGATGGGTAATAGAATCATAGAATCATTAAGGCTGGAAGGGACCGTTGGAGATCATCTAGCCCAACCCCCAGAAGGGTCACCTAGAGCACGTTACACAGGACCGCATCCAAACGAGTTTGGAAGATCTCCGGAGATGGAGATTCCACGACCTCTTTTGGCAGCCTGTTCCAGTGCTCTGTCACTCTCACTGTCAAGAATTTTTTCCTTAAGTTCCTGTGGAACTTTTGGTGCTTCAGTCTATGGCCGTTTCCTCTTGCCCTATCTCTGGCCACCATGGGAAAGAGGCTGGCCCCCTCCTCTTCCCTCCCTTGCAGTATTTACAAACACTGATAAGATCCTCTCTCGGCCTTCTCTTCTCCAGGCTGAACAGACCCAGCTCTCTCTGCTGCTGCAAACCTCTACCCTTCAGTTCTCACCTTGCACTCAGATCTTTGGTATCTAATAAAGTATCATTGTGCAAAGAGAAGATATAGGTGCAGCCTCCATGCAGTTCCCTGCTGTTGCCCAGGGAGAGGAAAAGCACCTAGCACAAGTGGCTGGGATTTCAAAATACTTTTAAGTATTATGCGGAGGTTTCTTACCCAAATCCTACCTCAGTCCAACGTTGTTCTGCTTGAGCAGTCTTCATGGCTATAATGCATGGCTCAAGTGCCTCAAGGCACTTAAACTTCATTACGTGAAAAGGAACAAGTTCCCTGGCCCCACATTTCAGGTGCAGGTTGGCACTGGTGTCTCAGGCATTTTGTACTGTTGCTTTGAGTAACTCCAGGCTCTGTGTCCTCTGGCTCATGAACATGGATTCAGTTCTGGCGAGCCCCAAGGTCGGAAAAAATTTCTCCCACACAGAGGAGAGAAATAACATAGTCAACCCTGGCTGGGTAGCTGAAACAGAGAAGAAAAGTTGGGAGAAGAGAGACTTTGTGGCATCAGACCAGGAATTCACAGGAGACCAACAGTAGGTTTGGGATTTCTCCCCATCCTTTCCTGATCCCAAACATCTTTCTTGGCAGCAAGAGCTTCCAACATGGGTTTGAAGGGCTGCTAACCAGTCCTGGTATCAGGTCTCTGTGTTTTTATCTTCACATGCCCAAGAGACATGTTTTGGGGCCTAAAGCATGTTGAAAAGCAGTATCCAGAGAGCCTGTCCGCAGGAAAAATGTTTCCAAAGTCCCCTCGTTGTGTTGCAGCAGCTTTAAAATTGCATTAGCCAGATCCGTTTATTGGGTTTGTGCAAGGAGGAGTGTTACCCTCGGTGATAGATTCAGCAGTAAAATGTTAATGGCCTGCTGGAATGGGACTCCCTGGCACTTCACCTGCTCCTCACTGTTTTCCAGACCGGAGCTCCTGGCTGAGGGAATTAAGGAGACCTCTTCTGACAGCCCACGAGCCAAAGGTAGGTCCCGAAACGCGTGGCAACCCAGCTATTAACGATGAGCTGTGATGGGAATACGAGCCTTTGCCTGTCATTCCTGCCCTCGCTGGATCGTTTTTGTCCTGTCCCTGGTATTTGGAGACTCTGGAAATTGCTTTTTTGGGTCATCAACCCTAACTCCTGTCCTCCGTCCTGGCAGCCGGTGAGAGGGACGCCAGCGACCCGCTTGGTGACGATGCAGGGAAGAGACAGGGCTTCCAAGGTGAGAACGGGCAGGGTGTGAGAGCCTCCTCTGTGCCCCACCGCCTTCAGCCCCACAGCCTTTGTCGCACTTGCCACCTCCAGCAACCAGCACGCGGGCCGTTCGGAGGCCAGTTGCACTGGTGGAGGCTCAAAGCATGGGTGGGTAGGGGAAAAGGAAAGGAAAAGGAGGAGATGGAGTGAGAGGACAGGGGACCGCACAGTAAAAGCCAAGATGGAGCCAAGCACTGCTGGTGTGGACAGCCCCAGGGGTCCAGACCAGTGACAAGAAGAGCACAGCGCTCTAATTAAACTGCTCTGGTTATCGTGTAGTCTGACCTTGCGAACACAGAATTAAGTCTCCTAAGCCTCGCATTTTGTCTCTGTGGCTTTTGCACCTGGATGCTGTTTGTGTGAATCCCACATACGACCTGTCCCCAGCACCGAGGGCTGTCCGAGAGCCCCAGCAGTCCCCTGGCCCACCGAAGGCTTTTGGATCCGTTCTTGGTTTCATTCTGTTTTAATGTCAGCAATTATCGCAGATGAATCTTCGATTTCATGCAGCTTTTATTCATAGCAAATGGGGGTGGGGGGAACGTATTTCTGTTTAGATTATTTTTAAGGACTTTGAATGGCCTACTCCAGAGATTAGCTAATTGCGAGATAAGGATTTTCCTATAATTAGAAAATCATATTACTTAAAAGTCACAGAGTGCCTTTTAATTTAACAGCAGAAGTCCATAATTGTTTTTTTTTTACAGAAAATTATGATGCCAGGCTTTCCAGAATAGACATCGCTAACACACTGCGGGAGCAAGTCCAGGACCTGTTCAATAAGAAATACGGTGAGAGAGCAGCGTGAGGCTTGTCCCTACTCCCTTCCTCCCTGGATCTTTCTCCTCCCTCCTTTTTGCTCCCTAGCCCTCCTTTGCTTGTTGATACCCCCTGGCCACGTCATTCTGTTCACCCTCCCCTCTGCATGAGGAGCGACCCCTCTGTCCCCAGGGTGATGGGGGGACAAAATCCCACATGCTCCGTCTTGTTGGGCTCAACGTGGCACTTTGGAGACGTCAGAGCACCGCGGGGGCTGTCCCGGAGCCGCTGGCGTCACGCGTGCTCCCGCTTCGCTCCTCTTCCAGGGGAAGCCTTGGGAATCAAGTACCCCGTGCAAGTGCCCTACAAGCGGATCAAGAGCAACCCGGGCTCGGTGATCATCGAAGGGCTGCCCCCCGGCATCCCCTTCCGCAAGCCGTGCACCTTCGGCTCGCAGAACCTCGAGCGGATACTGGCCGTGGCCGACAAGATCAAGTTCACCGTGACGAGGTGCGTCCCTGCGGCGCCGCTCGCTGCCGCGGGGCACGTGCTCCAAACGCGTCCTCTTCCTGCCCTGTCTACAACGTTCTACTTTATCCGTTTTCTCTTTTGCAGGCCTTTCCAAGGGCTCATCCCCAAACCAGGTAAGTGCTTTTTGCCTCTGTGGTGCCCCGACTCGGTGCTTGTTGGTGGCGAGGGGGGCGCAGCGTTCGCGGATGTGCTTGTGCTACCGGCCTCTCTGCGCTTCCCAGTTTAGCGACGTTGGGTGCACATTGGGTGCACGGGTGATGTTTCCCCTACCCTAGACAGCTGCAGCTGCCCACTCTGCTGCGTCCCACTGCTGTTTCCTTGCATTTTTCCAAGAGCTGATGTAGACGGGAATCTGCATTCTGCATTTACATGGAAAAACTGAAATGCGAGCATTGTGAGGGGGGAAAAATGCAAGTATATGCGAGAGGGGGAAAAATTCCCACTTCCCAGCACCCAGGAGGAGTGCTGGGATTGCTCCTCCAAGCAAGGTGAAGCCCCAAGTGTGATGCTTTCAGCCAGGCTTCAGAAACCAGAATGCAGAAAGGGTCTGGCGGGGACCTTGCCCGTGCGCCGCTGCCATAACTCAGTGTCTCGCTTTCTGCCTCCCGGAGGAGAGAGCTTGCTGTTAGAATCGTGGTTAAAAACCTGTCTTGGTTCTAAACGCCTGTAATTACAACTGGTGGAAGAGCACAGATGGGTGCAAAAAAAGTTGTCTTCATTATTGATGGCTTTCCATTTCCTTGGCCGGCCTCCATGGAGATGGCACAATTTAGAGAAGAAAAATACACCAGACAGGAAAACATTTATATACTGTTATTGGGACTGAAAGGGGAAAAAAAAAAAAAAGTGTTAGACTCCAGAGACAGCTCTGGGAGATGATCTGTCTGGGAAATTCAGTCCAGGCCGTGGTTTATTGGCTGATCCTCTAGAACCCGGTTTATTGCCCAGCCAGTTCCTTGGAGAGGATCCCGGAGACCTCCACAGGCTCCGGATTGAAGTTCTTGCTGTCAGATCCAGAGCGCCACATTCCCAGCCAGTTCCCATCAGCTGGATCTCCAAGGAGCCCGGGGTCAAGTGCGGGTGTTGCTGAACTCCAGTATTCCGTGGAGCTACAGGGACAGGCGTTTTGGAGCACTCCAATACATACCCAGTCCTCCAGCCATGTCTTGTCTGCCATTCCTGTGCTGCAATATGCACAATTACCTTAAGGGACACAAATCCTGCCATTAATTAATTAAGGAGCACATCTGGAATGACTTTCCAGCTGTTACCTCTGGGTTTGCCCATACGAGGAGGGAACCACAGAAATATTTTCTTCCAGGCTGTTGTGTTGCTGGAGCAGCCTCTGGAAGAGGCCACATCATCCCTGCTCCTCCGTCCCCACCATGTGCCCAGCCTCACAGCACCAGTTTTGCAACTCGTCCTCACAGCTCTTGGGTTTGGCGGCACATTTTGAGTAAAAACGGCTACAAACAGTGATTTTGTTCTTTTTCTTTCTTAAATTTGTTTTTAGAGTATTTTAGTAGCCTCAGTTGTTCACCTCAATTTGTTTTAGACCATTTCATATTTTTTTACTAAATCTTAAGGGACAATTCAAGCACTCAAAATTATTTTATAATAACAAGCCTAGCACTGGAACATCTCTTAAAGAAAAAAAAGCCATCTGATCTTTCCCTGACAACAAAAAGAACCTTGGCAGCAATTAACCTCTCCCACTCTGCCATCTTATTACATGTGTATTGATGGTAGCAAGAGTGGTACCTGCACCACTTCTGCTTTGATCGCTTTTCATCTGCCTTAACAAAATTAATAATTCCAGAATAGCCATAGAGCATAAAAAAAAAAAGATGGGGGAAGTTGTCTTGTTTTGTATTAAAACCCTGCTATGTAAAATGAATCCCAACAGACATGTGCCCTTGTCATTAGAATAAAAGTGATGGAAATCATTTTATTTTGCAAAAGAAAGTTAAAATAAAGGCAATATTTACACCCTCTCCCTCCTCCCACCGCCCCCCCAGGGTATCTTGCAAAAGCCGCCAGGAGCTGGAAAGTCCAGGAGGCTTCTTTATAATGTACCTGGACTTCTGCCTTTGTGGTTGTGCTAAATATTGCATCAATAACTCTCATTGTAAAGGAGAAAAAAACAAAGTACCTACAGAATTTTCTTAAAAACCACACTTTGGGGGCAGTAGTTGCCTGACCATTGAAGTGTTGGATTGTGCTCGTGGTGAGCACGGAGGGATGCCCACGTAGGGACCTGCAGGGATGCAGAGCTGGGCTCCCCCGCTGCATCTTTTGGGGCAGGAACTAAGTACTGCAGGAGCAGATAACAGGGTCGCAATGCACTCCTGAGCACCTCACCCTCTTTTTTTCTTTTCTTTTATTTCTTTTGTTGATTATCTGTAATTTTGCTGTCAAGATGCTATCGCTCCCCTAGTGGGTCGCAGTCGCGTGGGTGAGACTCCGCGCTTGGAGGGAGAGCTCATGTGTGGAGCTTGCGGGTTCTGCCTTTGACGGAGACGTTTTGGAGAGTGAAGCCAGTTCTGGAAAAAAATACCCAAACAAATAGGTGATTCAGGCCCTGTGGGATGCCCTGTGCAGACCATGTCAGACTCTGGTGTGCTGGGCAGAGTCCCCTGAGTGCGCACAGCCCCCTTGGCCTTTAGGGATTTTCATTTGTTTTCCAGTTATCCTTCTCCCTACCAATGCTCTCAGCTCTGTGCAAAGACCTTCAAAACGTGTTTTAAAAATGCCCGAGCTCTTGGCGCCAAAGCAGCGGTTTGATGACAGGGTTGAAGCTTCAGCACTGCCAATGCAGCTCCTCTCTTTTCTTCTTTTCCTGAGGCATGAAGATATAAAACAGGTTTAATCCGAACCTTTGAAAAAAATATCAAGCATAAGTAATCTAGCAAAAGAAAAGAAGAAAAAAACTTTCTATATGTTAATTTTTATGTGCTTTGATTGAAAATGTACACTGCCTCCATCTGTCCTATTCCCCAAACTCCGTACCGCCCTGATAGATTATTTCCCGTACTCCAATTAATAAAGTAGGGCAGGCAGTGTTCTTTAATTAAAAAAACACACATCCAGGCATCCTTACTTTTTTTTCTTTTAATCACAAGAGCACAATGCTCTCCATGACTTAGACAAGCCGTGCTTCCCACGTGAAACTCCTAACCAAAAAAAAGGGGATCTGAGCGGAGTGGGTTTCACTCCTTCACCTGTCCCGGACTTCCTTCATCCCTCCATTGGAATACGTAACCCCTGCAAGGGCAGTCAGGTTGTTGCTGCTTCTTATCTGCATTCCTGTTATGCTGGATGAGTATTTTTTCTTGATATGAAGGTGATTGATTGTTGTCTTTGGTCTGAAGGTGGAAAGTCAAGTAGTGAGTGTTGATAGTTGTGTAAAGCCAAAGCCTTTTCTTCAGTACCTGGTGCTTGTCCTCTGCGATTCAGATCACCCTTTTCTGCCTTTGCTTCTCTGTTTCTTTGCCTGTGCCACCTCTTTGCCTGCATCAGTAGGTGACACTGCAGTAGCCAGGTAGTCCCAGGCACCCTGTGCTCTTGCTTATTCTGTTTCCTTTGGAGAACCACAATAGCCCCTTTTCTCCCACACTGGTGTTGCATGTGGTGATGGGACCATGATCCTGCCCATGCATGTGGTCATAGGACCATAATCCTGTCCACGCAAGGTGCTGGGACCATGCTCTGGACCATGCTTGGAGTGGTGGGACTGTGCTCCAGTCCGTACATGTTGGTGGGACCATCCTCCTGCTCATGACCATGTTCTCCCCAGCTGCCAGCAACACCTGCAGCCACTTTGGTGACCCATCTCCCAGGCTTTCAGCCCCTCACATGTGGATTACCAGCACAAAAACTCAATTATCTTTGCTAACCAGCTGTCTTTACTAGAAGCACCTGCAAATTTCCACCTGAACTGGCCAAAATGCCTCTGTCCCTGGAGCTACTGCCCCTCGGCAGCCCGCGCTGCAGCCAAGACGGTGTGCGCAGGGCCACGCGTGCCCAGGCGGGCTCCCCCTCGCTGTCACCTCCCACGGCATCGGCTCTGGGTGCCTCCCTGCTCCCTCCATCATCACTCGTGTGGTCGGTCCCCGGAGCATCCCCGCAGGAGGGGACGGCAGCGCCGCGAGCCTTCCCGCGCCCCTCTCGCCCACCCAGGAGACGCAAGAGCCCCTTGTCCCGGGGAGCAGAGCGATCCCAGCCACGCAGATGGCCATGGACAGACCAAAGCACCTGCCCTGTCCGGATGCAGTAATGCAAACACTGGCAGCACTTGCAAGCTGGCCCAAATGGGCCTTTTCTCTTCAATTTGCAGCCACTGAGCTAAGACTCCCAGTCAGAGGTTTGAGCACAAGCCCGTACAAACCCGTGCACTGGGGAGAGCTGTTTTATCACATTGGCTGCTGCTGCTCTGAAGCTATTGTTTTCCCTCCAGGAAATCTGCTTTCTTTCTCTATCCCTGTCTCTTTATATCTGGTATTTGGAGCCCGCATCTCCACGGGGAGGTCCCTTTTGCTCTACTTTCTTCCCTGTTGCTGCAGAACTAATGCAATTGCCCCATCTGCCCTTAGTCTGCTTTAACTTGCAAATTTACTTCTTTTTGGGGCAATCTGCCCTTGGAGGCTTTGGTCTGGATGGGACAGGATGGGGCGATGGTGCTGCTTGCCTCTCCCTGCCACACTGCGTGGGTGCAGCGACTTGCAGCAAAAACAGCTCAGCAGAAATCCGTGGGACACTTAGTTGTGGTGCCAAAGGGCGTTGGGGACTGAAGTGATTGTAAGTGGTTAAGGACAGGGCCATCCTGGGTTTTGCTTTTGTTTGTGAACAAGAAAACCAAGCTCTAGCACTCATTGCTCTCTCTTTCTTTCTCTCCTTTTTTTTTTTTTTTTCTTCTTTTAACTCATGCTGTAGCCCCTAGACGGATAACGTCCCTGGAAAAAGCGTATGCGGCCTTGAATGGTACGTAGCTCAGCTGATGCATCGTAGATGGTAGCAGACAAGAAATGCACTTGTGTTTTAATGCAGGAATGAAAATGTGCTAAAAGGCCCTGGTGTCGGGTATTTTCTTCTCGCTGCTCTGTTCCCCGGTCATACCAAGGACTGAACGATGCAGATTGTGCTTAACGACGGTTCTTGTTCCACATTGCACGAGTGCCCCTGAGCTCCTCTTGCTGCAGCCCCTGCTCCGGGGCTGGCTCTACTCTAGACAAACTGCCCTGACTAGCTACACTCAGCTCCTCAACACGTCTAAGCAATTAATCTGTTAAAAGGGCCCCTCTGCAATTCGCAGCGAGCAGTTTGGAGGATGCTTCGCCTTAATCCATACAGCAGACCGGAGTGTGCTCCATGAGCTCGGCATATATAACAATTCCCGGGAGGAAAGGAGAGCTTCTCTGCTTTGCAGCCCTTGCATGACATGGGATGTCAGTGCAGCTGCCCTTGGAAGAGCCGGGCTTATTCATTATCAGCCTGTGATCTGCCCCTTGTCTGGGTGCTACCTGCACGCGCCTGCACGTTCCCTGCTGTGGGCAAACGTCAGGCTGATTCGCGTTGTGCTCAAGGCTGTGTCACTGTGGAGCAGCCCCGTTGTTGTCAGTGGGTTTGCTCCAGGTTCTCACTGGGGTGACTCGATTTGCGCTCTGACAAGGCGACGGAGGACAAGAGGCATCGTGTATTTATCCTCATGCAGTTCAGGGCCCAATTCGGCTGCCCTCGAGCACGCAGTGTGCCTGCGTTGGCTGTGTGCGCCCTTGGAACGGGCGGGAGAAGGAAGAACATGCACGAGGCAGCCACAACCTGAGCTGCTTTTGCTGTGAGGAATGTTATTCAACTCAGGGAGGTTTGTAAAGCACATGCAGGCAGTGGCGGGATGGCTATTTTGGGCACGAGGGAGATTGCTAACCACTTGTGCCTGTCCCGGTGCCGCTGGGTCTTTGCTGTCCGGGGCATTGCTGGTGTTTGTGGCAGCCAGGCCGTACCCCAGTACACTCGTGGCTTAGTGCAAGTGGAGACGTAAGTCCCTGAGTTATGTGAGATGCCCTGATCCGCCAGAAAAACAGTTGGGCAAGTTTTCCTGAAGAGCCTCTGCCGGGGCTGTACTAGGAGCAAGGTGTGGGGTTGGGGCTGCCGTGGAAGCCCATGCGCGTGGCCGAGGAGAGGACCCTGGGCCACGGCCCTCTTCCCCATCAGCACCCAGGTATAACGACCAGCAAACTGGCTGCTGCCTTTTGTTGGAATTGAAGCGGATAGCACGGATCCCAAACGCTTGTATCCACCTGCTTTACGGTGAGGACGTGGTAGTACAGGAGCACCTCTCCGCATTCCTCTCCGTCTTCTCCATTGTGCATGCTCAGATTGAGCCCCCCTTGTCTTCTGCTGAGCTGGGGTCACGAGATGGCAATGGGGGATGCCCCATCCCTGCTGCCACCATGGGGTTGTCTTGCTCGAAGTGTTAGCGTCAAGGAGGGAGCTCTGGCTTCTCTCAGGGAAACGGAGCCGCTGCAAAATGAAGCAAGTGGAAACACACCAGTTTGATGTTTCTTTCTTTGTCTGCTACCATCTATACATCCATACGGCTGCATACACCCCATAAGCGAGGAGGAGGGTGCAGAGGGAGCCTGCAGGGGCCAGTGCTCAGGGCCTTCTGCAGCCCCAGGAACAGCCCCCATAGGCAGGTGGGAGAGAGGAGAATATTGATGTTTTCTGGAAATAAGAGCTCCTCGGGGACTCTTGGTCTAGTCTACCTTACCTTATTCTGCTGTATTCTGTATTTTCTATTCTCTATCCATTTTTTCTTTGCTCAATCCCTTTCAATTTTTCTACTGCAGTTTCTGAAGTGCTTCTTGGCCTTGAGTTTCCTTTACAGAAGCATCTCCCTTTCTCCTAATTCCACACGAACCTACCAGACTGTTATTTTCCGGATGCAGCTGCTCCAAGCAGCAGCTCCTGGCAGGGCACGGTCTGCCGTGGGGACCATGGGGCACGGACGGCACCATGGCCAAACCGTGGGGTTTGTGTTGAGCCTGGTGGCGGCTGGGTCCTGCTCGAAAGCCCAGCTCTGCAAGGCAGGGACTTGGGCAGGATGGTCAACTTTCATTTAAAACAAAATTTCAGGCCGTATGGTTGTTCAGCAACCTTAAAAATACAGTCGAGTGCAGCATAAAAGCAAAGGTAAAAAAATTAAATCATGACTACTATTGTTACCACTATTGCTCTTGTTCTTAATCTCACATTTCATGTAGCACCAAAATTGAGGGATTTGGAAGGACTGAACGGAGAGACCCAGGCGCTGTCACAAGCCCAGCTTACCCCACCACCTGCAGTTGTGTGTGCGCAAGGGCCCCCATTAAAAGCTTATTTTGCACTGCTGGCAGCACGACTGCTGTGTTGCAGGTACACCAAGGATGCAGGCATAAATAACGAGGAAAAGCAGCCTCCCAAATGCTTGCACGGGGTGCAGAGTAGCCCCCAAATGCTTGTCGTGGGTGCAGAATAGCCCCCAAAATGCTCGCCTTGAGTGCCAGGGCTGCCGGATTGCGCTCTCTGCTGAGCATGCCGTAAATAAGTAGTCAAATTAAAATCCCGTGTAATCTTGGCAGCTGCATGTCCCTATTCCCCTCTGCCGGAGCTGCGGCGGCGGCTGCGCGTGTCCGTGGGCGGGATGTTCGGATGCTCTGCGCCGCTGCGCGTCTCCGCGCCGTGTAGGTGAACCGCAAGGAGAGACAGGAAAGATTGTTCCAGCTGCTCCTTTCTCCCTGTAGGGTGGAAAAGCTTTAAAAGGGGCAGGTACTGAAGGCAATCAGTACCCAGCGCCTCCCCAAGGATGCTGAATAGCGGGGGAGAAGTCTACTGACACAGTCACATCGTTTAGGAGGAGAGAATAGAAAGGAAACTGTTTGGCATGATGAGGATAATTAAAAAAGCTAGTAAAGCCAAGCTGATTATATGGCGTATTATAAAACAATACTGTACTTAGGAGCCTAGCTATAAAACTGCTATCTCATTCCTTGATATCACTTGTGGGAGCATTTGTGGCACCGAGGGCCTGAGTCTCTGTTGCTTTGCATATTTTGCAGTCATTTACAGCACCGCAAAGTGGATGTAAAATGCTATCAACCGTGTAAGCGCGTGGCAAATGCAGATTTGGCAGCATTTTATAGCTACTCTGCACAGCTCTGGAAGGTGCCGCAAGGTGCAGGCAAAGAGCAGCTGCGGCCACGGGGTCCACACGTTACCTTTGGGAAGGGAAGCACTTTGGAGGGCAGCAGCAAGTCCCTTCTTACTGCAGGGGGATGCATCTTGCAGGGGCCAAAATGAAACAGATTTTTTTATTCCTTGCACCTTTTTTTTGCTTTGCAGATGAGGATGATGCAAACAGGCTTGGAGAGAAGGTGATTCTCCGGGAACAAGTGAAAGAGCTTTTCAATGAAAAATACGGTGAGTTTCCCATCCGCGCACCTAGCAAAGTGAGTTTGTTTTTGCTGACAGCAGCCGTAGTTAAAATTAATTACATTGAAGGCCTCTATTTATAGGACAAGCACACAGCAGGCTGCTGCAGCACAGGTATCTTCTCACTGCTTCACGTTACAGCTTGTCCCTAGGGATGTTCCATGTCTGAGTGCTGACGGTTGCGACTGTGACCTTCTCTTTGACATCTCCTCCTTGAGGAGGGGAGGGAGGGAAGAAGGAAAAATCCATCCAAAGGATAGGATTTCTTTTGTCTGGTGTCACCCTTGAAAGCATTTTTAACATGCCCTGGACCGGTGCAAGCAGCGGGGAGGGTGCTGAGCGCACTGGCCACGCGTGGAGCTCCTGGTAGGAAGCTTCTCCCATCCGCGCTGTCCCCTGGCTGCAGAGCAGGATACAGCCCAGTGCGGCACCTGCAGAGATGGGGCACGGTGTCTGCTGGAGCCGCCGCAGAAAAGCAGGTCAAAACACCGAGGATTTGAAAATGCAGGTCACAGGCTCCCTGTGTGCCTGGTTACAAAGCACATCCTTCCTCACAAGCTGTTGGGGAAATGTCGATGGCATCTCCTGAGCTTGGCTGGCCCTGCCCAGACACCCCAACCAGCCTGTCGCGGCAGCAATAGCCCTGCATTTCGGAGGAGCCTGCGTTGCCATGCAAGACCAGGCATTGCACGGGTCCAAGCTTAGTTTTTTTTTTATTTTTATTTTATTTTATTTTTTTTTTCTAGAAGCATTTGGGAAGGAAGGGGCTCAAGATTTCTGGTGTAACTAGCGCTCCGCACTCAGAATCGGTCTCCTTTTGCTGGTGGGCTTCGCAACATTCAACTCAACCTGTGCTGTTCTTAGCTTCTGATAAGCACAATTATTCCCATTGGAAGTATTTTTTGGTACCCATAGGCTTGTAAAGACATAGGGAAATACATGCCTTGTGCCATCCCCCTGGCTTAATGCTACACCCGACATGTCCCAGTGACCAGACTGGGAAGGCCCTTCCCGTCTACCCCTGCAGCTGCTTGCACAACCCTGGTGTTTTCCCCATGGGGAGCAAACCTTGGGCTGAGAGGGCATGTGGAGCAAGCGAGCTCTGACCCAGCACATTGGCTTGCAACAGCTGCAGAGAAAAAGCAAATAAGACAAGAAGTGAGGCCTAAGGAGCTGGGGGCCAGGGAGGGGAGCAGGCAGGCTCCTGTTTTGAGCGCTTGTATCTGCTGAGAAAGATGGGGTGTGATGGAAAGGGTGTGTGAGAGCAGATAGCCTGACTGCTGCTGGAAGCCTTCCAGCTGAGAAATCAACAGCTGTTTGCTAAATAATCACTGCCCCGCTCTCTATTTATTGCTCCTAATCTATCTGCATAATGTGTTTATCATATGTTAAGAGTCACAGGCCTTGAGTCATGCTCCAGCTGCACAAGTGCGAGGGGGAAGCAGCTCCACCGAGGTTGCTAGGGGTTGTGCTCACGTGTGCTGCGTGTTTAAGGTTAGAAACGTGCCTCAGGCTCTGGCTTCTGCTTAGCAATCCCCACGGGTTCGCTTTAGCCTCTGGTGACCAGGCTCTTTCAAAGTGAGGTGTTTTTGCATCTTTTTTCCCCACCAAGCCATTTTTACCCCAAGCGCTGCCGACCCGGTACCTGTCAGGTGGGTTGTGAGTCTAATCCAAGCGCTTCTGAAGCTGCAGCTGGGCCTTGCGCAAACGTGCTGATGAGACACGAAGCGCCAGGTGGGCTCGCACGAGATGGAGATCAGAGATGAGCTCTCTCTAAAGAAATCTGGCCCAGCAGCAACTTACACCTTCAGCGCGTAGGTTTGGGGCTTGCAAAAACGTGAGGCAAGAGCAGGTCTAACTACTCCTCCCCTTCCCTTTCTTCTCCGGGGAAGCCTGGAAACGTTAGTGGGAAACAAGGGGGACTGGAGAGCTTTGGGTTGGGGCTGGAAAGGGCTGGGTTGGGGTTGCGATTCGGCCACGTGTCTCTGGCCGAGGGGCAGCGTTGGCAGCGGGACATGTTTTGGTTTGTGCCTGTTGCCTCTCGTCCTGTTGCTGGGTATCCCTGAGTCCATTCCTATCCTCTGTACCCCCTCCCTTCAGATACCTATACACATCAGTAAGATCCGACTCAGTCTTCTCTTCGGGCCGACCACCCCCAGCTCTCTCAGCTTTCCTTGTTTGAGAGACCTCGGTCTTTCCCACCAGGCAGGAATTACACAAGGTACCCAGAGAAATTAGCAGCTGAGTGCCAAAGGAAGTGCTTTTTATGCAGCACGTAATTAAATCGTGGTATTGCATTGCCGCAGGGTACAGCGGAGGCCAAAGGGATGGAGGGGGTGAAAAAAAATCTGTCTGGGATTTGGGGGCTGCCGATTGCAGCCTGCGGGATGTGATCCCTCCCAAGGACCCAACGATAAGCAGATGTCTCCTGTTTGCCCTATTTCCTGTGATTTTTCCCAAGCTCTGGCTCCTGACCTCAGTGTGAGGCAGATGCTGGGCTTGCTGGATTGAGCAATGATGCTCTGCTATGGAGCAGAGTGAATAAAGGCTGGCCTACAGCTCACGTAAAATAGCCCTCTGAGAAAGAGTTCAAAGAAGGGTTAAGGGAGCAGACAATAAATTGGTGTGCTGTGGCAGGGAAATAACTGAAATACAAGGTTTTTCAGCCACTGATGGCAGTTCTTGCTCCGACCACTACATCTGTGCTCTCTAGCAAGCGCTTTGCTGTTTAAATTGCAAGGAAAGCTCATGGAGCGAGAGATGCGGTGTCGGGAAGAGCAGGGTAAAGCTGCGGGGCAGGCTGGCTGGTTGGTCACCGCTTCCCGTCCTCTGCTCTGTCCTTCCAGGAGAAGCTCTGGGCTTGAACCGGCCTGTCATGGTGCCCTACAAACTCATCCGGGACAGTCCCGACGCCGTGGAGGTTACCGGCCTGCCGGATGACATCCCCTTCCGGAACCCCAACACCTACGACATCCACCGGCTGGAGAAGATCCTGAAGGCCCGCGAGAACATCCGCATGGTCGTTATAAACCAGCTCCAGTGAGTTTCTCTGCTTTGGGGACTGGAGAATTTTTCTGTTTGTTAGATGTCCCCTGTGTTTCTCCAGCTGGTAAGACACTGTGGTCCTGACTTGTCCCCTTGGGGTGTGGGGACCCTGGAGTTTCAGAACTATGGTGGCCACAGGGTAGCTTGCTTGGGTGAGAGGTGCCCATTCCTCACCCAAAGCAGGAGAGAAGGGAGCTCCATGTCCACCAAGTCTGGGAGGGAGCCCCGACCATGACGTTTTGCTGGGCAGCTGCCCCGGGCGAGCAAGTGAAGTGATTCCCGTCCTTGGGAAGGGGCAAGTGATGGCTGGGGACCCTGCAGAGCTACCGTGGGTGGCCCTGGGAGAGCCCTGTCCCCGCACGTGGCACACGCGGGTCCCTGCTAACCCTCGCTGCCTTCCTCCCGCAGGCCCTTTGCCGAAATCTGCTCTGAGGCCAAACAAACAGGTAAGACATTTTTTTTTCCAGTTTATTCGCTAGGTGAACCCCTTGCATTGACTCTTTGTTTATAGCCAAGCTAAGCAGGTTGCCTGTGATCTCTCTGCGTGCATCCCTCTGTCCCATCCTCCCCGAGAAACCTGCACCCGTTTTTAACCCGCCGTGTCCGAACGAGCACCCCTGTGGATCCCCCAGGCCCTGCGAGTGCAGGAGGGTGGTGCCTCTGGCTCCCCTTTGAGAAGACCTGGGCGCGTTTCCGCAGGGGCCGCGGGTGTCCCCCTGCCCTCCCGGCGCTGCCTCCGCGTTTGGGTGCCCCACGCGGCTCCTCTCTCCCTTCAGACAGAGACAGCGGCGTTCCCAAGCGGAAGCGGAAGCGGATCTCCGAAGGGAACTCCGTGTCGTCGTTGTCCTCCTCGTCCTCCTCCTCCTCTTCCACCATGGAGTCCGCGTCCTCCACAAATCAGATCTCACTCGTGGTAAAGCCTTCCAAATATTAAGCGGGTTACTGCCTACCTATCTTTCCGCCTCAGGATGCCGCGATCTGCTCTCCACGAACCGGCAGCGCTTCCCTTCGCCTCACCTCACACACACTGTATAAAAGTGCGATGTAAAATGGGCCCGGCCGGCTTTGGTGGAGGAGGGGGACACGGCTCGGGGCTGCCTTGTCCTCCGGGGTTTTGGGGCTTGTCCACGGCCCTTGGGCTCCGGCCGTTCGGGGAGAGCCCGCGGCAGGGAGCGGATCGCAGCGGTAGGAGACGCGTGCTGGAGTCCGTGGACGTGCAGACCTGTCCTCCCTCAGGGTTTGGCTTGAGTCATGTGTGACACTGAGCACTAAAAAAACAAGGAGAAAAAGAAAAAAGAGAGAGTAATACCAACCTAAAAGGTTTTTGTTGGGTTTCCTGCTGGTGCTTTCATTTTTGGGTTGGTTCTTTAATCCTCTTTGGAAAGTGGGAGCAACAGCCCCTGTCTGAACATGTCAGAGATTTGATGTATGCATGTTTTTGTGTTGTGTCCTAACAGAGACTTTTGCCTTCTTTTCTCTCCCTCTCTTTCAGCAATGGCCCATGTACATGTTAGACTATGGTGGTCTAAACGTCCAGATCCCAGGACCTATTAACTATTAGACCTCAAAACCGAATAAGAACCTCAAATGAAAGAATAAATAAATAAATGTAATTTATGTAAAAAGTGTATATTCCAATATGTATCAATGCCTTTTAGTTTTTCCAATGATTTTTACACTATATTCCTGCCATCAAGGCCTTTTTAAATAAAAATAAAAAGTGTTGCCTTGCTCTTAAAAGTACTTATTTTATTACGTATATTA
Source organism: Crypturellus tataupa (assembly GCA_034781795.1). Taxonomy (NCBI): domain Eukaryota; kingdom Metazoa; phylum Chordata; class Aves; order Tinamiformes; family Tinamidae; genus Crypturellus; species Crypturellus tataupa. The sequence goes on from JAWLRI010000232.1 coordinate 588,018, forward strand.
TTGAATTTTGAAGTGCATTTGTAGGTAAGCGTAAGTACAGGAGGGCACCTCCGGACAGACAGCTACAAACTTTCTTGTCATGCTTTGGCTGCTCAATAAAGTCTTCAGTGTCATAAGTGTTTGAAACCAAGAGGTTTGACATGCTTTAATACTTCCTCTGCTAATGATGCCTTCAGTAAACATTTGCTTACAGAGATGCAAGAGGATCGGTGCAGGATTGCACCGCTGTGGGTGAGGGACCAAATGCTTGCCAGCATCAAAGACCAGGGCCGTGAGTAGCACAGAAGTGGTTTTAACAGACAAGTTTTGATCAGAAAGGAGGTTTAAGGCCACATTATCCTCACCAAGGTGGAATAAATCACAGATATCCTGGTTAGAGTCATAGCTAGCACCCACCCAACTTAGAAAATCAGAAGCAATTTATGTTATGTGTATTTAACCACCCTCTGAAGCAGTAGAAGATTTTCATTTCATGATGCTCTCCACCATCACCAGGAATGAAGACAGGAGGAGAACTACTAAATACAGATTGTCGTCTCTGACACTGGACTGGTTCAGTAATGCTGGGCCAAAAGTCGCTCGTGTTGGTCGTGAAAGCCATGCGGGAACGTGCTTCCTGCAGCCCCACGTTTCCCTCCGTAAGCACAGGAAGAAGCAACTGAGTAAATGGAGGAAAAAAAAGAGTAAGTTATTTATAAATTGATTTGAATTTTCTGCAGTTATACTTCAATTTCACTGGATTTTGGCAGCAGAAGCTGATGCAGCCGTCACTCGCCCCTGCGCACTGTTAACTTCTCTCTTCCAACTGGGAACCCTGCACGCAGGTAGGACAGGGGGGAAGCCAATGCTCAACTGCTCCAGACTCGAGCAAATGCAGTGGAAGCAAACACCGAATGTTGGAAGACGTTGCTCCCGCACTCGGAAGCACAGCAGGAGCGAGATGGCCCTCTCCAAAACGGTGGTTACAGGTTGCTCCTCAGACGGAACATCACTTGTTCTGAGGAAGAGGAGGAAAGATGGTGCACACAGCAGAACCCGTCCTGCTGAACCCCTGGGGATGGCAGTGGGTGCGGGGATCAAAGTCATTTGCGGCAGCTCTTCCTACTGCAACTTGGTATTTGCTTTGTTGGTTTTGATCTTCTCCAGTCACTGTTCGTCCACTAGAACATTTGGATCCCGGGCAGGACTTTTTGATGTAGTTACTTGACTTCCCTTTGCTGTTGAGTTGGATGCAAATGATCACAAAAAAGTGGGTAAAAAAAAATGGGTAAAAGCCCAAATAAATGTAAGAGAAGGTGCAAAGCTGGCAGACGGAAAAAGGACAAAAATGTCCATCAGTGACCCCAATTAGAACAACAGTTTGACATGCAGTTGCGCACAGTTTGAGCAGGCACCTTCAAAACCTGAGATCTTTCATGTTTCTGCCTGATGCTCCAACCCATGGCATCTCCAATTAGGAAGCAGAGAAATGCGATTCAGAGATGAAAATGCAATTTTCCTTTCTGAAAATGCCTGAAACTGGCTTATTCACAGATCAAGCCACATATAGGTGTCTCCTAATAGGCCAGTTCATTACATTTTGACTTTTTTATTCTTTTTCCAGAAAAAAAAGATCTGCTAGGCTAGCCCTGAGGGCAGCAGAGTGGCTTGGTAATGAGCAAAGCTCTTTGCCATGGCTCCAGGAGTGCTCCAGGTTTCCGGGCTCCCGTGATCGCACGGTGCATTGAGGCTTTTTGCAGGATCGGGATCTGTCGGCTGTGGACGTGGAACCCTAATTACTCGCGCTCAAAGGCCGGCGTGAAATGAGGCCTGGAGTTAAACTAGGGCAGCAGAGCTGCACTGGGGACTAAGGATTTAGTTCACAAAGCTTAACGGAATCAGAAAGGCTGTAAAAGTGGGGAAAAAAAAGGGAAAAAAAAAAAAAAATTAAAAAAAAAAAAAAAAAGGAAGTGAAGAAAGGCCAAAGCAGGTGGCGTTTCTTTACTTGGGGGCTGTGTGTGGGGCCAGTGCCCTTGCCTTCCACCATGGCCCATCTTCCCCAGACCCCCTTTGTCCTCCTTTTCCCTTCTCCCAAGAAGAGGTTATTTTGGGGAGTGCACAGCAGTAAGTCCCTCTAATTTCTCAGAGTTTTGGGGATGCATTTTCCAATTCCCAGTTTCCATGGGCAGCGTAGGAAGTTCCCACCATTGTGGCCAGCGTGTCTGTTGGAGACAGCTCCAGGGACAGGTGTCTGGACCCTTCCCTCCTCGGAAAAAACAGCAATTTCTGCTTTATTCCTGTTTTCATTTCAATTGCATTGCTGGCACTTTCCCTCATCTCTCTCCTTCAGTTGCAGGGTATTTTTACCCGTTTTTTATATGTAACGTGATTATCTACTGAATGGATCCTGCTCCTGGACAATTTTATGCCTGAAGAAGCAGATCTTCACACTTGAGTCACGTTTCTCAATTATTACTTTTCAAAGCGTTTGGTAGCGGCAGTGGGGCGGCTGTTTATGTGTTTACAAACCCAATAACAATCCTCATTAAGAGTTGCAAAACATGAAGCCATCTTGATCCCAGGCAGATGGCATCTAAATGAAGTTTAATTAAAGAATGAGAGCTTTCATTCAAACCATTTTTTTCTTTAAATATAGTGCACCGAGATGCTAGAGAACAGCATAAACAGCATCTGTGCTTTTATTTAGACCCCCAGAATCCATTTGTGAGGAGACACTTTGCAAAACATTTCCGAGAAATCACGTGTTTGTCAGATGGAGGAAACTAATAGTGCGAGCAAAGGAGCTTGTGCTGGTTCCTGTGCTGAGTGCAGACGCTTTTGAAATTTTTTTTTTGTTGTTTTGAAGATTTCAACTGGTGCAGAAGAGCTTTGATCCTGCCCGAGGCAGCCCCGGGGCATTTCGGGATGGCTCCAGGCTGGCCCGTGGCACTTCCGAGTGCGTTTGTGGGTTTGCCGACTCAGAGTTTGGAGGGATTTAGCACCGTGGTAGCTCTGTGCAGCAGGATTTGGGCATCTCCTTGGGCTGTAGTGGTGTTTACAGCCACTCTGTGCCAGTGCAAGGGGGATGAAGGCCCCGAGAACTCTTTTTTTGGTGCCAAAATGCCTGTGGTTGCAGTGCAGAAATGGGCATGGACTCCTGTGGTAGCTGCTTCTCCAGCAAGGAAAATATCCGGAGCCTTTCCAGGGGGTGGCAGCAGTAACCTGGTGGCTGCAGTTGCTCTGTGTTTGCTTCACGTGTTGCAAGTTTTGCGTCTTCAAACGTGTCTTGCTCCTCTTGTGGCCTCGGAGGACAGTCCAGGGCCACGAGCTGGCCCTGGGTGACCCCTCTGCCACCACGAGGTACTTTTCTGTGGCTCAGACCCCACGGGAGCCTGGAGGTCCTGCCCCTGCCCCAGATCATTTCCTCCCATTTCCACAACATGCACCAGCACCTGCCTGGGATCTGGGATGCAGGAAGGGGAAAACCAACCCATTGCTGCTGCTTCTGCCGGCGGTCTTGGCTGGTCCAAGCAGAACTGCGGAAGAGGAGCTGGGTCAACTGTGTGGGGTCCTGACATCCCTTGTAGGGGGAAAAATAGGGAATTCAGCAGTCAAATTGTTAGCACAGCAGCTGGAGATGAGCTTACATGGTGCTAGAGGTTTTCTGGTGTCTCGAGAGGACTCTACCAGAGCAGTGACTAAATCTTTTGTTAAATGAATATATTAAACAGCTGTCTCAAGCTCAGATTAACAGATCCTTGGGGTATAAAGGCAGATTGATGGAGCTGAACCAAACTGGCACAGCCTCCATCTTCTCTTGAGTGGCTATATAAATACAGATATATAGGTAGGCAGTGTCTAAGCATGGAGGGAGCTTCTGCAACCCATCATTGCGGTTAGTTAATAATTTTATTCCCCGATTTTTTCATCTCATAAAATGGACATGTCGAGCCCCCACCTTTGCTTGTGTTAATGGCCACTGTATTTGCCACCATCTTAGGGGATGATGCCTGCAAATGTGGGAGCAAATGAGAGGATGAGAGAGCATCTGGAAAAAAAATGCAGATTGCAATTCTTAAACCAAATACAGGCAAATTCCCTTAATTGTTTGTTTTGCTTTGGCTTTCATATAAACATGTTTTTATAGCTCAGCTGTCAGCGAAATAGTTGTGTAATGCAAGGGAAAACCGTTCCCAAACCCTTTTCTTCTAGAAAGGTAGGTCATGTAGGAATAGCTTTCTTCTCTAATTGCAAACAAATACAAGTATTCCCTTTCAGACTTTGCTGTTACAGATATTTGCATCAAATACACTCAAATGGCTGGTCTTTTTGTCAACAGTTTCATCCAAACTTCAAAATTATTCTGGCAAAGATTTCTTAGTGAGGAGCACAGCACAGGGGGAATAAAATCCTTCACTTGGATGGCCAGCTTTGCTGGCAAAACTATGATCTAATTTCTTCCTAATAGCAAAGAAAAAATATAATTTTTCCTGCCTAGGTTTGTTTGAGGCCCCAGCTGAACTTGAGAGGCAGAAGTTCTCCTGGCTTCTGTGCTCCTTGGAGCTACTTGTTCTCCAGACGAATTAATTCACCATGTGCCTGTGCTATATATTAAGTATCAGGGTTGGTGTTTGCGGATTTTGTGCTTCTTGCTGCCGTGTCTGCAAGGCCGGAGCGAATCCTCGGTGCTGGTAACTGCTGTGCTCCTCATCAAAGCATCTTATAGCAGATTGGCCAAGTCCTTTCAAAAGGCGTCTTCTTTTTTGCTAAAAATAAAGGCACTGAGGAGAGCACCCGTGACCTAATGTTGGTGCTTATCGCTTTGGATAGCGTGAAGTTCTTTTTTGTTTTTTAATCTTGATATTTGGGAGAATGCGTGTTTACTACCGCTGCAATCCTCTGTCACATGAGGGAATTATTTTTAAATAAGTCCTTGTTCTCTTAAAAAAAATGCAGCATGCAAGCAGGCACAGAATTGTTGCTCTGTAGAATTTGTGTAGTCATATAGAAATAATAATAAGAGAAGGTTCCTTATTGAAAGTCATCACTTTGGGAGGATAAGAAGGGAAGACATTTCGAGAGAGTGACCAAGAGCACTCACATGTTAAGGGATAGTAGAGCCATTTGTACTGATGACAGAGGAGTAAATAATTGCAGAAAACAGTATCTGTGTTTCTACTATCCAAATACTTGCAGTGAGGGTGTCACTAGCCTTATTATGAGTACAGTGTTCAAAGGAAAAATAAAGGATATCTACTTTTTAACAGATAAAAAGCTTAGAGAAAGAAAACCATAGAAGAACCCAGACAACTAGAGCAGGAAAACTTGATGAAGGAGCATGAAATAAGCTTATCTGGAGGTCTGTGCGGGAGAAACGTGGCTTGCATGGTCTAGCAATGCACAGTCTGATTTAGCACATGGTTGCTAATGTTCTCTGATGCAAAGAGTGCTTTGCTGTTCCAGGGGTATGCTGGAGCTATGCAGTTTGCAGAATTTAAACATGGAAGAAAGGAAGCATTTATATCTACATATAAAACAATCAGAGAACTATGAACCCCATGCTCTGAGTCTATTGGATTTGCACATGGCTTGCAGACCCCAAGGTTTAATTTCTACACAAACTGTAAAACACGGTATCGTTCTGCACAAGAAGTTTCTCCGGGGAAGAGGTGATAGCTTGGAAAAGTAGGTCCATGCTGATCACGGAAAGACTGGCTGCTTTCTGCTTGCTAGCGCTGCCTTCAGCCATAACTCCCGTTCATTATTTTTTAAGGATGCCAGTATCTTCAATTGGCATTTCCTAAGGTTTTAGGACTCGTAGATATTATATGTTTATATGTAAGCTGTCAGGAATCTTTAGATTTACCCACAGACACTTTAAATATGAGTTGATTTGAAATCCTGTACGTTATGTTTAGCTTGAGGTTACATTTTTAACTCATTACATTTATTGCAGCTAAAATTTCTGATAAAGACAGCCTAAACCTTTTTAATTCTAAAGAGAATAATACATAACACATCCCCCATAATATATCTGGGGATGAAACAGAATAGTTTACAAAAGTAATAAGTGAAAAAAAAAGGATGTATTCATTTCAATTTGTTTTCAGAATGGGAGTATGAACTTGAACTGGAATTTGTCTTTTTCATGGATAAAAATAACTCCTCTTTGCCAGTGCTTGTGGTTTTACAGTCTGGTTTTGCCTTGTTTAAGAGAAATGTTTTCTTGTCTTATAGCTGAGTGAAAATCTTGTTCAACCTGTAGTTGAAGCCCATCTGGTTAACTAGTAGAAGGAAAAGTGATATGGTACAAAGTACTTTACCCTAAGGAATTCAGATGAAAGTGTTTTCCTCTAGAAACCACTCCGTATCTTTAAACCTAGAAAGAACATCAGGATTAGCTAGTCTGATGTTAAATAGAACAGTTTATTTGGGAATCTGTGGCTAAAAAATCATGCAGGCTCTATAACAAATGTCTCTTTTAGAAGAAAATCGCTTATATATTCAAACTTTAAGCTGATGGAGAAATTCTTCTGGCAGCTGCAGTTGTTAATTTCTCCAGCTACTAAAATCATACAAGCTATTTCTAGTCTGAACATTGATTTGCAACATCCAGTAGCTGGAAGTGGATGTCTGCACTGATGATGTAGTTAG
>JAWLRI010000232.1:596307-619506 GCA_034781795.1 Crypturellus tataupa
GGGCGGGGCGTCGTATGCAAAGCAGCGGGGAGGGGCGGGGCGGCGTATGCAAAGCAACGGGGAGGGGCGGGGCGGCGTATGCAAAGCAACGGGGAGGGGCGGGGCGTCGTATGCAAAGCAACGGGGAGGGGCGGGGCGGCGTATGCAAAACAGCGGGGAGGGGAGGGGCGGTGTATGCAAAACAGCGGGGCGGTGTATGCAAAGCAGCACGAGGGGTGGAGCGTCAGGCCCCGCCCCCCGCCGGTGCGCTCGGCGCGGGCACAGGCCTCGCTGAGGGGCTCGGGCTCCCGGAGCCCCCGGTCCCTTCCTGACTTCAGGCGGTCGCAGCTGCCCCTTCACGCAAGGTACGGATCGACCAGAGGCTCTTGGTGCTAACGCAGGGGTTGGCTGTGTGGGCTGCGCTGTTATAACAATGTTTTGTGCTCCGGTTTCTGGCTAGTGGCTAAAATGGTGTCACCTAGGGGAGAAAAAAAAGTGGTTTTGTGACTGTGAGCACCCACGGGACTGGGGAGGTTCTAATTATTTAGGACAAATTGATAGGAGACGTACAGCTTGGAAGATGTGAAGGGTGTGCTATTACTAAGAGCTCTAGTTTTGTTTTCCCCCATTAAATCTAGACCTGGTTATCTCCTAGCCTCCTGTGTGCAAGGCAGCTTGACTGTGAATTCAGTCTAGTGCTGAGGTCTCCCCTCAGGTCTGCGCTGCAGGGAGCTGTCAACGGGAGCAGCCTCCTGGGGCGAGTGTTGAGCCTGGAGCGGCTGCCAGGAGAGCCGCAGGGCCGGAGGCAGCAAGTAAACCTGCGGGGCCTCTGCTGCGAGGGGGAGCTCTGGGGCAGGCTGCCCAGGGAGGCTGGGGAGGCTCCTTTGGGGATCCTCCAAACCCACCTGGATGTGAGCCCATGCCACGTGCTCTAGGTGTCCCTGCTTGAGCAGGGGGCTGGACTGGATGGTTTCTCGAGGTCCTTTCCAACCTCCAAGGTTCTGTGACGCTGTGGCTCCGTCTGCAGCAATGCAGCCAGCTACAAGGGCATCTGCAGCCGCAGGTGAAGATCTGATGTCTGGGGGATGCTAATGTTGTCCTACAGCTGCCTGGGTGAGTTATCCACCTCTGGGCTTGAGTCATGGTTGTTTTAGGGCATCGTCGTGTTTTTAGGTGTGACCTTTTACGTTTCAGCTCTTTTTGCAGGCTACTGCCAAAGGTTTGGTGCTTTGTCACATTAAACACCTGCGCAGCGTCTGCTTAGTGAGTGCGTCTGCCCCTTCCCAAGCTAATCTTGCGTCGTTACTGGTGTGAAGAAATCTTGGGCTAACACTCCCCAGTGAGGAGGAGATTGAAGCTATGGTTTTAAGTGTTTTTATTTTTTGTTTCTTTTCGTCCAAACTTTGTTATGCAATTAAAATAATTAAGCTCCATAAAATATACAGAGAAAGAGAGCTTGTGAATCTGTTACGTAAATTTGGTGGCATAAAAGTTTGTCCCCTTTAATGTGATACTAAAGATAGACTAAAATATTACTAAAGATGGAATAGTTGTTTGGGGAGTTTGAGATTTCCATAGAGGCAAGCGATTTAACAGGCATGCGGAAAGATATTTCCCATATTTGCTGTGTTTTGAAATTCTACTGCTTTGGGAATATTATATACACTTCTAGAAAAAGCTCATCTTTTTATAACTGTTTGAGCCTTTTAAGAGCAGTTAAATGTTGCAGTTTAGAGGATTCTTGGAGTTTAGCGACAGTGCTTTATCTAATCTATGCAACTGCAAAAAGAGGGAGTGGCAATTCTATGGTGCATCAGCTCAAAATCAAGATTTTTATTTTTAAAGTCACAACATGTATCGTAGCACTTCAGGCTAGCCAGCGTGGCAGTGTTGGTGCTTCTACAGCTTGGAAGATCACCAGTTCTTTCTCTGCTTCACTCAGCTTGGGCCAGGCTCTCTCATCCTGTGAGTATATGCCCTGGTTACTGGCCAGTCTCCAGTTTATCATTTGGACACAAGAACCTTTCTGGAGAAGTTTGATTGCAACTTGCATCCTTCTGGAAAGAGCTTGAATTTGTATATTTCTGACAAAAGAACTATTGACAAATTCTCAAGATGTTGGCCAAGAAATTGCCTGTGTGAACGTGTGTCTTGATCCTGTTGGCAAGGTGGAAGAGTGATTCCTAATAGGATAGAGATAAGTGCTACGATTTGAGGAAGAACATATGTAATTGATGTCAGAAGGTGCCAGAAACAAATTTTATAACTGGATAAGTAGTAGTAGAGTTTAGATTAATTCACTTAAATATTCTGTGTTAGTGTTGGCAGACACAAAGAAATAAACTAATAATTATTTAACACAGTCATCGTGTTGACAAAATAAATAGAATTACATGACAAAGACAAATTTTATCAGATGGTCAAGACTGCTGTGATGAATATTTCATGTTGTTTACATGGTTTAACTATAAATCATGAATATGTGGGTCCTGCTGTAGAATGCTCTGCATACATAAAAAAAAAATGAGTGAATTTGTTCTCAGAATCCATCTGGCTTTAATACAGAAATGAACTTTCATCTTAATGGTAAATGTCCTAGTTATTCAAATTAGGTGTTGATTTATTTCTATATAATTGCCTAGTGAGGTATTGGTTAGATTTTGAATTTGAATTTTATCTGAAGTTTTGTGATTATGAAGTTTGTTTTGTATCAGAACGTCCAGAAATAGTGAGATGCAGGCTTCCAAATGAGACAGGTCGGCAGTGCTTTTAAAGGAATACTTGTTGAAGTTGCAGTTTTACTCTTTTAATGCCTCTAATAAGAGTAGCAAAGATAGAAATAATCTAAGATGCCTAAAAAGTCTTTGCGTGTCACTGAATGTCCTAAGACTACCTAGTAGAACGGGAACTAATTTTTAGTTTTTCCTTTTAAGTGAATCTCAGAGCTATGTCATGAACCATGGCAACTCCCCTCACCTCCCATCAAATGCTGCTGTTTGAGTGTAATTTTATGCTATTTTTGCATTATTGCACCTGGTGTTAAGCACCAGATGTCTCTCCCAAGGATCTTGGGACGTTAGGGACCCTTGTTCTTTGGTTACTCTCCTTCTGCTTGACTGCCCTAGGAGAAAAAAAAAAACCAAGAGTTTCAGTCTGGATGCTACAGCAAGGATTTAGATGTGTATTGGTTTATAGGAAGATCCTATTTCTGTGCCTGGCACGATTCTGTGAATTGTTTCATTAATTGCATCAGCTTTGGGAATACCTGCTGCTTTGAAGCCACCTTTGTGGGAAGGTGCCGGGCTGTGTCTTGTTGATTCTGCTGCTGCTGTGGGTTAAATCCCTGCAGTGGGGGTTGGATTGAAATAGCGAGAGCAAATGTCCCAGCTGCTGTGTTTAATGGGTCACCGTTGCAGAGCTTGTAATGGTGCCGTATCTGAGTGCTAAGAGCATTGCTTACCCAGAAACAGGCTGCTTGCAGGAAATCTGTGCTGCAGGTCAGCACGCCTGCTATTGCAGGATAGAAAACCACACAGTTTAAGGCTAGAGATGCATAATTTCAGAAAAGGAACAAGAAGGTTGACTTGAGTTGTGCTTTATTTTATTTTTATTTTTAAACTTCTCCCAAATAAGCCACTCTGAAGCTCCTGATAGCAGAGGCTTGGGAAAGAAAAGTCCATTTGGATGTTCATGGAGCATGTGTGGAGCGGGCGCCCCAGCGCGCTAGCCCTTCTGCAAGGGCTTTGTTGTCCCCGAGGATGGCGTTTTGCCCAAGAGGCTGGCAGCCTGGGTGCAGCACGAGCTAGGGGGTGGCCCTTTGCATTTATGTGACACTGATCTTCAACTGATGGGCCCAGGGTCTTCAGGTTTGTGCTGCAGACATGCCTGGAACTGCCCAATAAGCCAGCTTACATCTGGAATGGTTGATAAACTCTGATGGATCTGACCTGACTGCATACTGCCTGGTATCTCCATATTGCCTCTCCTTCTTGTTCTGAGTCTGTCTCATTCTAGGTGCAGATCGTAGAGCTAAACCTTGCCAGATCTGCTTCTGATCCCTTGCTTTGACTCTGTTCTGCTTCTGGAGCATCTGCTGCTGCTTTTGCTTGCTGTGCTTCGTGTGGTGGATTTATATTTCAGACCAGGCTGACTCTCTGCGTAGGCAACTTGGATATTGCTCATCCAAGCTGATTCATAATCCAGACGAGCTGAATGCAGATAGTGAAGAACTGGCGGTGTTTTCCTGTGAAAGAAATCCCAGATACGTTGCTTTTATTTCTCTTGGGTTATGGATAGTGAGGATGTTTTTCTTTCAAGGAAGCTGTGTATATCTGGCGGCAGTCCAGATCTATTCAGTCCAGACTGAGTTGTCACTCAGTCTCAGCGCCAGCATTTGTGCAGTGCATGAGCTCAGCAGTGCTAGGAATGAGCTAAGACCTGCACGTGAGATTTGTGTAGTTTTAAAGTGATTCCTGATATGTCATGAATGTCATGATAAGCAGAGACATCACTCTACCTGGACTGCATGTGTCAGCTAGGAACAAACTGGGGAGTGGAAGTGAGAACTGTCTAACCCTGTTTTCTAGCAGCTTGAGCGAATGTGTTATGTGCACACCACATCAAAGCTGCTGTGCTAGGTTAGCTGTGAAATGTTGGATTTAAGTCTTACTGGAGCGTAGTATTGCTGATCTAAATTGCAGAAGACAAAAGCTTGGAGCCTAGGTCTTCTGACAAGGTTCTTTGACACTCAACAGTTGGCTTGTGCTTGTTAATCTGTGCAGTTAGGGGAAAGAACAAACTGTGGCTCTTCATCAGAGGGGCAATGTTTTGGCAGAATAAATACACTGAATATATATTTAAATGCAGAAGGAAAGAATTTCACGGATAAAATCTCTAGCAGCCAGCAGCTGCTTGCAGGGAGCAGCAGATTTTTCAGTGGTGAACAGGGAGAACACCAGCCGGAGTCGTATCCAGGTGTACCTTGGAGTTCTCAGGATTTGCATCCTTCCTACGAGGGCGGCAGGTTTGTTTTAGTATTTGCAATGTGAGATCGTGTTTTTTTCCATGTGCATTTTCTTGCTACTTAGGTAGCTTTTCTTCATGAAGCTGATATTTTTCTTTCACTTCCCTGTGCATCTGCTGAGCAGTTGTTAGAGAGGAATTCTGCTGTATTGGGTTTATCAAGATTGGCACGTGTGCTCTTGTATGTGTAAGGAGGAAGGAAAGTAACTGTCTTGTGGTTTCATTTTCATTTGCCTCAAGTATTTTTATTTCTTGGCTCTTGAAAGCAGAAGCAAGTAGCATGTGTAATGAGGTACGTCTTGGTTTGCTTTAACATCCTCGAAAGGTACTGATTTGTCACTATTTTGCCCCTTGTAAAAGGAAAAAACAGCTTTATTAGTTCTGTGGTGTTGTGACCCCTTTATGGGGCAGGAATAGCAGAGCGCTGCTTCCTGGTAGCCTGCCAGTGTTTTTTGCAATCGTTTATTCTTGTTTGCAGACCTTGGCTTGGACACAGGCTGATCTTGGCAGAGTTGCACTGAGGGATTTATGAATATTATGAGTATTAACTGATATGAAAGTTCTTTTGGTCAATATGAAATTAAGGCTAATAGCATTGTAAGTGACAGCCAGATTCTAATTGCTCAGAGTGGAATTAGCTCTTTTGGGATAGCCCTTTGATAACGGGTAAGGTATTTTGCATTTTTTTCATAGCTTTGTACTGGGGCCTTGCACTAGGCAATCATGTTGCCACGTGTGTTTTAAGGGCCTAGTCTTGAAAGCACAGCCAGGTTCAGCAGATCTACTGAATTGTATCATACTCTTTCGAAAAATAAGCAGTGTCCCATTAGTGTAGGTAGAGATGATAATGAAAACTTATGCTTGAAAGGGAGAAACTGGTGAAATTTGGAAAATTTTTCACACGTGACTTGCTGATAAGTGAGTAGGAATAAATATTCTTATGCTACCACAGTGCAACGGGATGTCTCCAGATTCAATATTCATCTGTTACTGCTCAGTCTCTTTAAGCAAGCATGAGGATCCTCAACATACAGTCTGCTAGACTTCATCATTTGAAATGAACCTGCCCATATGCATTAGCAAATTGGTGCTGCGCCCAATTCCTGATGAAAATGCAAGTCCCAGATGCTAGGGTGGCGGCTCCCCCAGCAACAGACGGGCTGCTTGGGCTGTGCTGCACCCTGTGCCAGGACGGTTGTGTGTGCAGCTGTGCCAGGAATGAGGTGGGTATTGCAGAGCCCCCCGCTCCCTTAACTGTGTCCCAACCTCCCAGGAATGGGAACAAGGTCTCTTTGAAATGAGGTGGTTGCACATCACTAGGTTTAGGAGACATTCAAGTGAACAGGAGGACTGCATCGGTGAGTAGAGATACAGAAAGGAAGGAGGAGAATAGGAAGAAATATGTAGTTACACTCCAGTTTTCTCTTTTCTATCACATTATTAGGGTGCTATTTTGAAGTCAAAAAGCTGTAATGTTACATGCCACTGTCAACATCCCAGGCCTCAAAGGAAAGTGAAAAAACACTTCCCGAAGATGAGCTTTGGGAGTGCTGAACTGGAAGACATGACTCTGATGTGGAGATCTTGTCTTGTTTTTCAGTGTCATATCATAATCAGTTTCACCTCCGATATGCTGCAGGAACTAAATTGCCAGCCCCTCTGCCTTGGGAGGATAATCCTGTTGTCCTCTGCCTTTCCAAATGACTTGACCCTGGCTGCCAACTAACCTGGTCACAGATCATTGAAATCATCAACTTTAACATCTGTCCTTCCCTTAATATTCAATCTTGAAGGTTGATTTTTTTTTTTTTCCAGACCTCAAGAACTCTGCTCTAGAATTTATTTAACCCTTTTATTGCCCTCATCTTTAGGTGGCTGCTGGTTGTGTCCCTGCCAGTTTATCCATAATGTACATGTAAAGCTGTTTAAACCTTGCAGACCGGAGTCTAGAGATTTGGAAGCCTTCTGGGTGTCTGCTGTGAGCTTACAGGGTCTACGTTGGAAGAAAAAAATGCTGCAAGGATTAATCCATTTTAAATGGGTTTCTTTTGCTCTTTCAGGAGTGCTGGTGGTTTTTATTTTCCCTAATAGTGTCGAGTGCTCTAAATTCTGTCAAACACCAAAGTACCATTTCTCCAATGCCTGCATGTCTTACCCCCTGCAGTGGTGATTTGCGCTGCCCTGGCTTGTCCGTGCATTTCCTAGGATACACCTGGAAAATCTTGAGCTGGGCAGTGGGGCCAAATGCTACAGGAGCAACAAGGTGTGTGAGACCTGTTGTGAAATGTCTTTATTTATCTGGGCTGTCTTGACTATTGAGGGGATTTTCTTAAGACTTGCACATAGAGTTGTAACAGCTAAATCTCTATCATTTTTTTCATCCCTCAGGCATGTTGGGATATTGCATTAAATACTTGTGAGCATAACAAGTTACAACACTCCAAGAGAAAAATGTACTCTTAGCAGCTGTTCAAACTTCATTCTCATATATGCAATCTCTTCCATAGCTAATTCTGCCAGCAAAAGCATAAAGAACTCCTGATTATTGCTTATGTCTTATGTAATACTTATGTACTTATGTTAAATAAACTGAAAGTCTCCTGAACTACATAAAGAAAATAGGTTTAAATCCCTCTGTTTTTTATCACTTTTGAAACTCAGATTTTAATTTTAGCGCTTTAATTGGGCCTTTGAAACTGAACTTAGCTTTGAAATCCCACAACTGAATAATGTGCAGATAAAAATGTCGTGTTCTGGTTGCCATTTTTTTTCAGCACAGTGATAAATGTGTACTGTAAATTATAGGGAAGGTTGTTCTAATACCATATCATAACTGCATCTTTTTGTCATTCCTCATGTAATGCTATATTGTTACTACATCACTGACCTTTACAATTTTTTTTCTTTGTGATGCTTATCTAAACTTCTGGAGTTGTTTAGGAAGGAAAAAACAATACAATTTCACCTAATTGATTAATATGTATCTCTACAGGCACAAAGGGTTTGTGGTCTCATCATGGTACAGCGTTGTAACTTTTGAACACCCGCTTCTGGCTTTGGATGAAACAGCAGGATGTCCAAAAGAATAGAAAATTGAACACTTTGTTCTATCACTTTGTATGTTTGCTCGTGTTGGGGGATTCTGGATTTTTAAAGGGTTTTTATCCTCCTTGTTTCTTTGTGTAAGAGAAGATTTAGTTTTCTTGCACTGCTGTGTATATCTGAACAGGCTTTATATTTTATTTTACAGGGGTGAAAATGGCCCAAACTACTGCACCGACAATGCCCGTCCACGATGAGGAGTCCTCGGAAAGCGGAACGTTGGTTACGCTCCTTATGTCAGCGCTTGAGTCAATGGTTAGTAGAGATGTGAAGCAACTGTGTCACACGCCTGTCTTGGTGGAGAGATTGCACCAGTGTCACTGGGGAGGGGAGACATATAATATTCCACCTGTACCTTAGAGTGTGCTACTTAATTGCCTGTTACTGAAATACTGCTCCAGGGAATCTCTAAGAGTAATCTTAACAGCCACCTTGTGCTCTCTCATTGTGCTCTGATTGTTTTGACAATTCTTTGGTCAAATAAACAAACCAGAAATGCTTCTTGATTGATCAGAGGATAGTTAAAAGGTGGAATTTTGCACTTTGTCATCTGTAAAATAGAATACGTAAGCAGTCTTGAGATTGATGTTGTCTTGTGCTTGGATTCTGTAACGTTTCAACAAGGTTCGTTCAGAAAATGCAAGTATTTAAGTTGTCATATCTCCTGTTTTGTGGAAATGTAGTTCCACCGTGTGGGACCTCAGGTTGGTTAAACTTTGAGGGGAAAGTGCTTTCGCTGTTTCCTTAAAATTGGAACACTATTAAAGACTTCATTCTCTGCAGCTGTATTAAGTGATAAATAAGAACAAACCTTTTTAGTGTTGTAACTTAGAGTGATATGGTTATAAAATAAGAAGATTGGCTTCAAGCTCTTTTTCCCAGTGGGCATATTCTCTTCCTGCAGCCCTTGTGTGTCAGGCACACAAGCACCTTGTGTGTCTCTAAATGCAGAAACTGTTCGTGTCTTTCTAGGTTGCAGCAAACTGTCATCTGAATCCTAGGAGGAGTGGAATTTCTGTGGTTACTTCTTGATGATCTTGCTGCCTTTCTCTTGTGGTGCAGCCTTCCTGCCTTACTTGCCTGCTGCTGGAAATTTCTCCCAGCAGAACACACCTTGTCGTTTATAGGAAAGGTCTCCTTTTCTCTGGTGGTTTCACTTGGGCCAGAGCACAGCAGATAGGATCGGGCAGTCTGCAGGCAGCCTTCCTCCTTGCAACCACCCCCTTCCAAACAGCCCAACTTGTATTAACAGTGTGCACGGGCAAAACTCATGTGTGCTCTGTTGAGCATTCAAAATGACAGCGAGTAGTAGTCATTTCCAATGGATTGACTTAAATCATTTTAATTAAAACAAGTGCAATTGCTGGGTCTAAACAGGGCCTTCATTTCATTACTGCTTCTGAGGTGCTGTAAAATTCCTGATGAAAATCACTTCAGAGGTAATTTATTTTATTTATTTATTTTTTTTTGCTTAATGGATGATGTTGGGTTGTTTGCAGCATCTTCTGAAGGATGAATGGTGGCTGATAAGTAAAAACTGTTTTACTTGATTCTATGTACTTTTCCATTAACTACACTCTTTAACTGTGGTAATAAAAGCTTTCTTCTTTTTCTCTTTATAGTGTAAAGAACTTGCCAAGTCCAAGGCAGAAGTTGCCTGTATTGCTGTATATGAAACAGATGTGTTTGTAGTTGGAACTGAGAGAGGAAGAGCCTTTGTCAATTCTAGGAAAGATTTTCAGAAGGATTTTGTTAAATACTGTAAGTTTCAATCTTGCATTTTTGTGTTTCGTTAGCGACCTCATGTACATTGCCTAATACTAATATCTTTTGGAAGAACAGTTCAGTGTTTTGTGGCTACATGCTATATTACCTGTGGCAAAATCAGCTGTTTGAGAATATTAAAAATCACGGTTGACAGTGGTCTTGTTTAGAGTCTTATTTCAAGTTTGGCTGACAATGTTCTTAGCTTTTTTTTAAGAATATGACAAACGAGTATAATAGTACATATTAAACTGTCCAACCTAACAATATTTTTCTCCTTGTTAGCACAGGTTAGTTCACATTTGCATTTTCCCCTTCCATCTCTGCAACCTTTTTTCCCCTCTCATTAAGGTTAGGCATGGTATTGAATAGGCAGTGGATGATGTCTCTGAAGCCAGTCCTTATTCTTCAGATCACTTAATATTCCTTAGAGGAGATGTGTACTTTGGACTTATTATTATCATTATATATATACTTATATTATAAAAATATATGTAACTACATATTTTTTTCAAACATAGTTTTCCTTTTTCTGTAGTAAACTGTAGTTTAGTAGAAAGAAATAAACCATTATGGCAAGGGTATATTAACTTACATCTGTATCGTGTATTTGGACAAAGTCTTATTTTTCATGCAGTACTGCAGTATAATGGTGAAGTTTTTGTGCATATAGAATATGGTGCAGTGAGTATAAGACGATCTTCTAGGAGTTAGCTTTCATAGTGACTCCTTGGGACAGTGTTGATGTGCTCATTTAGGAAAGTGTTGCTGAGGGACTCTGCTTATTCACTAAAGGAATGTATGTTTTCTGTCTAAAGGAAGGGAGAATGTGAGGAGCAGGGGATAAGGGAGGAATCAGTCTGGGAGGGGATTTAAAAACAATGGCTGTAAAATGTTGTGCCTGACTAATTAAATACTACTTAAAAGGCAGCTCTTTTAATGAGTAAGAGGAAACTTGCTCCTGAAAATGCTTTTGTTGCTAGCTAAAATTCTCCTTAAGTATTTGTCTGAAGGGTTCCCTTGTTCATGGTGGGGCTCTGGATTTTGCCAGTGTTGTACATTCTTGGATAGTGACTTTCTGAATTATGGGGATTTCAGCTCTTCACAGAATCTTGTTTCCTAAAGGGCTTCTCTGAAAGAGGAGGCTGTTTCTCTGTTAGAATTTTCTGACACAGGGGTTCTGTGTGCTTGTATGGTGAAACTGGGGCGCGATTTACAGATCGGGGATCCAGAAGATCTGGTAACTTGTTTGATCTCCCTGGGCAGATTTGTAACTAAAGGAGAGACCGACCATAATTAGTTGTGGTTTTGTACCAGGGGATGCCCTGGCATCCTGTCTGTGCTGTGTTTGACTGTATCAGCTGTGGTTTCTATAGATACATGCATATGTTTAAATCTTGTTAGTTCTGATAATCCAGATCCTTTGCGTTACTCCAGTTACGAGATATTCATACTTGGAAAGTGTGTTTTATACTGTCAGGTAAGCCAGATTAAGCAGTATCCACTTTGAAAACAATATCTTCATTATACTTGCCCAGAATACCATTGCAATATAAATCTGTGTGAATAAAGCTGCCTAAATTCAGATTCAGTACGTTCATGTTCCAGTAAGTGCATATCCCCCACAGTTCCTGGGGAATTGGGATGCTGAAGTCTAGTTTTCCCCTTTTGCTAGCAAAATTTTTCATCACTGTGGTGTTGCTCTTCCAGGAGAGTTGATTTCAGAACATCTATTTTTAGAAATGTGTCATATATTCCTGGGAATGTTGATTCCATTACCGCTTGTAGCAGTTTGGGGCTGATCGTGGAGTTTATTGCTTAACATCTGATGTAAAGTTCAGAACTGTGGAGATAACGGGTCCTTTTCCCTCACACCTTATTTCTTCGCTTAAATGTGAAAGTTAGCATTAGGTGATGTCAGTTACCGTTTTATAAGGTTTTTCAGAAAAATTGGGAAGGTCAGTTTTGTGTTGCTTTTTATTATCAGGAATTGTGCCCTTTTTGCTCCTTTATGATTAATAAACATCTCTAAGATTTTTACCATTGCTGTTAAACTTTACAGCTGCAACCTTGGTTTTTGAAAGTTGTGCTGCTGACAGAATTGGAAGTTATCTGTGCATAGAGCTGGATATGGATCTCTTAAGGGTGTAAACTGAAGTGTATTTTCTAAGCATTCCTCTGGTAATCTTTGACTTATTCCCTTTTCAGTCCTTTTTTCTGCTTTTTTTTATAGCCCCTTCTAATTTCATGCACTTATGAAGAGCACTCAGAATTTGAAGGGCTGGGGCTTCAGACACTTCTTATTTTTAGTAATGAACAACTTAATGGGCTAAATTTGAATATATAATCCTGCTTCATAATATATGAAGGAAGTAGCATGTGTATTTTCCAGCAGTATAGGTCTGATTAAAAATAACAGTAACTCAGCGAGCAGTGGAACTGAAGTCTGGTTTTCTGTAGCTTTCGTTCATGATGACTCACTCCCACATGAGTGGGAGTTGCATGAGAAGGAAAGACTTGCACGCATCTCCTGTACCTGTGGAACTTGCTGGTGTTCAAAGCTTCAACTGGAGGTGGAAAAAAGCAGAAGAGGCATCAGTGCATCCCCTCGTTGTACTTACCTTTTAGAAACAGGCTCTCAGAAGGGCTTTCTGATATGGAGACACCTTTTTGGTCACCTGCTGTGGACTTTGCAAGAGGCTGCCCTGCACCGTGTCTGCCAAGAACAGGATTATCCCCCAGGAGTCCTGGCTGCCTCTGCTGACGCTTCCACTGGTACCAGCTGGTGCCTCACTGGTACGTAGGCTGCACTGAAGCCCAGTTCTTTGTCTCCCTTGCTGCTCTGGTGTTTTCCTTTGGTGTCAGGGCTCTGGACTCGCTTGTCTGAGCTGGGGCCACCTTCCAACTCTAGGCCATCCATCCTGGATAGGTGCTTTATTTAAGAAACCTTGTGTTTTCCTTCTGATGTCCTCTGGCTTCCATGCTGACTTCTAGCAATGCATCTGGTTCTGCTTCAAAACTTTGACCCTGAGTCTTTCACTCTTCTCATCTTTACCACTGTGTCCATCCAGCCACAGGTTGCAATTATTTCATTGTAACTTCCAAGAATGATCAGTGCCCAAATGGTTTTTAATGGACACAGCTGTTCTTCCTGCTCAAGATAAGTGAATGACACAAGATGCTCCAAAGAACTTAAGGAAAAGATTACTCAGCTTTGACTCTCCAGTGTCTTTGGCCACTGGATTACTGTTCCTTCTTGGATATCCTCTACCATCTTCTGCAGGCAAGTAAAATAACCCTTCCTATAAATTAGGCTATTATGGACCTGCCGGAAGATCTGTCTCCTTAGCTCCCGGTCTCTGGGCAAATATAAAGTGTTAGGGTCTCTAAGGATTAGGATTTTTGTCCCCCTCTCTCTCCTGTCTTATTCTAACATTGTGTTTCCTTATCTGTCTGATTTTGTAGCTCATGGACAGCTTCAGCGGTGTAGAGCACAAAAAGTAATCAAAGTGGAAGCATCAAAGATTGGATCTTGCTGGTGCAAAAAGCAAACCAAGAACAGAACCTGGCAACTCTTTGTATGGATTGCCGGCTGCTGGACTTCAGGGAACCTACTGTAATTTGTGAAACTGGCATTCCTAGTCATTCCATGTAGTAGCTTCCATTAGATTCCTGAGAGAATTATCTTTCTGGCAGAAGATCGCATGATGTCCGGGAGCCCTGGTGGCTTCCTGCTCCATTCCTGTAGTTAGGGCTGTGCAGTGACAGTCTCCACTTCAGATTTTCTTTTTGATAGGAGCTGCTGTTCACTGCGTGGGACTTTTTCTCAGTAGAGAATGAGCTTTTTGGCATTCGAGGTTTCTAATGGAGGACTGTAGAGAAAAGATGTGAGATTAAATATGTGTGCTGACATTTGAGTAGTCACTATGCAGATCTGCCAGTTTCATCCCTATAGCCTGGAGGGTGCCTGTATAGGACTAGATGCAAATCTGTTCCTGCCTTGAGTTCCTCTTCTACTTTTGTCTTCCAGGCAGCACCTTTCCAGCTATGCCAGTGGGGTATAACTCACCAATTTTGTTTTTACCTTTTGTTCACTTTAGCACTAGAAGCTTGCTAGACTGGGTGCTGTCTGTACTGGACACCAAAAATAGAATGTGTAATTGCTTTTTCTCCATTTCCCTTGTTTACTTCTTTGTAGGGGTTCTTCTCATGAAATATTGCTCTTAGAATTCTGTGTGACAGAACAGATTTGCCCTTGCATTAAAAATTAATGTTTAAAATACAACCACACAGGATTAAGCTGTTACACGCTCCGAGAGGAAATCTTCTCCCTTTAGCAGTAATATGCACAAGGGAGCTGTTGCCAGTGAAGCAGAGTGTGCTCTGCCAGGGCTTGGGCAAGCGTGGTGGTATCATGTATACAATGTCTAGATCCGGGACAGCTGCAAGGCAATTTAACATTCCGGATGTGCTTTCCTCAGCAGTGCTGGCCTTGCTTCCTTTGAGAGCTCAGCGGCAGTGAGCACAAGCTCTGTGGTTGCTGTCTACACAAGGACTTTCTTCTGGAGGAATTTGTGGCACTAGCTGGAGTCACCCCTGAGGGAAAAGTATGCATAGTACAGCCCAAAACTCCATCTGTTTGTATGCAGCCTCCTCCTGCTTGCTTGCTTGTCATAATCTCTCATATGCCATGTATTAGTGACAAAAGCAACATACATTCCAAATAGTGTGATTAGAATTTCCAATATTGTCAATAAAAAAAAAGATAACAATACTAGCCAACAGGACCAGATTTACAGAGTTTAGGATGTTAAAAAATAAAAGCAGTGCATCTGAAAGTGTCCATGGCAGTTCTCTGTAGGCATCTAAATAGTCTCAAAAACTAGGGCTCAGTAAACTATCTCCTGATACCATATTGGTTATAAATATACAATTTTAAGATACTGAGACTGATTTACATGGTTTGCTCTTTCTTGTTTGTTTGTTTTTGCCATGATGGATGGGTTTATACATATGTTTGAGCCTAGCTGTGTATTGCATCTTCATCTTTACACCTGTCTTTGATTATATGCCAGTGCAAATAGTGAAAATACTTTTCTGAAACTGATCATTTTTTTTTCTTCTTTATGTCATTTAGAGGCTGATCCTTTGATACTGATGTAACTAGTTAAAAATACTGATTCTCTTTGATGTGTCAGAGGGGAAGTGTGTCGTTTGGCCCCTAAACTATTTTGTGGTCAGATGAGACTTCTGTGGCTCTGCTGTTCCTGAAGCTGCAGAATACTTTGGAGGAGAAAGGATCCATTAAACCCTTTTCAATATACATTGTCTATGAAAGAAAAGCAGGAAGAGTGAGGCTGAAAACTAATCATGGCAAAACTAGTGGAGTTTGCATGCATGCTGTCACTAGTGTTACCTATTTTAAATGAGGTTTGGGCATTGAATCTATTATGCCTCTTGCTCCAACCTTGCTGTTTCAGTGCAGTTTAAAATGGGTCACTCTAACAATATATCCCCCAAAGGAAAGATGCTGGAATAGTGGCATTTTAAAAGTGAAATTGTTTAGATGCTTTAATATTGACCAACCAGTGTGATTTTACAGCTCTGACTCAGGCTCTTCTCATGCCTTGTTGCCTTTCAGCTGTTTGGAAGTGGCCTCTTTAAAACAACCTCTGCTGAATGCTTATTTCGAATACCTGCTGGAACAAGCCTTTCCTAGTCACTATTAACGGGCATTTATTCAGCTCTGGCTCTTAGGTTCCTTAGTTTCACTTAACTTTTTGCAGCAGATGTTTTGGACTACTTTGCTCCTCTTGCAAGAGAGGAGATAGGCGGCCGCTCCTGGCCACGGTGCTGCGTCCCATCACGTTTGCCCAGGCCTTCTGTGCTGGTTAACGTAACACCTTAGCTCGTGCCGTCCTTGTCACTTAGGAGTTGAGACCCTGCATCAGCTTTTAGTGGGATCATGCAAGGGGATCATGCGAGTGTCTATTCTGTGTTGTCAGCTGGGGTGCATCACGCCTGTTGAGCACTGTGCTCCCCTGCCTGACTCTGCCCGGAGCTGTTTTGGGCACCCTTTCCTAATCCTTTTTACTTTGTCAAGTTCCTGACATGGTGGCTACAGGTGCTCTCGTGTATCTCCCTCTGCAGCTGTCTGTGTAAGGTGTTTTGGGGCATTGTGCCTAGCACTCTAGATGAATAAAATCCTAGCACAGTGATTTAGTTGTGGGAACCCCTATATTCCTATAACATTAGAAAGAGATATGTTGTGTCCTCATAGTTCAAGTTTACAAGAAGCTCTTTTTTTTTAATTTAATATAGTTTCCAAAGTGAATACTGGAAGACTAAGACTTTTTTTTTTTCTACAAGGATCACAACTACCTTTACACGTGTCAGTTCCAATTAGTAATGATAGGATCCAAAGCAAATATCCCTTGTCTCTGTTATGGAGCCAGAGCTACGTTTTCTCCCCTCTTGTGGTCTCCAATCTCTCTCTCAAATGCAAATAAACAGAAAATTCCCTCTCTTTGCCCTGACCGCCTTGGGTTGCGGGGGAAGAGGAAGGGGACAGCTGCCCTGGGCTCAACAGCAACTCCAAACCTTTTGTCCTGCCCTGGTATCACCATGGGTCTGGGCTTTAACTCTTCTAGGCAAATGCTGTAAAACACATGTGCTCTGACCATGGTTACCTTCCTGCTACAACTGACCAAACACGGACACCAACAATCCCTTCTCCCGAATCTGTGCTGAATCCTATGTCAGGAATTTCCTCTTGGCGCCCCAGTAATTGTGGCAAGAGCTTCTATAGAACTTAGATGTTGTGTGTCCTCCAGGAAGAGATGAAAACCATGGCAGAAGAGCCGTTGCTGGACCTTGGTAATACTACCAAATTTAGTATGGTTTGAGAGAGCAGATCTCAGCGTGCATTTGCTTAAGGTAGTGTCCTTGGAACTGGGCAAAATGACCTACATCAGATTTGAGCCGTGGGGCTCCAGCAGGAATGTCCTGCTGGAATAAACAGCATCTCAACTTCAGTCACCTGAAATCTTTTTTTCTGTCATTAAATCTGTGCATTCACAAACACAGCCTCATCTGCAAGTCTGAAAAAGGTTGCCTGTCAAATTGAACAATATTTTTGTACTTGCTGTCAGTTTTGGCTTCCAGCTAGGTAAGAGCAGCATAATCTTTGGCTATTTGTAGGCTTTCTGTATGGTAGTTCACCCTCCTTTGGGAATGTGCTTAGCTAGCTGAGTGTTACCTGTGTTGTTGTTGGCCAGTTGTTGGATGTTCCTCATCCAGCAACTGGATTTTGCTCCTGGAAAGAAGAGGAAGAGACAGATGGCTCCTGATCTGCTGTGCAGAGCTCTTACACAAACCTATTATCTTTGGGACTTGATCTCCTTTGTCTAATTAGGTTGCAACTGGCTGACAAATTTAATAGAGATTAGAGGGGCAAACAGGTATCATGTGAGCTCAGGAAATTAGATACAGATCATGTAATAAAGATCAAAAGTAATGTCTTTTTCTAGATAAGAATTAAAGTTTCCATTTTTTTTCTTTTTCTTTTTTTCTTTCCATTTTTAATAGCATGTGAGCAATGTCATTTTGATTTTGTTTTGCTTGTGGTTTAGAAAGTATTCTTATGTTTTTGAGAAGTTACTGACAATAAAGATTTTTTTCTATGAATAGGTCTTTTATGTGAAAAGCCATAAAGCAGTATGGGATGTAGCAGTATGTCGAGATGTTGATAGTTCATCCTGGTGTCTACAGGCAAATCTTATCAACTGTCGTTAATTAAGCTCTTGTGTAAAAGGATAAGTAATATTTCCCTTTTGCATCATTTCTGTTGTCATGGTAGGCCCTGTTATATCACGTATTCTTTTATCTCCAGGGAAGGCAGTAGTTTCAGGCTCAAAGGGCTGTAGATTTGTAAGTCATCTGAAGGTGAATTTT
The DNA here is from genome assembly GCA_034781795.1 of Crypturellus tataupa. Classification (NCBI taxonomy): domain Eukaryota; kingdom Metazoa; phylum Chordata; class Aves; order Tinamiformes; family Tinamidae; genus Crypturellus; species Crypturellus tataupa. The sequence continues at coordinate 614,128 of JAWLRI010000232.1, forward strand.
CAGGGCACATGTGATCTGTAGGGAAAAGAATATTTGTATCGAAGATGCAAGTTTTTAAAATGATAAATGCATTTTTACTAAATGTATTGCTTTTTCAGCTCTTTTAATGATGTATTTATTATCCATTGTTGAAATTAACATTGGATAATAAATAGTTGTTCATACTATTTTTCCTTGTATTAGCCTAAATTACTATACTAGCAGCATTTGTAATGCAGTTTGCAGTGTTTCAAAAAACTGTGTTGCTTACTGTGAAATTATGATGCAACTTGAACACTGAGCATTGTGTTGCATACATGAACATGGATCTTCCTTGTTTTTTTTTTTTCAAAATATATTCTGGGTTATTTTTGCCCATTCTTTTGTGGATTCTCAGTAAATCCTTACAAGAGCTGAGTGATACAGACCCAAGGCTACAGCCTGAAACAGATCTCTTCCCTTGCTATGTAAGATCAAAAGTGTCGTCATTCGTTCACTCCTTTTGGAAGGACTTTTGGTGAAAAAGACGTAGGGAGCTTAGATCTCCTCCTCTGTGCTGTGAGCTAACAGCTTGATTGCAACTCCTCCTGTTCTACCATAAGAGATATGTGCTTAAAAATTTCTTTTGAAAGATGAAAGAGCTGTTGTACCAAAAGTCAGATTCCTTGCATTAATAATAAAAAAAAATAAATAAATAATAAATACATAAGGACAGTGTAAAAAGAGAGGGATATGGCATAACTGCTGGAATAGTTGGATTGCTCTGTCTCCCTCTATACAGACATTTTAACATTTCCCCAGCAGTTGTTTCAATCCTTGTTTATCAGCTTTGCATTTTTTCCTGACATATTCTGCCCTCCTGGGATTAGTACAGTCTTTTCTACCTCTTTGTGTTGAAACAGTCTACTTCAGTGTGCCCCGTAAATCATCATCAGAAGGTGATATTTCTGAAGGTCATTATCAGCATATAGTAATTACAGTGTAAATGTCAATTTACCCTTTGCCCATCTATTATCAGCATAGATCTATCGGCTCTCCATCAAGAAACCCCATAAATTGTCTGTTCCAAATTCAAATGACTGGGTACTGCGTTTTTTAATTACTTTTTTTATTTTACGAAATATCTTCTAGGTGTTGCAGAAGAGGAGAGGACTGCAGAGCTGCATAAAACAGAGTCTGTATCACCGGTAAACAGGCTGACAGTGGATATTGTGGAACTGGAAGCTCTCAGAAAGTCTGTGGAGGACTTTTTCTGCTTTTGCTATGGTGAGTGCTATTAAGTCTTTGGAATAACTGTTCTAGTTTTCAAATATTCCACTTGAGTTGGAGGGAAAGTATTGTATAACTTTGGCCTTCCAAATCTACTACTATTAGTGGTAACAGCTTAACATTTAACATCAATTCTAAAACACACCTATATCTTGGATAGTTTTCACTCTTATATGGGTTTTGCAGGATGTGAACTTGGAGAATATTGCATAGAACAGCATATTTAGTTTTCTTTTAAGAAAGCCTGTGTGTTGGTTTCTTGTACAGAGCTGCATCTTTTTCTGCCTTTAGCACAGATGTCAGGGTTTTAGTTTGCTCAACAGGAAGCCTGTTTCCTCTACAAAGTTAGGTTTTTTTTGAAGGAATCATCTTCCAGCAAAGAAGTCAGACGATGAGTGTACTTTGGGCTTGGTTTTGTTTTATTTTTTGGATCCTGCCTTTGGCCCATGGTTCTAGAGACAAAGCTTCATGTCTTCCCAGTGAAGCAGAAAACAAGTCCTAGTAAAAAAGGAGCGGTGTTGCAATGCAGCTGAACTCTAGGGCTTCAAAATATCAGTGGGGAGAGAGTAAGCACTAACTTTTGGTAACTTGCCTACTTTTAAGCTCTCACAAATTTGTTTCCAGGTAAAGCTTTAGGAAAGTCAACGGTAGTCCCAGTGCCATATGAGAAGATTCATCGAGACCAGTCTGCTGTGGTAGTCCAGGGCCTGCCTGAAGGACTCACATTTAAACATCCAGCAAATTACGATGTTTCGACCCTGAAATGGATTTTGGAAAATAAGTCAGGGATCTCATTTATCATCAAAAGGTTATTTACTCACTGGTCTGTTCACTTTTTTCAACTTAAATTCTGTTTTTTAAAAAATAGTCCAACCTGTTTCATTTGTGCAGGAGTGCCACCTCCTTAATGTTATACTAACAGTAAACAATATTATCTTGGCTAAAGCTATAGACTTTCCTTTTTTTGTTTCAATACAGGCCTTTCCTAGAGCCAAAGAAACACCTAGGTAAGTTAGCACTTATTTGGACTCCACAGAAACAGGTTAGCTTTTGTTTATAAATATGCAGTAGTATTATGTCCAGTACTTAGCAGGGCAGAGATAGTGACCCAAGATGTGAACATTTGGGTAGGTAGTACAAAACGTTGCAGAAATTCTGCCATAAATAGCTAATTAGAAATAAAATTATTTGTCCTGTAACAGAATTAGGCTTAATATGAATTAAGTAGTATCCTCATTTTAGGAAAAGGATAATTAACCTGATAAAAGACTGTGCATTGCATTTTTAGAAGATGTATAGACTTTGCTGTGCTCGGTATTCCTATATGTAGCTGATTTTGGTATTTATGTCTGATTTTAAAAGTTGATTTAATCTTCTAAAATGGTGGGTGTTACAGTGCTTATGATAAACCCCTTTTTTACAAGTCTGAGCTAGAGTGACTTTGAAGAAACTGTGAAGATTCATTTCTGGCTTAGAAGAAATTACTTTATGTTCCTTTTATGACCTTGCTTTGCTTGCAGCATTCATATATATGAGAATTTATTCTAGGAAGAAGATGAAGCGTGCTGGTTACCAGAATCTCTGTAGGAATATAGTTAAAAGAAATGTTTGCTTTCTGAAATGAAACAGGTAGCCGGCAGTTGTTGCTGTATTGATAAAATTAGACATTTTTTGTCTGTGCCCAGTAGGAAGACCAGAATATGGGAAACTATAGAAATTCCAAGAATATAATATTTATATTGGAAAAAGAAAGCAGGGTTTCAGTGTGCCAAATGACTTTGCAAAAACATAATCTATTTGTGTTCATCTATATCGCAAAGATAAGGAATATTAAACCATCCACTGTCTTTTGGAAGAGTTTAGATGAAGGATTTCTTAAGCCTTTTTTCCCAAGATTTTCACTTAACACTATGATGGAGTGTTAAAAAGCATAGTGATTGTGCACATTTGAAGTAGTTTTTAATTGGAGTTGTTTTGTAGATTAATAAAGCAATTTATTGAGATATATCCTTTATTTATGTAAATACAGAAAATATATACGGATACTTTTAAGATGAGAACAGGTTTACTTCATGAAATTGATGTTTTTTAATTTGTTTAAGATAAATGGCACATAGAAAGCTCACAGATTGTCTTTTGTGTTTTTTAGGAGATCATATGTCAGATCCTTCACATTCTATTATACCTCCAGGAGGAAGGTAAATTAATTTTTCTTTTTTTTCCCTGTCTTCAAGTATTTCATCTTTAGAAAACCAGATGATTTTGCGTAGTGCACGTTGGTGTATATTTTTATATAGGCTCTTTCTTATAATGATATTTTTTTTCTGTTCGGGTCCAACTGATTTTTGGATAACTTTTGCTTGCCTAGGATCATAAAAAGCACAGAGCAGAATTTTCTTTGACCATTGTTCATAGGAAAACGATTATGAGTTAAACAGATGGTAACATTTCCCCTCAGCTTAATTAACCCAGTAAGTGTTCTTAATTCAAATCTGTTACTCAGTGATAAGTTTGTCATCTTTTATAATAGAGCAGTGATGGGGAACAGATGTAGTGTTTTTCCTTCCTCTTCAGTGAAGGAAAAAAAAACAAGACTATATCTGGAATAAATCAGAAATCGATTAATGTGAAAACAGGGAGCAAATGGCAAAATGTTTCTGTGCTTCTGGGTGCACTTCTCGTGAAATGGCAAACACAGTGTGAAGCATGGCTCAGGAATGTGCGTGAAGCTGATTCTGGGCAATTTCCTTAAGATAATTCAGATAACCCAAAATGCAATACCCTATACTCTTGTTCTCTTAGTTTTAAAACAATACACCGAATTTAATGTTACTAGACAACACGTATAGCTGAAGAACCTTCCAAAAATGTGGCATTTACTCTTTATATACTGTAAATGAATTTCTTTTTTTTTTTTTTGTCTTTTTTTTTGTAGTTGCCCTCCTATTCAAGTGAAAATGGAAGCAAGTGAGGATTCTGGTATGTTCAATATTTTGTCCTCCTTTGCAAAACACTGAATAATGAGTTTCTGTTTAGAAGGCTGTATTTGAGCAAGGATAGGAAGCACCACCAGTAAAAGCAGCAAAGAGCCACCCTTTAAGAAAGAAAAGAAACAACAGCGTTTCTTTCCTTACAAAAGGCCCCTTTTCAGTTACAGAATTTATCAAGTATTTATACATAGCCAAAAGGAAAAGAGGAATACACCAATTTTTATTTGTTTTAATTCAGGATGATTTTATCCCTGTTGTGGAGCGCAAATTTTGATTTATATTGTATTACTAAAATATAGAAAATGCCAAAACTCTGAAAACCATTTTATAACTAAAATGGAAATAAATAATAACTTAAATGTTGTTTATTAACACAAATTAACATTTTAAAAAAAAGGTCAGGCACTCACAAGTTCCTATGCGGTTAGAACATGCTCCTGCAAGGCACTGTGGTCTGTAGCAGAGCAGTATTGAATCGCTTGCTTTAAAATAAATGCCTGTGTAATCCTGTTAGGGCTGGTGAGGCTGCAGGTGTGCTCGGAGATAAGCTCCTGACTTTGAGTTGCTGGGTTAGGCTCTACTCCTCAGCACTCTGCAGACTGAAACTCTTAATGTTTTGCTGTTTTCTGCCTTACTTTCTTATTTTAAACCTGTGATTTGGTAACCCTTGATGGTTATAAGCTTTCACACTTAGCACACATACCTGCTTTGGCCTAACATAAGTAAAGAGTTAACTTCAACTTTTTGTGAAGTACATTAGAAAGATTCAGAGGAATCAACTTTTTGCTGTCTGGGCTGATAGGTAAACTCTTTGCAGTGCTGCTTTGCAGAACTTTAAGTAATTCTTCTTTTGTTAAGCTGTTTGAAGACATTTAGGGAGCGCTAAGCATTTAGGGAAAGGCATATGTAGAGAATAGCTCAGCTTAAGGAAAGCAAGAGAAGTTGGTTACTGCCAAGAATGTTGCTACCTTCAAAGGTGCAATTTGATCTAGACTGTACTTGAACTTGGATGTGTAGAGAGGTGAGCAGGAGTAGGTCAAGTAGTGCTTTTGGCTGTGTCTGTGTCTGTCTGTGTCTGTCTGTGTCTGTCTGTGTCTGTCTGTGTCTGTCTGTGTCTCTTTTGTCTGTGATGGGGAGGCCA
>JAWLRI010000232.1:619606-653946 GCA_034781795.1 Crypturellus tataupa
TCTGTCTGTGTCTGTCTGTGTCTGTCTGTGTCTGTCTGTGTCTGTCTGTGTCTCTTTTGTCTGTGATGGGGAGGCCAAAAGGGAGAAGAGAGCTTTATTTCCTCAAATCTGAGATAGTGTTTGCAAAGATGCCTAGTTTGCAGGCAAGTATTTTAAGACCAAATCCCTTCTGATAAGGACTGGACATGAAAACAGAAACACCAAAATGACCCTTTACTTTTCTTGTTGTAGACATTCATCTCAGCACTTGCAAGTCTTTTCTTTTTGTTTTGGAATAGGCACCAGCTGGAATATTGCGGGTTGTGTGATTTACTTAATCCACTTTTCCTTAGTGTCCACGTTTGACTCCTGTGTTGTTGCTACAGGAATTTCTTTGGAAATGGCAGCGGTAACAGTGAAAGAGGAATTAGAGGATCCAGGATACTACCAATATAATATTCCAGGTAAAGATAATAACCACATATGAAAGTTATCTCATAAGCTTAAGTGTTACTCTTGCTGTACCTCTCTTTTCTTTTTCCTGTTCTATTGAAAATGTAACTGCTTGACTGTCTTTGGATACAAAATTTCAATGCTGGCTACTGTTAATCTGAAGAACAAGAAAAGATCTAAGGTTCAACTACAGCAGACCCGTCTGTGGGTGTTTTTGGCTTGAAGGAGAAATTGCAGATGACCTTATTCCCCAGTAAATGCGTAGCAAGTCTTCAAAACCTATTCGTTCTTTTGTGAGGGTACAAAATGTTGACTGTAATTCCAAAGATTCACTTAAACAGGAAAGCAACTTTCAAATAGTAGTAGCTAGAGCTGGTTGGATCTTTTATTTAATATCTATTTAAATAAATCCAAATTTAGGACATGGAAATACTTTCTGGGACATCTAAAGGAGTTGTGTTCTACTGCTACTCGCCCATAGTAGCTACAAATCACTGTCTGGTTTGATAAGAACTTCTTATCTTGTCTTTTATAACAGTGCCAATATATTGAGACATCTGCCTTGTTCCTTTCCCCCCACCTTTGCTTTTCCCCTGTCTGGACTTTCATTCAAGTGGTGGAACCATGTTCTGAACCAAAGCAGGGAGCATCTTTGGGCTAAACAAACTAAAAATCACCATGAGCGCTGCATCATGCAGAGAAGTGATAGGAGCTGTTAAGACAGCGCTTGCATGAAGGAAATCCATGTAAAACTCATAGTAATGTGGGTTTGCACCAACAATACTCATAGTAATGTGGATTTGCACCAGCAAGACCCAGCCTTGTATTGGTTCCTCACTTGAAATCCCATTCACTTAAAATCCTTTTGAAAGTCTGATTAGACAAATTAAGTGGCACCATCTTCCTTTAAAAAATATAACCCCTAAATAGTCCATTTTCTTGAATAGCTCACAGTATTTGATGTACTATGTGTCATTCAGTTAAACGAAATATTCATTAGGCCTGTTCCTGACAACGCATTTCTGTCCTATTATTTTATATGTGTTTATATAAAATAGTCTCAAATATTCTGTTTGCTTTATGAGTTAATAGTAGGATTTCTTTTTCTATTGTGGATCTGTTAATATCAATCCTTAATACACTTTTAAAACTGTCTCTATACAATCATAATTTCTGGGGAGCTCTAGGACTCTGCAGATAGATGTTGCAGATGACACAGAATTGATGCCACTTACTCAACAATTAATCCAAATCCTTCAATCCACATCCACTGCTGGTTTCATCGACTTATGCTATTTCTGTTGTATAAAATGATCTTTGTCTCAGTGTGAAGCCGTTTGTGCTGCAGGTAGTTTAGTCTTTCAGTTTAACTGCACTAGTGCCACGGCTTTAGGCAGTAGTTTTGGTGATGGTAATTTAATCTTGTAAGTCTTGTTGGAATGGTTGTGTGCTGGAAGCCTTCTTAAAGCAGTTCATACGTTACCAATGAAGGAGCTGTTGTGAAAGCACAAAAATTTGCCATGTTGTAAATGATTTTAATCTCTCAGAATTTGTCTTAACGTAGATACAAATTAGTCAAAAAGGGTTCCCAAAGAAGGCAGATTTTAACAAATCACAGGAGAAAGACTTAGTTGATTAAAATTCATTTAAAAAGGTATAATTGTTCTTGAAAATAAGTTTTAGTTTATTTACTAACACATAATCTAAAACATGCGTGTTGTGCATGAGTCTCTGTTCAATAGTCCAAGAAAGGTACACATCACTCCTGCTTACTTTAGCCCTTCAATGTTTTTATTTTGTTGAACTGAGTAAGGATTTACAGGTTATTTTTCAATCTTCTCCCAGTCCTCCTTTACGGAAAGCATGAAATGAGTGTGTGATATATGAAGAGCTAAGAGTTATTTGACAAATTCCTTTGTGGACTGAGAAAGTTTTTGTTGTGAGACCCAATTTAAAAACCATTCTCTTTGTTCCCAAGCAGGCCCTTCAGAAACATCAGAGATTGATGAAAAAATCGCTCTTGCAAAAACTTTCACAGGTAGAACTTTTAGTTGTATTTTTCTCCCACCTGTTTTGGAAGTTGAACGATACTAAAGCTTAAATTTTAAAATATTTGGTTATTTCCTTTGCCTTAATTTTCAGATTTCCAATTAGAGATATACAGAAAGAAACCTAATCATTTTCTTTTCTAAAATAGAAAAGATCTTTGGGTCATCAGGTTGATTAATTTAAAACCACTAGTGATCCCACGTTCAACCTTTACAAAGTCAAGGTCCTGTGCACCAGAAATAGTTGCTTTAAACTCAGCGAAGTCCCCTTGGAGACACTGCAGTATCGTAAGCGATACCTTGTGCCTGTGTCCAGCTGGTAGCAATCATTTTCTATCTTCTCGTCCCCCAAAGAATGAGCAGCCAAACCCAGGTTTGCATGTATATATCCTGGGAATGCAAATATGGTGTAAATGTTAATAGGTGATATTTCTTCACTTGAAAGATGTTCAGTAGTGACTTGTGTGCAGCAGAATAGGAAGAGACAACAAAAATTATTATAAGGCTGGAGAGCTACTGTATTATCAAAAATGGAAAATACTGCTGTTCTTTAGATAGCACACAAAGCAATGAAGGATATGGGAGAGAAGTAAACTCAGTGATTAGCTTTTTTTTTTTGTTGTTGTTGTCACAAACTGGCCATGCCAGTGAGTGACAACATTCAGAGCTATAAAAAATGGTTTCTGCCTAGAATTGGGGTATTTGACCTATTGCCATAACTTTTGCCGCAGACATGAAGTTCTAAGAGGTGGAAAAAAATCAAGTGATGATATTTTTATGTTAGAAAAGATTTATTTCAATGTTAAAGCCGGTCACTTGGATATGGCTTAAGAAGAAATGTCCTCTCTGGGACCTTTATTTCTAAACTCCGTTACTATCTGGTTTGCCTTTTTTTTTTTTTTAATGTTTCCCTGAATTATGACCATTCAGTGAGAATTTGGTACTGGCTAGATGGACTATTTGTCAGTCTTTGTGGCTGTTCTTAAATTTCCACAACAATTACCTAAATCATATAGGTAGGATATATATGCCTATCTTTATATATACATACATAAAATATATAATATTTCCAATGCTCTCAGATGATGAGCTAATGTTACAGAGTTATTTTTGGGAGCATGTTTTCTCTTCATATATGCCAGAAGACCTCATAATTCTTTTGTTTTGTTCTGCTTTGCCTTTGTTTAGTTACCAGCCCTGCACTCGATCTGAGTGAGATCCAAACATAGTGTTTTTCAAGAACTAGGTGATATATTTGACATAGTTCGTGTGTGCTCCAGTGTAGGTAATCTCCGTAGATCTTGCTCATTCTCTACCATATGTGGTGTTATGTGAAGAGCCGTGAAAAAGGGAGATTCCTTCAGACTTGCTGCCAAAGTTCTCTAAACCACCAGCTTAGAGATCTGAAAATATTCCACCAAGCACACAAGCAGGGGCATTAATCTACCAGAAAAAATATCATGTGTTCTTTCATACACTCATACTTGTTTTGCAGGAGTTTCCAATATAATCAGCTTCACTATTTCAGCCTTACTAGAATTAAATTCAGGTTGCTCCTCCTCCTGCTGAGCATTGATAGGCCTAATCCTAGTTATTATATGGGTGTGCACTGCTGCAATAAAAGCCCTGTGACTATGAATATCCCTGTCATTTTTCACTCTTGGCCTTGCAGCCTGTCATGAAAATTGTTAAGAGTGCAACCACTCTGAGCGGTTGTAAATGATTAAAATAAATCATCTGGCAGTGGCACACCACCTTTGTTTATATTTTCAGTAATTCTCATTAACAAAGAGAAAAATATTTATGATTCTATTAATGCTGTTTAACTGGGACTAAAGAATTCCTGCTGCTGTTAACACCAACTCTGCCCTGCTGCACACACAATTTAGCATGTATAATCCCCACCTTCTTAGCCTTGTCTAGAATTGCTTAAAGTCTTCTGGTAAACTATCTTTACTCCCATTTTTATTGCATGCTGTAAATGCAAAATATTTCACTGAGGCTGTGGGCTTCCTTGGCAAGTGTAAGTTTAAGTACAAAATCACCGAGTGGTTAGTTGGAAATCTTTTCCGTCTCTAGCCATCAACAGTACTGGTTTTGTCCCTTCAGATTCCTCCCAGCACGTGCCTTCAGAAACGAGTGAAGATCCTGAAGTTGAGGTCACCATCGAAGGTTAGTTCTCTGGTTCCTTGATTTCAGGCTGTTGGGCACTTTTAGGAGTGTTTTGCAGTCACACACCTGGTTCTGTAGTTCTTGACACTGAGTGAATAGGATTACGTGCCAATGTTGACTGCAGCCTGAAGTGGGTGCTACTGCACAAGCATACCCAGTCCAGAAGATGTATAAAACCACAACATGCTGCAACTGCATTGTCTCTGTGGACCTGTTTTGAAATGACCACTAGCCGATGTTCATCTTTCACATGTTTTTCAAGCATTAATATTTAAGAATGTTCATTCTTTAGAAGTCATTAATTTAGATTTAAAAAACTTTTATCACATGCATTCTAAAAAACACGACATTTTATAAACACGCAGTAGTTATGTAAAATGTCTAGGTAATTAGTGCTAACTAGACACTAGCTTCTAGGAAGAATCGTGCTGTAACAAAAGTGATGTGTTGCAGCGAATGTAGGTGAAACTTCAATTTATTTGTCTGATTTAGAAGTTTTAAATTTGTCAGCACATACTGACAGATACAAATAAAATAACTGCTGCGCTATCTCATCAGAACAGATTATAAGAATATTCCTAGGTTCTCTGTGTATGTAAAAAAAACTTTACCACAAAAATAAAAGCGCTTTGGAAAGATTTTCTCTAACAAAAGAGAATACAAGCATAAAGTTCAAGGGATGTCCATACTAGACTTCTAAATGTAGACTATAGGCACATGTGTGTCTGGGGAAGTGCTATTTCATATGTGAAATTAATTTTTTTTAATTCTCTTTGTCTACTTTAGCTATTTCTTTAGAATTCTCCAGAATTGCAGGTACTGCTGATTTGATGGAAATACTCCTAAATGTGTAGTGAAGCTAGTGTTTTAGATTGGGAACTAAGTGGCTGAGTAGCAGGTCACTGCAAGAGACTTTTGGGTTGCAGTAGCTGGACCTACTTGCAAGGGAGGCCAAGTTGAATATCAGCCGACCGAGTGCTCTGATCTTGTCTAAGAGAAGCCACCCCACTGTGCTACATTAGGTGAAGCGTGGCCAGAGCGAGAGGAGGTGTTGTGCTCCTTTATGGCACCAGTGAGGTCACATCAGGAATACTGTGCCCGGTTAAACTGAGGCCTCACAGTTCGGCATGGATGTCAAGAATTTTGAGGGTCAGCAGGAGTCTTCTGTGATTACGTGGAGCCTAGAACCACTCAGGTTTCAGATTACAATCCTGTTTCTCTTAGGAAATGAGACAAACATTGGATTTTGCTGATTTATGCTATGTTTTTCTGGCTTACACGAATTGTTCATACAGAGGACAGTAGCTTTCAAAAGCTACTCAGATAAGTAATTTGTTGCAAAAATTTGTCCTCTAGTGAAGCACAGATCAACGCTTACTTTAGAGCTTTCAAGTTCAAAACAATTCTCATGTTGCCCATTAGTTGTCTGGACCTTAAAACTGTCATGTCTTTTCTGTTTCTTTAAGATGACGAAGATTACTTGCCTCCTAACAAGAGACTGAAGAGCACCGAGTCAGCCAATGAATCTGCCAATACTGGGAGAAGAAAAGTGAGAGAGTTCAATTTTGGTAAGATTAGAATTAAAACTTTTATTTTGTTTCTGTCTTTTTTTAAAATGCTATTAGATGACATCACACTGCAGTAGTAGGATACATCAGTGGAAATATTTAAGAGCCTAGGGCTCTTTGTAGATGCACTGTAGCAGTAGAAAGATCTCTAGGCTACCTCTTGTGTTTTTCATCAAAGTGAGTGACAATCTAATATAGACTCTGCAAACTAATCACCACTTTAGCATATGAGCCATTTAGAAGGTACTGTAAATAATAAAAAGAAACAATTTAAAGGTTAGAAACAGGATAAATTAATAAAAATAAGATTAGTATTTTGTCAACTAATTTATTGGGAAAATCGGACTGAGATCACTAGTATTACAATAGAATTACAGCATAGTATACTGAATTACAAGAGACCCTAGGTCAGCAGCCTGTCTGAACTATTTTTTTCTAGATAAAATCTGTGAACAATGAAGATGTGCTAAGGTGAGCCACACTTGGGAAAGTAATTGAAGATCTCCATTAGACTCAGTAACCTGGTTGATCCTTGTGGGCACAGAAATGGAGTATTTTAGCAGTATTCTTTCATAATGCCTTATGTAGCATTCTCGCTGCAGAAACACATCCACATTCTGTAGATATTCTGGTTTAAGACTTTTCCCATGGGAATTGTTGCAGATCTGTACCTCTCCTTTTAGCTTTTCTTTTTAGCACTGAGCAGATATTTTGGTTTCTGTGCGGATATCCCATAGGTCTGTGTTCTTCGGTAGGGTCTTGTGCAATCAGGAATCAGTCCTTTCCCCCAGTGTTTAGGAGATGCTTATTAGGAATTCTGGAATTTGGGGCCAAATGAATAATCCCCATGGAAGCTATTGTAACATCTGTTTTGTGTGAACCCTGTGCAATTTCATGCAAATTTCAGCAACCATGAATAAAACATTACTGAGACCTGTATTCTCATTAATACGAATAGACAGTTCCACATGTAGGATTATTTTGGATTGGGTCAGGAAAATACTATGACATCAGTAGAGGATATAGAGTGGTTAATATTTCAGGAGCTTTTTCTAACCTTTCCTAAATTTTCTTTACTGTAGTTGGGTGTTACCCAGGTCCCCGAGTGTCAGAAAATGGTCTAAATTGAAAAGCCCGTGCTGGGTAGACTGGGGAAGACTTCCCAGACTGGGAAAGACTTTGGGATTGGTGTTAAACTAGGAGAGTGTTTCTCGAGTATCTGAAGGTATAGGAGTGGAAGAAAAACACCACTTCTCTTGGTCTCTACAGGACAGCTAAACTGCTTTACAGTGATTACTAAAACAATATCAGCTTAGCTTTTTGTTAGAATTTTGTTACACAGGTCAAAAATTGTGTGACAAGAGTGTGTTTCTTTCTGTAATTGGTCTGAATCCAGTGCTGACATTTGATTAGTTACCTGTAGCCTCTTTCAATTTTGTAATGTCTCTCTACCCTAGTTTTGGCAATTTACTTGTAAAACATAAAAATAGCTAGAAGATCAATATGTTGATCAAAACATGAGCAAAACTATGATTTTTTTTTTTTTACACTTTCCTATTCTGTCTGTATCCCCTCTTGCAGGATACTGCACTGTATATTTTCAATATATTGCAATATATTTGACTTAACCCATATAACATTTCCATCAGGTGAGCGGGTTTGGTCCATGTTTGTAGAATATAACAACAGAGAAAAATAAACCCTTGACAACTTAATGGTTCCTGTAAGAAGACTCTCTTGACCAGGCTAATGTGCCCAGAAGGAGAGAGACTGAGTACGAACAACTTCTGCCAGAATTGTAGCAACAACAACATTTTGAATACTTCGATATAGTTGCATTGTAGTATGGCATGGCATTCTTTGTGCCTCTTCCCTCTCTGAAGAAAACCAGCCTGTGTTTTAGAGGAGCTCTCTGGACTGAAGAGGTCTCGGTGCTGTGAGCGCTGAGCTCCAGCCCAGCGTTGCCCCATGGGGGCCTTTCCAACCCCAGCGCCGAGCCTGTCCCTGTCTGTTCACCAGCCCTGGTGGTTAAAACAGTGTGTCCCCTCTAGCACAGTAAACTCCAATTCCTGTTTTCCCAACTCTTACTGGTAGAGCTGCCTTTAATGTATTTTTCTATAGGTGCAACACACAATGCAGTGTGTGGTTCTGCTAGAGTCAGAAGGAAGTTCATTTGGCCAAGCATCTGCAGGTAGACTGTAATATTGTATGGTCAGAGTGACCTTGGACAGAGTACAGAAAGAAAATACTCGGTTGAAGACGTGTTTATCAGCTCGAAAGCCATGCAGTGTAGGATAGTAGTAGAAAGGGTCAGAAGCAAGTAAATAGATTTATCCACAAGGATATTATTTTAGAATATAAAATTGTTTCTGTAATAGTATAATCTCACTTTCCAAACAGCTTAATTGTTGTAGGAGGTACACCAGGTAACTAGAATGAGGGGATTATGTCTGGATGCAAGGCAGCATGCCAAACCCAAATGTTCCCTGTAGACAAGGCCTTATTCTTTCCCACTTCTGAAGCACACAGTCCTCTTCATAGCCATGAAATGACATTAAATTTTTTTAAGCTTAAAGATGATGACCAAAGTATGCATGGGTCTGAAAATGAGTATTTAAAACCCTTTTGAGACAGACTCAAAATTCAATATTCTGTCTTGTTTGGTACAAGATTTTTTTTGGCAACAGGAAATGTAATAACCCTGAATGGCCTCACTCTTTGAACTTTTCAGTTACTAGACTAAAATCTCGGTGTAGGAAATAAGCTGCAAGTGTGCTTGCTTATTAACTTGTTCTGAAAGGCCAGCCAGCATCTGGTGCAGTCTACAAAAGAGCTGTGGCAGTTTCCTAAGGGAATTCAGATGGTACAAAAAGGTAGGAGACAACGATGTCACAGGGGGGAAATAAGACTTTAAATTACTGCCATTAAAATCTAGTTCTCCATGGCACACAGAATTGGTTTTAGATAACTTCTGACTTGCAACCTTCATCTTCTTTCAGAAGTAGGAATTATGTGGGTGTCTTGCGACATCAGGACTTGGGGAAGTGCTGGATTAAGGAAAAGGAGGGTGTGATGCCTTCTGACCAGCATAGTTGTACAGATTTGCACCAAAACAACTTCATGTGCTCACTGTCAACTTTATTGAGCTTCTCTAATTAAGCTTTTCAGTCTCTGGATTTAGGTAACTGTTTAGATAACAGAAGCTGCAAATTAAGTTTTGCCTGATGATGGCGAGAGCTGCTAACGGACTTATCAAAGAGAAAACATTTTTGGACTTATTTAGCCTTTTATCTATTTTTTTAAAACTTGATTTAGCACCTGCACCAGTTTTGGAGGTAATCATAAGCATTTTATCCCATCCCTTTGTTCCGGATGGGCTCGGGATTCGGCAATACTCACGCCAGAACGAGGTGACTACCTCGAGCATTTATTGAGGCGAAAACACATAAAAGCAGCAGTGTGGATAACTGCTCACGGGGTGATACCTGCAGGCGGGATGCTGGACCCCAACATCCTCTCGAGCTGGCAGAGCAGAGAGAGGGAGTTGCTGCCCGGCTCCCGCGCAGGCCTCCCAGTTAGGAGTTTCTCCTTCCCCGCTCTCTCCTCGCTGTCCTCTTTACGCCCGGTGCATCCTGGCACACGAGCTCAGCGTGACACAGCAGGCAGACCAGGGGGGCGGACAAACTCCCCCTCCAGTTGCACAACTCTCCCCACTGGGTGCGCAGGCCAGTCAGGGGTCCCAGCCCTCAATTTGAGACTCCTGCCTTCCTCCTCCTCTTCCTCATTTCCGGGTCTTTGACTTTGAGGCTAGTTTGGACGACTTCTGCGGTTAAGCTGGCTACGAGCCCGGGCGAGCGGCTGCCCTCAACAGGTTTTCCGAGGGGGCTGCCTGTGAACCAGGCTGAGCAGCTGCATCCCTGCTCCTTATCGCTCAGCCCCAGCAGGCAAACATCTTCTTTCTCCGGGTCTGGCCTCTGCTTCCCACAGGAGATTTTTTTTATGACTCTACAGATCATAGAAATTTCCATCTCCAATACACCCTTTTCTTTCTCAATATTTTGAGACATTGCTCTATGTGCTCTGGTATAAGTTTGTGTATGCATGTGAGCAGTAAAACCACACTGCGTATTTCAGTTAATAGTAGTATAACTTTTGCAGGAGATTCTTGGTTTCATCTGTTACCTGTCATGTCCTTTTCTTTGCAGAGAAATGGAATGCACGAATTACGGACTTGAGAAAGCAAGTTGAAGAATTGTTTGAAAAAAAATACGGTATGTGTCACACTCATTTTCAAACAGTTTATATTTTTGACATCAGAAATCACAGCATTTTGGCATGCGTCTTGTTTTTGGCTGTGAAGCAGGCCAGGACTGAACGAACAACATGAAAAGGTTAAATAATATCACAGCGACTAGGGAGAGCTACTGTGATGAGCAGAGTATTTTCAAAATTATGTGTCCATATTTGGCACCTAAGTTTGAAACTTGATTTTTTTTTTTTTCTTTCAGTTGCACTCAGTTTCCAGGAGTTCCGGTGCACTCAGGTCTTGGGTACCCACATTTAAGAGTTTGCCTTTTTTTCTGTCATTATACCAAGTCCTTAAGTGAAATAGTTTTTTCAGGTGCCTTTGGGGAGAGGTTACCACTGGATTCTATTTCTCATCATGATTGATTTGCAATGAAGAAACATTTACACGTTAATGATTCTTGGAGAGGAAGAGAGGCACATGTTAGACTGGATAATTATGTCTATCTGATAGTTTTACTACTTTTCAGAGTGGTATCAAACAGGTAGTTTGGGTAAGATTATGAGCTAGTCTAACATTCTGATTTTCCTTTCATTTCAAAGCTCAAGCTATAAAAGCAAAAGGTCCCGTGTCTATCCCATATCCACTCTTCCAGTCACATGCGGAAGACTTATATGTGGAAGGACTGCCAGAAGGAATTCCCTTCCGAAGACCATCCACCTATGGGATTCCCCGCCTTGAGAGGATACTTCTAGCAAAGGAGCGGATCCGCTTTGTGATTAAGAAGTAAGGAATTTTGCATTTTTGTCCCTATTTTACACGTTATTTTCTTCTGGTTCTACTCTTCAGGTCTTCAGGTATTCCAAATTTCCTTCTTTTCCAGTGCTGATGGGTAACTTTTAGTTTAGTCCAGCCCAGCAAACCGGCAATAGACTGAAATGCACGTTTGTTAGTGTGTATAACTTACCTTTTACAGTTTGGTGCTTTGCTTCAGCCAAATATGATATTATAGGAACGTATTTACAGTATGCTGAAGGTAGTGTGACACACCTGACATTTTACTGTTGTTCAGTAGTGGAGGGTCTAATCCCAACGTTTCTGAAGTACATAGGAAAATGCTGATTGCAGTTGTCAAGCCTCCTACCAATGGAAGTGACTGTCCTTGCTTTGGTGCATGTCACCTTTGGCATTGATGTCAATTTTTCAAACTGCAAAGGTATCAGACAGTTTGTTTTCTAAATTCTGAATTCTAAAGCTTGCAGATAAGCAGAAGAGAGGAAGTGATTAATCTGCCACTTTTTGTCTGACTTATAATCAGACAACATGCACAGATTTAGGCATTCCTGTAATGCTGGTGCCTCTTCCTGTGAAATTTGTCTTAGTTATTAACAGTAATTAATTTACACTGTTCATCAGTTCAGTGATCAGTGGTAACCAGAACATGTCAAAAACCAGTCCAGCTTCATGAGAAATAACAACTTTTAAACTTTTCTTATTAGAACAGAGGAAACTATATGTATTTGCAAAAGAGAAATATCTGCTATTAGGTATGTATTTTTAAAGGTTAATTTTTCAATTTGAATCTTAGTTTCTGATGGTAGTTTTGACTGAAGAGTACATGTTGAACCTCAGAGGTAGTTTCAATGAAATCCGTGTGTTGTCAAGGAATATTATGGCTCAGAGATAGGGGTATCTCGGGAATAAAAAACAAATGTTTTTGTTAGAACGATTCCAACCAGCCCTGATAATTTCTTGGTGTGATTGATGTATCTTAAATCATGTAGGCATGAGCTTTTGAATTCAGCACGTGAAGATGTACCGTTGGACAAGCCAGCTGCAGGAGGTGGGTGTTCACGTTTGTGAGCTGTATGCACACAGTGTGATTTTTCTACTTATCTGTTGATCATAGTCTTGGCTGCCATTTGCTTTTACTAATAATACATTGCAAATAATTTCTCTTCCTTTTGAAAGTAAAATTTAGCATCAATTTTCCAGTGAAATTCCCAAATCCTGGAAATATTTTGAAAGTCTACCAGTTATTCTCAGTGTTTGTTCTTTATTCAGGAGTGCGTTTTTCTAAACTAATTTAATTCCATTGACTTAGGATGTGAAAGCTTATACCAACTTTCCTGTCTTTTTGTCTTTAAAAGTGCTGATACTCACACCCCACCAGATTTGATGCAGCTGGCTGCAAGGAAAACCAGAGAGCCTGTGAGACACTGAGAAAAAGCAACAGTTTCCATAGCTGACAAAGTTGACAGCGTAGGGAGCTGTCTGTCCCATGGAGACTTTTCTTTACCATTTGCTTACATTTGGTATTTGCTAAAATTAGGTTAGCTGAAAAGCAGTAATGAACATGCTGGTTATGGAGACATTTATTGTTGCAGGCTGCAACTTGCTTGGATGGCAGGACTTTATTTTCATATGCTAGTGAAAAGGCAGTACTGTCTGACCGCTTGACTCTTACATAATGCTGAAAGAAATACTTTTCAGCAGGTACCTGGTCTTAGGTTTTTGGCCTCCACTTAGTCTGCATCAATTATCAAGCAAAAATAAATCAATTAAATCATCAAGCAAACATCATCAAGAACAAACAAGACTACAAGGACTGATTTTTTGTTACAGTGGCATCCATAAATTCATATTGCCTCAGGCTGGAATAAAAAAAAATGTTTGGGAAGGAAAAAAAAAATCAAGTTTTGAAGAAATTGTGGCTTTGCATAAGCCATAGTTGGTAAATTACTTCCCCAGACTTGTTTTCCTCCTTTTTTTTTCCTACTGTGATAATGTATATAAAACTGCCAGTTTTGTTCACAGTCCTTCAGGACTGCATTTTGCCAATTGTTTAAGTAAACTGAGAATTGAAAGCTGAATGTGGTAGAAAACAAAATAGCTCCTAATCCCAAAATATTAATTGACAAGCTTGTTCTAGTGGAATTCTGAATTTTCAGTAATAATCTGAAACATTCCTAGCTCAGAGAGAGATACAAGAACATATAAATGATAGTATCTGTATTACTGCAACAGTATTATATTGTATTATATGAGAAGTCTCATAATCTTCTGTTATAAAAGTATATCAAAGATTGTGCTTAAAGTGAACATTAGGATCTAAATTAAGCAAAGAAATTATGTCTGTAGAGGAATTAAGGTTTTCCTGCTGTATAAGTTAACCTACTGTTTTAAATGTTAATAACCTTAGAGCACCAAATTTGCTTATAAAAATAGTAGCTAGGTTAATGCCTGAATCCTAGACCTTTTGTGAGTTTTTTAATTAGTCCTCTTGTGTTGTGTGTGCCATATTTAATACGGTTATACTGATTATGAACACAAAACGGATATATTGCATATCCCATGAAACCCGTGCAGGTAACACTGGTGATGACCCATTTTGGTTGCCCTGGCATGAACGTTGTTGCCTGTCTTTACAAAGACTCCAAGTCACAACTGTCTTCAGATGCAAAGTCTTGTCTTGGGAACTCCCCCCAACATGCTTATGTAGGAGCCAACGAGCAGCAACAGTCAAGGGATTAAGTGATCAAAAACTGGATTTAGACTTGTTTTATTCACGGAGGATATACTACTCTAGAAAGCTGTCACATTTATGTCTTAACTCATGTCTTAAATAGCGCTAAGGAAACATTTCAGAGAGTTAGAACATGGGTTTTTTTTGTCATTTGAAGAGGAATGACAAAATTATGGCAGTCATTTGGTACAGCCATTGGTCGCTATTTTAAAAATAATATCCACCAAAAAAAAAGTGAATGCAGGAATTTTGACGTGACTATACAACAAGAATCAAAGTGAAATGTGCCACTATCTTAAAAGCTTGCATTTGGGTTGTGAAAATTGCATAAAAGCAAGTTTGTCACCTATGCATGCCAAATTATACATCAAATACTAACATAAATTTTTAGAAAATGAAACTGGCAAAAAAGTAATTCCAAGCCTGCAGATTGGAGCCAATAGTGAGAGCACTGCAGTTCTGGATGCTCTCATGCAGGCTGTGTTTTATAAGCAGAGGGATATGTCAAGTTTAGTGGATTTAGTGGACATTTTTCTAGGTTTAAAATTCAGTCATCTTTGACAGAATTATATTTTTTTTCTCATTCCTAGTTAAATCTGTACTTCAGCATAGTATTATATAGGTTAGCTGAAAATGTAATCTGTTGAGACTATTTGTGTTTAAAAAGCAGTGTTTTAAAGGAATTTGGATAGGTCTGGCATAAACTGTAGGACAGAAAACGGTAACTAGAATAAGGAGGGACTGGGGACTGTTGACTTTGTTCTGTGTCATTCTCAAATGCAGTGAAGGAGGAGTGGTACGCCAGAATCACCAAGCTGCGCAAGATGGTAGATCAGCTCTTCTGTAAAAAGTTTGGTGAGCACATCATGCTATCATTTTCTTTCCTGGCTTTGTATTTCTTGAAGGTTGCTTTCTTTGTTGCTCTAGAACATCAGCATGAATTTGACTTTTGATCCAATGGTGTCCACATATCCAATTTGAACCAATGATTTCCAAATATTAAAAATTAACCAAAAAAAAAAATTGTGGAGGGAGTGTACAGTGTACTGTTTATGCAGTGAGCTAAATTCTTAGTAAAATAATTGCTTTTAATTTATTCCTCTTCAGATTTTTTTTCTTTGAAGAAAAAGGATCATTTACTTATCTATATCTACTACAATATCTTTAAGATTTAAATCTGACCATTTCTGCATTTGTTGAATATTTCTGTTTTCCCCAATACAAAAAATGGTCAGCTTCATAAGCGCTAGAATAAAATGTTGTTTCATTATGCTGTATAATAGATTTAAAACTCTGGATGAAACCACTTCCTTATTCCCCTGTGAAGAACTTATTAATCTTCATTCTGACATTGTATTGCATGATATTGGTAAGTTACAATGTGGTGAATCTTTATGTTTTTGATGTGCTGAAGCTTGGAGTCTGTTGGATTTTCGGTATCATTCTAAGGATTGTAATAGTCTGGAGGTTATGTAGTTTAGCTGGCTCTTAGTAAAGATGGCCAAACTGTCAGTTACTGGATTTGTTTTGTTCTAACAGCCGAGGCCTTGGGGAGTACTGAGCCTAAAGCAGTCCCATACCAGAAATTCGAGGCGCATCCTACTGAGCTCTATGTCGAAGGTCTGCCGGAGAACATTCCATTCAGGAGCCCATCCTGGTACGGGATTCCTCGCCTTGAAAAAATAATTCAAGTGGGCAACAGAATCAAATTTGTAATCAAAAGGTAAGAGCTCCATTTAGTGCCTTAAAAAAGTGGAGAGGACTTTGCTTTTTTGTTTAATCAGTTGGTTTCTTTTAGTCATGAAGCATTCAGACAGGAAAATGAAATATGGAAATTCCTATTTCCGTAATTTCCTATGAAAAGGAAAAGGGTATTTGCAGTTCAGACAAGAATCTCCCAAATTATCCTTATAACATTTCTACAAGAGGGCAAAATGCATAATAGAAAAATCCATACTTTTCAATTACTAATGTGTAAAGTATTATTTAATTTGTATTGAGTGGATAAAGGATGTGCTTTCTCATTACAGACCAGAACTGCTAACTGTTGCTCCAACTGAAATTATTCAGACAAGGTCAAATACACCAGGTAAGACAGATATTGTCTTCAAAGGACAATGTAAAAGATTGGTTGAAAAACAAATGTGGATCAATAAGTAATTTTTTAAAAAATAATCTTTGTGACAGGGGCATGCCATGCTCTTCACAAGGCTTTAAAACCTTGAACGGGTCCTTGTGTAGATGAATGGCTTTCTGAATTATGGTACAGTCTGACCATCTCTAAATAACTAAAGGGCTCCCTTTGGCAGCCTAAGACAACTAGTTACTGTGATGCCCTGATCTAAACCTCTGAAGTCCTGTAGCATTTTACTACTGACTGTGTTGGGCATTTTGAGACATCTGCTGGTAAGGAATTATGATGGCTTCTAAAAACATCAAGAAAAGAGTCCAGATATTAATCTGGACTGGCACGAGTGCTATGATTTAGGGTTTTGAACCAAGATCCAGGGCTTCCTAGTTTTTTTGCCTTACACTAGATAAACAAAGGGTGATTTCCAGAGATAACCATGAGTCTCCTGAAGAAGAAAAGAACATGATATAATCATATAAACAGTGATGTCCTTATGCCATCACAGTTTATTGTGGATTTTGTTTGGACTTTAGGAAGGGGTTCCTATTCAGCAAGAGGGTAGAAAACACTGTTACACATGGAGCAGAAGGGAAGAACAGCACCTCTTTTTTTCAGTTCTCTGAACCCCTGGATCTTCTCAAACTTGACAGTGCAACTTACAGGCTGACATCATAGCAATAGCAGTAAGTAGATATAGGAGCAATAAAAAAGAATCTTTCTGAAAACTGACAGGAAGTGGTCATGATTCTTAAATGCAAATTATTTGAATGCTCAGAACAGCATTCTTAATTCTTATTTCATATATTCAAATTACATATTTTTCCCTAACGTTTAGATAAGTCTGGTATTACCAGCGCCCACATACCTTATGAGGCTGTAGGGCTTGATGTCAACCAGGAAAACAAAGCAAGTGTTCGCTTAGGCTCAAAACCCAGTGCAAGTCATTTCCTCAAGTAAAGGCCAGAGGTCATCTTATTTACTGATGCAAACCCTATCTGGATAAAGAATAATATTAGCCTTTTTTAAAGCAACATATTGTTCTGTTGCAAAGTTATAATCTGGTGCCCCCAACAGATAGCTTACAAACAACATTTTTATTTTTTCAGTAAATTATTCAGTCTAACTGCAGTGCCACTTAGACGCCAATCAGTGAATAAGTACAAACATAGATGCAGGTGTTAAACACTTGCAGGATGGGGCTCATGTGAAATCTATAACAGAGATAGATTGCAGAAAGCATTAATGCTACTAACCTTGGTAATAGAAAAACCTAGTAATAAATCAGATCATATAACTTGTTAGTTGAAAGTATGATTTGAAAATTCTGTATGCCTTCATTTATGTTTTTTACAGCTCTCAGTGACAATTAATTGTTATCTGTGATAACTAAAGTAATGAGCCTTAATGCTGTTTGTCAGGAAAGAAGTGCCTTTTATTTCTGCTAGTTTGTCCTTTGCTCTGAGCTACAAATTGGCTGCTCTGGCTGGCATCCCTATAATTGAGTATTATTTATAGCAGGGTTTTTTTTCCTTTTTTTTTTTAATGTTAATCAAAATGTTTAGGAAGGCAGTCCTTAAATCTTCATGTTTTGTTCTAAAGAATGTGTTTCTTATGTGCTGAAATTCATTAATAATTCCAACTCTATCAGAGCATAATTCTTCCCTGCACTGAAAGATTCAGAAGAGCAAGTTCTTCCACTTGGGACAATGATTGAAATTTGTAACTACATTTGGACAGTTCTTCCATTATATGTAGGGAATCATGTATATTATTTAAGCTGCTTTTAATAATCACTACTCACTGCCTGCCCTTGTCCTGATGTGTTTGTGGTGGAAGTTTCCAGGTTCTCGAACTGGAAGAAATGTGGTCAAATGTACTGCCTTATCTAGAGAGTGAATAATACCCTATAGCATGTGTCCATTTCTTGTTTTAGTGAAAGAAGATTGGAATGTGAGAATCACAAAACTCAGAAAGCAAGTAGAAGAGATATTTAATACAAAATTTGGTAAGTTAAATATTAAATTAACTATATTATAGTGTTGCTTTGATTAAAACTCTGCTATAGAAGAGTTGTAAATTTTACATTTACATGTGTATATAAGATTAAAAGTGTGCTATAATGAGAGAAAGGAAATCTTGACTCTTCTTACTTCTTACTGACTCTTCCCTCTGACTTAATGATTTTCTAATAACATTCTAGGCCATAGTTTTTCAATTTTAGGACAGGTATAGTGGTATACAAAAGGACTTAGGATCCTTAGGATCAAGAACTCCTTAGTAATGGAAATACTAGATTCTGCAGATTTAGCTGCAAGGAGACTAGCAAGATGGACGAAGTCCTCATTTGCAGTGATTCTACGGAAAGTGGTAGAAAACCTGTTTAAATATTTCTTGGGGTTTTTTGTTCTGAGTTGAAGAGCTTCTTAAAATCATTTAATATAAAATACCACCCATTTGAGTGTGTAAAATATCATTAAATCTTTATTTTCAGCCCAAGCTCTGGGGCTTTCAGAGGCAGTGAAAGTTCCCTATCCTGTGTTTGAATCAAACCCAGAGCACTTGTACGTCGAAGGCTTGCCAGAAGGAATCCCCTTCCGGAGTCCCACGTGGTTTGGAATTCCACGCCTTGAGAGAATTGTCCGTGGAAGTGGCAAAATCAAATTTGTTGTTAAAAAGTATGTTTGTGATTCAGTTATTTCTACTCCTGATTTTGAAATTATTTGATTTTTATTCTTGGCAATTTTAAGTTTTAAATGCAACTGAAATTCTGTTTACATGAAAGACTATTTTGCATATGTTTTATCTCATGAAAGGATATGCCGTCCTTAGAAATTTAAAGAAATATGTATTTTGTGTTCACAAATCATGGATCTAGGGGAAAAAAAAAAAGGCTCTGTGTCTGGAAGCTTTTTTTCTTCTTCCCTCCCCTTCCCCTCAAAAGAAAAAAAACCACACAGAAGTAGAATGTTTTCTAATAATTTCTGGTTATAGTACATGGTGAGTGAACCTTCTTCTAGTAGGAACTTATAAGCAGTCGATATTATATAAATCTGAGCTAATCTGAATGCCATTAAATATGTAGTAGTATGTTGTATTTTTCTTGCATTTATAATTGATTGAATTGTGTTCTGCTCAATTTTTAGGCCTGAACTTGTCACTTCCTATTTGCCTCCAGGATTGGCTAGTAAAATAAATACTAAAGGTAAATGCTTAAGTGTTATTTCCTGCTGCCACTTCATAAATACACATTTCTGCTTTCTTAGCAGACTTATGTTTTTTTACAGTTTGAAAATACAGGATTTGCAGATAAAAGGCATTACTTAAGATGAACTTGCACAGTAGCCTCTAAACTATTTCCCAAAACATTTACTTGAAACATTTTTTTGAATTTTTAACTTGCCATTATTCAAATAAAAATATTGAATTTTTACAATTTCTACAACTCTTATTTTGCTTATTAAAAGCATGACTTAGCTTACCTGTGAACTGAAGTAAATAACAATTAAGTTTCTGAAGGAAATAGCAAAGTCCTTTAAAATACTCTGTCATAATCATGAGGTTATTAAGTTCTGAATTTTTTAAATAATAAAATGTACTAAAGCTGCTCCTTCAATGTAAATTTCCCCATGTCTTCTGCTCTACATTAATGGAGTGAAAATTTGGGAGATTGATGCCTATCTGTTTGATGAACTCTAAAAGCACTTTGGAAGTCAGTGAACCTCACTGTGTTGTTCAGGTTTTTCAGTGCAGACTACCCTGAGCACAGGCACAAGTTATTGAGGTTGGTGCCAGTTTCAGAGTACAGGTGGTTTTGTTGACTGTGTAGGCCATATTTCATGCAAGTATGTTCATTACAGCTTGTTTTGCATTGATTTTTAGCAATGAATCCAAAGAGTTCAAAAAGATCACGAAGTCCTGCAAGCAATCCAAAGGTCCCAGATGTTGAAGTTACTGTTGAAGAAGGTATGGAACAAATATTTACAAATGCTGTTTTAGTGTAAAAAGTTCTCATACGCCATAATTAACATATACAAGTTCTAATCTTTACCCCACATAGCAGACTTCATTTCCTTTCAGGACTCCAGATACATTCCAACTTTATTTTTCCTTTTTGAATAATACTGGATTCTGAGGAAGGAGTGGTGGTTACAGCTTTCTTGGGCCTTTTGTACCAAGTAGTGATGTAGGATGACTAAAGGCCTTAGCAGAAAATGAGGGATGTGAGCAATAGTATATGCTTAATTTCAGCACTGAAAACAATTTTGAAGAAGGTTTTCATTGCATTCTTAATGCAGAACTTAAGTTCTTTGTACTGGTATGGTGTGTTATCCTTTTCATATGATGGATTGCTTCTGCTGTCTGCATGTATGTATGTAATGTATTTCTACAGGTCCAAATAAACCACAAACAACAGATGTTCGAACTAATTCTCAAACCAATGGATCCAATGTGTGTTTCAAGCCAAGAGGAAGAGAATTTTCCTTTGGTAAATACTTATGTGATTTAGCATGCATACATTCTATTAATGTCATTATTGACAATTTTGGCATTCTTTTTTTAATAACAGAAATTATTTTCATTTAGGTTTTATTCTACAGTTAGAGAATGGTTGGAAGTTCTTGTTTTCACCTACATTCATCTTCATCTACATTCAATTCTCCATCATCCATAGAGTAATGTGCACTTCTTGGCCCCTGTATTCATAAAAGAATTTCTTACTCATATTTCTATGCTGTTTGCAGACTGATTGCCATTTTGTTTATTCTCCTGTCATAATAATCTGTTAGCAAGCATAAAAAGGCATTTATTAAACATTTATAAAAACCATTACTTGAAGATAGATTAATTTTGTGAATCATTTACTTCTTTCCATTTTCTTTTGGCAGAGGCTTGGAATGCCAAAATCACCGACCTGAAGCAAAAAGTTGAAAATCTTTTTAATGAAAAATGTCGTAAGTTTACCAATTCCCTTACCAAGATGCCTGTCCTATAAATGTGCTGTTAGACGCGTCATGGATGTGTTCATGTACTGACTTTGAAAGTTTTACAATCCTTGCGTAGTGTAGGCTGTGTTCTCTCGTTCTTGCATAGCTTGCTCATAGCTCTGTATCAAATTTCCGCTTAATTTATTTGGGCTTGGAAATGGAGAAGTTCTGGTTGGATTTCTACTTTTTCAATGACCCAGAGACCTAGTCATTGCACATCCTGGCACATTTCTAAGCATTCTTCATTCTACTTGAGAATGAGAATTTGCATGATTTCAGCTGCTGCATGACTCCGTTCATCCAGGATGGTACCTGGAGAAACGTGTAACCCATCATATTCGGTCTCTTTCTACAGCAAGCTGTTTGGAAATTAAGGGCTTTATTATATACACTTGATACCTGATATGTTTTACTTGTAAACACATCAGTGGTCTAGCTGGTAGCTTATTTGCTCTGTTGCCTTTCAGGGGAAGCGCTAGGGCTGACTGAACCAGTGAAGGTCCCTTTTGCATTGTTTGAATCCTTCCCAGAGGATTTCTTTGTGGAGGGCCTACCAGAGGGAGTGCCGTTCCGTCGACCCTCTACCTTTGGAATTCCACGGCTGGAGAAGATCCTGAGAAACAAATCTAAGATAAAATTCATTATTAAAAAGTAAACTCCCTATGTGTCTCTAATAATTTATTTTATTAGGGGTGAACTGCAGCCTGAGAAATAAAATTCATTTGCTGAATTGCTAAATTTCTTTATCAACAGTCTAAAATACACACTGGAATATTTTTGGTAACCCAGGAAATGCTCAGAAAGCATTTATATATGAGGAGCAAGGTATACTGATCTCTTGTTCAAAAAGATAGTTACAAGCTATGTAGTGGGGAAATGCTGATCTAGATTTTTGAAGTTCATTTCAGTTAGCAGCACATCACTTTTAATTCCTATTATGTGGAACCACTGTAGGCTATTCTTAGTTGAAATTTGGCAGCAATATATTAAGGACAGAGAAGGGTAAATTCATATATTTGGGGTTGTAAGAACTGATCTGTGTCCCACTGTGGATGCAAGATGGCAAGAGAAGTTCTGGAGGCTTAACCACAGCATCCTAGATCATCTGGTCTAGGAGAATGCTGTGTGGACAGTATCAGTTTGTCTTTAAAATATCAATATTAGAATATTGTCTTTTATTGTTGATAAAATGAATGTAATTTTGTTGTTGTATGTGAAATATTCAATCTGTTTGCTTGCAGGCCCGAGATGTTTGAGGCAGCAGTTAAGGAAAATTCTGCTAGAAGCCCCCAAAGTGAGTTTTATGTCCGCTTAGTATTCTAGATAATAACCTCTTTCAAGGATTAAAAACAAATGAGAAACATTGTTTGGTGTTAATAAATTCCTGAAAAATTCATTCTATATTGTGATTGATTTGGCTTTTTCTTTTGATGAAAGGAGAGCGTTACTGGGCTGAACTTGAGGCACATTCTCGTATCTGCAGGAGATCTCTTCCTCTACTTTCAGGACTATAACACTACTACAATTTTTTTGTCTTCTGCATAGTTCTCTTGTATTATTCCATCTTCTGACGGGTCTTTCTGGCTCTCTGAGCAGCTTTTTGTAATTGAATACTTTGTAATAGTATTCCAGGCACTGCCTATGTTTTAGATAGTTGTTACAGTGTTTTCACTGTAACAAAAGATACTGATATATCAAAAATCCTAGCTTGTGAATTACACCCATGAGACAAGGAAGGCAGTGACCATTGCTGGTTTGAACATAGATTTGGCAAGGGATTAAAATTTTTGAGTTATTCTCAATATAATCTTATCTCTGATCTGTTTACTGTCCTTTATCAAAATCTGACAAATGGTTTGTGATTTGCAGAAATTATTTGGCTCTATCAGTGAATTAGTTACTCCTGATGCCTAGGTGATTCTGTGTGAGAAGTACTCCATAAAATGAGTGGTTATAAAACCAGTAGAAAATTGTGTCAGCAAAAGGCATGTTGTGAATTAAATGGAGTCATACTGTTATCCATTATTAAGGTTGGTAAAACTCCACCGAGTTAGTTGAACTTCTCCAGTTTATGCCCCTGTACAGTGCGACCCACAAATACAACTAAAGGATTTATTTTGTGAATGCATGCAGTGAAAAAACAGATCAGTAGATGTTACTAAATTAACCACAAGCGCTATGATTTTTTTCCTCTCCATTAAAAAAAAAAAATATGTCTTGTCTAGTCTTTTATCCTGTGTTTTGAAGTCTTTTAGGAAAACCTGCTTGATGATAATTACCATAAGCTTTAATCTAGTCCTTTTTTTTTCTTAGTATATAGCATTGAAGATTCTGGGCTCTCCACAACTGTCTTATAAATTAATTCTGTTACATCTAGGAAAAAATAACTCTTCCAATATGGCCATTTCAACAAGCACCACAACCAATACAGTGGTGAACACAGCTGCAGGGGTTGAAGATCTCAACATCATTCAAGTAACTATACCAGGTATGCATGCTGTCCAGCCGCACAGCTTTTGTGCTCTTATTTTTGTTTTGTCTGCTGAATGTTTTTCCTAGTAGGATTACTGAAAACCAAAGTAGGTTTCTAGTTAGTCTACTAACATACGAGTTTGAATAATGTCCATAATTTCAATAATTTGAAGCATTTTAGAGATTTCTTAACAGCCAGGAATTTTTGTTTATTTATGCAATTCTGTGTTAATGATAGAATAAGGAACAAATTTCCTGTTTCAAAACATTTTGTTATGCCCGCTTCAAGTATACATTCACACATTGCTAAATCTTCAGAAAAAAAAAATGTTAATTCTGATGCTGTTCTATCAATTTCTTTCAGATGATGAAAGTGAGCGATTGTCAAAAGTAGAAAAGGTCAGACAGTTGAGAGAACAAGTAAATGATCTGTTTAGCCGGAAATTTGGTAATTAATTTTTAGACAGATGTTCATGTAACTAATATTGTTCATGTGATGCTACTAAATTGTTGCTAATGACAGACAATATGTGCAATCCTTAAAATGAACAAATACGAGAATTGCGTATGAATGTTGTTTTGACTTCAGAAAGAATCTTTTATAAGGGATGTAGTTTGCTTGATATGTTAAACAAAGTCCTATAAATATAAATTGCTTTATGTTGCTTCCCCTCCTGTTTCTCCCTCTTCCTGTATAAACATGAGTGAAATGTTTATTTTGCTTGCAAACTGTGATTCTTCATAAGAAGAATGTACTATGTAATTCTGCCCTATCAGTACTCGACTAGATTAATTTTTTAAACCTAACTTATTTTTTCCTGTATGTATTCTTTTCCATTTTGCTGTATATTTGCAATGGGCACTAATAAATAGTCTCTTAGTGAGGTTCTTTATCTAGAATTCCTTTTCTAGTGTTGTGTGTGCACTTCTGTGTGCATTACAGGAAGTGCTGTGTTTTCCTTTCTTAGAGTTATTTTCTTAGCCTGTTCTTTTTTAGTAAAAACAGAATATTGGTCCTTTTTTATGCTGAACATATTAGAACTGGAGCTAGAGAGCTCTCTGTGATAGTTGTAAGTGCAACCCATATCTATTTGTTTGAAAAAATAACACTTAATCTACTTGATGATTAATTAGTTATAGTTGCAGATCTTGTCTGAGAATTCTTTCCTCAATGTTATCATGAATATGTAGACTTGAAAGTAAAGCTGACCTAATTTTCTCACACAGGTGAGGCAGTTGGCATGAGTTTCCCTATAAAAGTCCCATACAGAAAAATCACCGTCAACCCTGGCTGTGTGGTGGTGGACGGAATGCCTCCTGGTGTGGCATTTAAAGCTCCCAGTTATCTTGAAATCGGCTCAATGAGGAAGATTTTGGAATCAGCAGAATTCATCAAGTTTACTGTCATTCGGTATGTGGCTTTCATTGATTAGATTGTGCACGTGTTGGGACAGCCCTGTAACTTGAATAAATGGAGACGCGAAAGAACAGAAATTTCAGTGAAGTTTGACTGTTTTGGATAATTAAAAAGGTGCAATGAAACCCAAGTATCCGTAGCATGAATGAGGATAGTAACTCTGTGTAGAACCAAATTGCCAATTTGCAATTGCCCAGTTAGGTAGGAGAAAAATCCATAGTGTTAGTATCAGACATTACAGCAAGCTATCATTCGAGATGCCATTTATTCATATTATAAAATACAGCCCTAACATGTAGTGGCCTTGCTGCCCCACAGCCTTGATCAAGCTTTGATTTTGCTTCATACAAGACTCTCCAGCCATCCATGTTGGTTTTTGACAGTGATTAATATCTTTGTGGTGGTATTGCTAAAAATATTAATAAAGTATTGCTGTTGTGTTAAGATGCTTGAAGTAACAGTTTTGATGTTTTTTCATTAATTTATCCACAGTATTTGAACAATTCAATATTGTCCAATTACAGTATAAGCAAATTTTATAAAGAGATATTTTCATAGTGAAGCAGAACAGAAAGAAATTGGGAAGAACACTAAAAAGAAGGTTAGGAGTTGAAAGCAAAAATGCCTCAATTTTTATAACTCCTCAAATTACAGACCACCTCACAAGAGTTTAAAAGCTTTATATTCATTAGAAAAAGAGAAATTTATAAAATGTCATTTTACTAAGAAGACTGAATTCTTTACTCTTAATCTGTAAAAAGTTCAAACCTGAAAGGACTCCTGCTCGATCTGAGTTTTAGAGTAAGTGGGATGAAGAAGAGGTGTTCCCCCTATTAATTAATCCATCAGTTGAGACTGAGTAAAGGATTTAGTTCTTCTGTGCATGTCCTTTACAAAATGCTAGACACCAAACCACAGTGCCCAAAAAACACTGTGGCGGTTCC
The DNA here is from genome assembly GCA_034781795.1 of Crypturellus tataupa. NCBI lineage: Eukaryota > Metazoa > Chordata > Aves > Tinamiformes > Tinamidae > Crypturellus > Crypturellus tataupa. The sequence continues at coordinate 645,548 of JAWLRI010000232.1, forward strand.
TTCTGTTCTTGTCTACTTTCTGTTCCTTCTTTCAGGGTGATCTCTGTTAGGTGAGGCTGTCTTAAGAGTAGTAAGTAAATGTTGTGTTCTATATTCTGTTTTGTACAGACCGTTTCCAGGACTCGTGTTTAACAACCGTAAGTATTTGAGACATTGATGTCAAATGCTTTTTTTGTCACTTAGCCAGATTAATTTCTGCATTTGGGCTAGTAGCAGGGGCTCCGCAGCAGTTAAGTTCCAAGAGTAACTCTTGTGTGTTCCTATCTCATTAAAATTTCTGACTAAGTATGCATGCCCCGTTAACATGAGAGCAGAGTGATAAATGTACAGAATGGTGTAAGATTAGCACTAACTTTGTTATGCAAATGTGAGATAGTGATTTTGTATTTTTCTGCTGCAGAGTCCCAAAGAAATTTAGGACCCAGACTAAGTAACTTACTACGAGTCTCTAATTTTAGGTTTAGCAGTGGCAGCTAATAAGCAAGAACTTTCCAATAGCTGCAGAATCCTGCTGCAGTGAATAAGTCTACATTCTGCTGAAATAGTAAGGGTTTAGGGAGGCAGAGTGCAATTAGCTGAGGTGGAATTTGGTCATGTTGCTCAAATCTTGTTTGGAAAAATGTTGTCTCTGCATGTTCAGTTGCCTAAAATAGTTGTGACCTTGTTTTTTAGATCATACTTAAAGAAATAAGAGCATACTGAAAAATGGCATCAGTACAGTGTCCTTGGCTCATGTGGTTTCTGAGCCAGCATGAGATTAGAGAGTCAGAGTGTCATTAGTTTGGCTGTATGGTGATTAAACTTGAGTGATCTAACGTTCATTGGCTTGCATCCAGCCACCAGTGTCTTCCAGCTGACATGCCAACATGTATGAACTGAAGTGTGACATTTTCTCAGGAATATGTTCAGGTTAATAGCTTTCATAGACATGCTCATCAGGCCTAGGCACATCTTTGTAGTAGGGGAAGGTGTCACTTTGTAGAAGAAACCTTCTAGGCTAATGAAAAGTTGATAGCATTTCCAGAGAATCGAATTGGGAATGAAAGGATCCACAAAAAAACAACTATCAGCATGTAATTGGCAATGGGACTGAGACTCGCTGAGCAAAAACAGCACAGGTGTGTGATCATCTTCCATCACAGGAGGGGGAAATTGGTCACTGGAACAAGGCATTTTTGTGCATTATCTGTGTCCGTTCATTGTGGTCAAGATGAACTGATATTGATAGATAGTGAGGTGAATTATTGAAGGCCTCTGAGCCTACTCCCTGTAATGCATTATTCTTGTTCTAAAGAACGTATGAGAATTTAAGAGGAAATTTTTAGTGCTTGAAGGCAAGATAGGGAATATTATTTCTGTTTAAAACAAACAAAAAAAAAAGCGGCTCCATTACAGCAAGTGTAACCTGTTCATGGAACAATTTTAGAATTTGAATATAATTTGGCAGTGTTGAATGTGGGGGACCATTTTCATTGTGAAGCTAAACAGTGATCCTATCTAATCTCAGAGTTGATGGAGAAAGCTGAAGCCGAAGCACCAGCAGTGGTACCAGCGCCAGCACCAGTGCTCACAGGTGATGGGGAGCGCAGTACACAGCCTTTCAGAATGGGTAGGCAGTCGGATTCAAGAATATGCTGACAGATAAATATTAGCAGTCATGCCTTGGCACTCACCACTGAAGGCCTAACAGCATTAACCAGAAATGGTGCCATTTGTTTGAAATCTAGATTATATGTAAGAAGTTTGAATGCAACTGATCCTAACTTAATATATTCTGTACGAACACACACTGTGCTCTGCTAGGACTCAGTTATGTGCCTAGCACAGTGAATCACACTCTAAAGAGGAAATGTTGTTTACTAATTTATAATAAATATTTGTTTTTTTAATGTTTTGCTGTAGACTGTATAGCAAGTTACATATCTATGCCTCAAACATATTTGAGTCTGAAGACACTTATCTGATTCATAGTGTTGAAAATATATGCATATTCACTTGACTGTGTACTTCTTCATTTAGAGGCAGCTGAACCAAGCCTAGTAGCAATGTCTGTAGGAGGTGAGTCTTTGTGTTTAGTTACTATCAACACGTCTATTTAAATTGTTTTGAACAAAGCTGCATCCTTTTTGAAAGGAAGAGGATCAATCAAAACAAAGGGATTTCTTGGTTCCCAGGCAGTGTTTTCATCTCTTATCAGTATCATACTATAACATGTTTTAAAAAAAAAAAAAATCAAAAATTATTCAAATAATCTTACAAAAGAGTTTTATGAGTTGTTATTCTTGGTTGGTGAATCATGACTATATATAGAATTTGAGTGATTGTTCATATCCTCAGTGATGCATCTAACATTAAGGGCAGTGGTTTCCACAACTTGTGCAACTGAATGATTGATATTTTCAGGAAATTTCAATGACATAGTGGCCTAAATTTACTGAGGGTTTGTCAGGAGAGAAGGTATTGTTGTTCTTCCAGAATTTGAGCTCTGAAAAATATCACAGAATCACAGAATGGTTGAGGTTGGAAGGGACCTCTAGAGATCATCTAGTCCAACTCCTGCTCCAGCAGGGACACCCAGAGCAGGGGCACAGGGTGGCATCCCGGTGGGTTTGAAGATCTCCAGAGAAGGAGCCTCCACAGCCTCTCTGGGCAGCCTGTGCCAGGGCTCTGGCACCCTCACAGGAAAGAAGTTCTTCCTCACAAGGAGATGGAACTTTCTGTGTTTCAACTTGTGCCCTTGTCCTATCACTGGCTACCACTGAGAAGAGTTTGACCCCATCCTCCCTACATTCTTCCCTCAGGTACTAACACATATTGATCAGATCTCCTGTCAGTCTTCTCTAGGCTAAGCAGGTCCAGCTCACCTACTCTTTCCTCATACGATAGCTGCTCCTGTCCCTTAATTGTCTCTCCTCTACGCTGGACCCTTTCTAGCAGCTCCGTGTCGCTCTTGCACTGGGGAGCCCAGACCTGCCCCCAATACTCCAGGTGCCTCCCCAGAGCTGAGCAGAGGGGCAGGATCCCCTCCCTTGACCTGCTGGCAACACTCCTGCTGCAGCCAGGAGCCCACTGGCCTTCTTGGCCATGAGGGCACATTGCTGCCTCACAGTGAACTTGTTGTCAACCAGGACTCCCAAATCCCTCTCTGTGGAGCTGCTTTCCAGCAGGTCAACCCCTAACCTGTACTGGTGTCTGGGGTTATTCCTCCCCAGCTGCAGGACCCTGCACTTGTCCTTGTTGAACCTCATGAGGTTCCTCTCTCCAACCTCATGAGGCCCAACTCTCCATCCTGTCTAGGTCCCTCTGAATGGCAGCACAGCCCACAGGAGTGTCAATTGATGAACAAGTTGAAGAGCACTGGACCCAGTACTGATCCCTGGGGGACACCACTGCCCACAGGCCTCTGACTAGACTTGTCCCCATTTATCACCACCCTCTGGGCTCTGCCATCCAGCCAGTCCTCAGTTCACTGTCCACTTGTCTAATCCACACTTCTGGAGCTTTCCTATGAGGACCTTATGGGAGACGGTGTCAAAAGCTTTGCTGAAGGCAAGGTAGACAACAGCTTTCCCATCGTCTATCCAGCAATATCCACATATCCAACCTTCCTGTTGTCCTAGAATATACTTAAGCTGTTTCTTTTTCAGACTTTGAGAAACTAAATATGTGAGACCAAATAGAGTAGGGAAGATCTACTCACTTTGTCTTCGCAGATAGTCATGGAGCATTAAAATACTTAGTTGATCTCAGAATTTAGATTCTGGTGTCTGCTGTGTGCTGGGGTCCTGTACAAGCTGCCTTAGCTAACCTCAACTTTTCTTTATGGCCCTAGATGGCTGTGTCTGCCTCTGCTTTGGTGGACTTTGGTCATCAGAAAGAGCTGTGGTCACTATGAATGTGTCACTTTGAACGTTGCTGAAATCTGTCAGCTCGCAGATGTTTTCACAAGGTCTGGGCAGCAAGTGTGAGCACTCCCGTTCGTTGTTCTTTTCCAGGGAAATGTCATTTCCTATCTCCATTGCTTCAACTTCACTGAAAGTGTCACTGAACCCTCAGACGATCCAACATCCTCAAACAAACCTAGTTACAAGCTTAGCTACAGGTTCAGTCTGAGTGTGTTCAGTAGTTATTCTTTTCTCTGAATATAGATTAATCTTGCTGCAGTAATCAGGAAGAAAGCCTATTGAGAAGGAAGCAAGCAGTAGTAGCGAAACAGCTAAATGCAGATTTTAAGCTCGCAGTTCTTAAAAGCTGAACATTAAGCAGTCTTTATGCTGCCAAGTATTTGAGGTCACGAAAATGTTACGAGATGGAGGTAGTTCCTGAGTACCTGGGTCCAGAGGAAATCTCATTAGGGGCATATGGAGTAAAAGGTTTGAAGAAATAAGCAAACAGGCCTTTGAATTTGTTATCCAAAACTGCATTCAGACCCACTTACCAGAGAAATGCTCTTGAACAAAGGTATGCAGTTGCCAAAGGGCTCAAAAGTCACTTCAGAATCAGCGTGGGAGGTATAAAACAATCATGTGGAAGTGGCCTGGCTTGGTGAGGAATTAGCCTGGCCTCAAACCTTCCAAACAACTTCAGTGAAAAAAACAGTTTCCTTCCAGCATCATATTCTCTCTTTATAAAATAAAGAACAAAAGTAAGTTCTGAGTTGCATAGACAGTACTGTACAGGCACAAGATTTATTTGGTTCATCTTCAAGTGTCCCAAGAAAAGACAAGGAGTTTGTAAGAAGTCTCCTGGAAGTGAAAAATACCCTATCAAAAGATGACGAATGCTGTAGCTAACAGGAACACTCTTTTTTTTTTTTTTTTTTTTTTTTTTTTTTTTTTTTAACGTATGAAAATACCTCTTTGCCTGATGTGTGTGTTGAAGAAAAACTATCTAGATTCAGAATTTGGTTTGGGCAGATTGAAATACAACATCGATAGAGTCTGCATCTAATCAAGGAACAGTTCTGCAGATAGGGAAAAAAAAATCTGAAAATTGGTTAATGCTGGGGGGAAAAAAGAGTTTGTGCAATGAACGTTAATTAAATCACTATTGCAAAAGGTATAACTCGAGCACAGCGAGGGTGCGATGCTGTTCACTGTCTTTGGAAGGCAGCATCTTAAAATGTGAAGCAGTGGTCATACCCTAAGCTTCTAGTAAAGGCAGAGCATGAGGCTGTGTTGTGGTCGTGGGCTGTAGATTTACCTGTGAGTATTTGTAAAAACTTCTTCAAACCTTGTATATCAAGTGAGGTGAATGGAAGAGAGAACAACTCTGAGAATTGGCAAAGAGGAATGGGGAGGACTGAATGACAGTGAGGATGCAGACAAAAACTGCAATATATTTTTGCACACCACAACCAAGATATATTTAATGTTTTTAACTGATTATGTTTTATTTCAGTTTTGAATTAATTTCTCACGCAGTAAGTTTCTTCACTTTTAAGACGAATTTTTTATTTTTGTTATTTAAAAAACAGAGTTCTTTTAAGATTCCAAACTGCTTTACATTTGAAGTCAACCTGATAATCTCCATAGGATCAGATTGTTTTGAATAAATATTAATTTATCTTTAATAGTATAAAATGGTGAATGAATGCTTTTAATATTTGTTCTATTTTTTTATTAAGTATAACAACAAAACTCCCAAGATTTTTTTTTTTCTTCATTCATTACTGCTTTTTCCAATAGATGTTACAGAAACAGAAGAAAATTCTCAAATAAAACAAGAACCGGACCCAACGTGGTAGACCTCATCAATACTAGGGTAAAATAACTTATTGCTTGTTGGAAGTCAACACTTGTTAAGGAATAATTTTTTTTAGATTTCAGGGTGGGGAGAATGCCAGAGCATGGCAATGCTTTACTTGACATATGAGGTTTTTTTACTTGTCTTGCTTCCTATATCTGTAAAAGATATTTTAACTACAACATCCAAATGTAGTGTAGAGCACACTGTTATAATTTGTGAGACAGTCTTAGGAAAATGAACGCTGTAATCCAGCCTATAAATAAAAATGGATGATTGTAATTACATCCCGTAGAGGCAGAGTAAATTAAAGATTAGGGGTTTAGTTTTATGCAGAGCTGTTATATGGTTGTGTGAAAGAATATTATTGTTTTTAGCAGAGCCTATATATTTCAAACCTGTAATTGTGCAGGAAAGCAACTAGGATTTTGATATTGTGTAGCTTTGGCATACTTGGTAAAATAACAAGCCATGATGAAAAAATTATTTCGAGGGCACAACATGATTTAAAATTTGTCTTTCTTTTCTCTTAACTTCACAGAAAGCTTAGCTTAACAACACAAAAATTTGTCTGACTTTTCTTTCTCTTCAATTGTTTTTCCTTCCCTAAATTGAAATTTTGGTGGAGATGGGGACAGTGCAGCAGACATTGGCGTGTAACCAAATATGCGGAGATTTATCTGGACGAACTTAGTTTAGAGCTGTAATACAGAGCAGGAAAAAAAGAGCAATTCTAAACAGTAACAAATCTGTACTTATTTGTCCAATTCCGATATTTGGTGATACTCTAAAACAAATATTTTGCTCCTTATTTATTTTTGGATACCTTAGTATTTTGATATGATTGACTGCATTTGTCTGGTATGCTCAGGCTGTATCTGTCTATATGTGGCAAGACACAAGGATTATTTTCATCAGAGAGAATTCGTTGCTACAGGTTGGGTTTTCCAGATACTCTAAGCTCTCTGTTACGCAGCACATTTATACCAAAGCAAATATTTGCTTTACATCCTAACAGAGAACACTCCAATACACATTTAATCTTGTGTTTACTGAGGCCAGTAGTCCCCCTGTAGGTGCTTTCCAAGTGTATGTCCTAAAGAACTCAAAACCTTGTCAAAGCCACTACTTGCAATGAGATACAGAGCTGCCATGCAACTAACTAACTTGTGTCACTTTTCTTACCTAGTCGGGAGTATCCAGTTCCGAGAAGACCTCGCTGGGGCAGTCTTGAGCCGTGTAATATAACTGTATAAGAGAAGTACCTTCTGTACAAACCCTTTTTGTACTTTTAGATAGAAATGTCTACTTTTTCAGCAGTTCTGTGAATTGACTTAAAGATTGTAGATTTGGAATGGCTACTTTTACTTTGGGATATATTGTAAGGACTGAATTTGATGCAGCATTGCTGGAGAGATGATGGATTAAAATCAACGGGGACTTGAGAGGCTGCCTACATTTCTCAATAAAACTGAATTTTACTGTATCTGAATGCATCTCAGCAGTTTTTATATTGGAAAAAAAACCTGCAGTAGTTCAGTTTGTTTAACTTTGAAAAAATAATTTTTGGTTCTTACTTCTTCAATGGTTGTTTGGATGATAGTATCTGTATATTTGAAATAGTTTTTTCCTGTGATATCTATCACAATTAATATGTTTTTCATAAATAAAAGATAAATTGGTTCACCTGACTGTTGGTATGCATTAATGAGATGGACTGTGAAATGGTCAGTATTTCAGTGTGTGCATTAGGAACCGATTTCAATGAAAGCCTGTTGTAGTTTGCTAATTTAAAGTAGTGATTGCACGTTTCATTAGAATATCCTATGGTTTATATCTGATGGGTCTGGTCTTGCAGTTCTAATGTAGGTAAAACTCCCATGGACCTGAGACCTTTTCTGCTGCAGTGTGGGATAACGCCCTTCTGTTCATCTAGAACTAGTTATGGTAACTTAAGTAATTAAGCTGCTGTAAGTCCTACTCTGTCAAAGCAAGCCCCTGTAGTCCTGATTGCGCCCCACATCTTGTAAGAGACAAATGTAACCATTTTTGAAGCATTGCAAACCACAAGAGATGTAAAGTAAACCTTTATGGAGAAAATGCAATTATTGTAAAGGTTTCTCTTTCATTGGCATGAGTTTGAGATGACTGCATTATACACAAATGGTAAACCTTCTTCCTTTATAAAGAAATAAAGGCATTTCTGATGTTTTCATGACTGTCCATGCAGTATATACATTTATATATTTTATAACAGATGGCATTCTGCAAGTAATTTTGTAGGCTGCAAAAATATGCTTTTAGTATTGTTACTAATTGAAGTAAAGGAAGTAAGATCCAGTCATGCCTTTCAGCCAGAAATCAAGCTCTGAGTGGGTGAGTTTCTTGCATATTTAAGGCAAATTTCTGAATTTGAATACAACAGGATATGCTGTATGTTCCTGGGGAACATCCAGCAGAAATGCCAGGAAGTTTCATAGAATTTCATAGAATTCCTAAAGTTGGAAGGGACCTCCAGAGGTCATCTAGTCCAACCCCCCTGCACACGCAGGGCCACCTAGGGCATGTGGCACAGGGCTGCATCCAAATGGGTCTTGAAGATCTCCAGAGAAGGAGACTCCACAACCTCTCTGGGCAGCCTGTGCCAGTGCTCT
>JAWLRI010000232.1:680559-706693 GCA_034781795.1 Crypturellus tataupa
GCGTGTGCAGGGGGGTTGGACTAGATGACCTCTAGAGGTCCCTTCCAACCTTAGGCATTCTATGATACTATGATTCTGTGATTCTATGATGGACTTTGCTCAAACTTCTCCTCATTCTAATCTCATTATAATAATACATAACCCCATCCCAGAACTTATCCACTTCCAAGGAATGACCACTTCTCCCTGAGCATGCTCTCTAGATTTTTGATTAACTCGGGAGACTTTTTAAACTAATAAATAATGAAAGTAAGTATGACTAGAGTCGCACTCCACTGAAATGTAAAAGAAAATATATAAAATGTGAACTAAAGAGGGTTATAGGAAGAACTGGGAAAGGAAGAAAAAGAAAGAGGGAGGAAGGAAGAAGGCAGAGGACTCCATTGTAACTTCTGGATCAGTTGATGGGCCAAACGCCTTTCCTCCCCTTGGGTCAGGACGCTGCCTGAAGAGACTCCTTGAGGTTGAGAGCCTATCTGCTGGGGTGAGAGATCATTGTGCATTTGTACACTAAGCACTAGCTGAAAACCCCACAGTGTAGTAGAGAATTTCCTATACTCACATGTAAAACCTACTTTGTAAATGTTGCATTTGAATAAATCATGCTATTCGTGAAGGCGACTACTTGTTTTGAAGGCAATTGGGCCAAAGAGTCGACAGACTGTTCATGAACCTGATACTGCCAGTGTGGGGTCTGTAGCTGATCATCCTGTTTGTGAACTCGATTCGCTGTTGTGAGGGTGATCAGAACTGCAGATGACAGACTGTGACTCCGGTACTGCCAGAGTCGGGTCTATAGTTACCACAGTATTTGGTATCTCTATTGAGAGATGAGTCCAATCGCCCCCGGTCCCTCTTGCCTCTGAGGAGCAGCTGGAATGCAAGGGGATTAATCACTTACCAAATTTGCCCCCGCCACCGCCCCATCAAACCGCAACAGCCTTCCATGGCAGAGAGGGTGAATTTCATTCATATTTCTGTCCTGTTTTTTTCTTTAGGATATATTCCAGGCCAGTGGGCTTCTTCCAGCCACCTTGTCACTCTGGTTAAGTTAAGATGAGAGATCCTGTTCCTCCTGGTCCTTCACTCTGAAATGGACAAAAGTAAGGCCCAAGGGTGGGCTTGAAAGCTAGATCTGTTGTAGCTACAAAGTTTCTTACAAGGTTCCTTGGTGTTATGCCTGATCTTTTCCATCCACATTTGGTCATAGCTAGAGCACCAGCATCCTGGTTCCACGCTGGAGGGCCCAGAACTGCTGGAATATAATCAATTAAAAATTAAATGCAAGAGTGATGACCATTTCAGGTTTCATTTGTGCTGTAAAGGCCCACTACAAATGATGTCCATGGAGGCCACCAGGTCTGCCCTTGCCCGCTCAGCTTTTGCTGCAGCCAGATCCTGTGCAACTAAAAGCAACAACTCAGCACTCCCAGCTTGCGTCCCCCAGCACGGACCCCTGCTGCCTTGTGCAGAGCTGCTGGGACTGAAATGAGCCTTGTATCCAGCTCCTGCTTGGCCAGGGTGCCCTCTGGTCACTTGATGTCCATCCCACAAGAGATTTCACTCTGGTAGGCGGAGGGGAGGGAGGGCAGGCACTGACATGGGGAAGAGCAGCGGCTTTTAAGCAGCCAAGGGATGGTTACAAGTGCTTGGCAATGGGGCCCTAAGCAAAGGACTTTTCTGCATGTAAGGAGAGGGCTCATGTCCCAGCAGCACTGAGTCTCGGCAGCGCTGGTGCTCACCACGCCGGCTTCCCGGCTCCACGGCAAGAACGTCAATGCAGGGATCAAAGGCAGATGCAGCGATGCACCCAGGCACTCACTATAAAACCTGGGCAGCCGTACTTCAAAAAGAAATGTTAAAGCACCTTTAGAAGTTTCTTTTAGGATGGGTGAGTGGCCTTTTTTCTTTTTTTTTTCTTCCAAGTGCAGCTATGTAAAAATATCTTCAAAAATATTTCCCTTGGCTGAGGAGTGTGAGTTTGGTTAAACCAAGGTAGAACTTGAGCCTTTTGAAGTGCTGTCTGACAGGACTAGTGCCAGCACTGCAAATGGCCAAGCTGTGAGAGCAACCCACCAGCTGGAGGGTTCACAATGTCCCTGTCTGGACCGGGGCTGCCTGGGGGCCCTGCCAGGAGCAAATTCACAAGGCAGCCCCAGAGCAGGGAGCCTGGAGCGATGCGGTGCAAAGCACCTTGCACCACCTTGTCCTTCAAAGGAGCAAATTAGCCATTAACATACCTGCAGCAAGGAGGGCAGGAAAGCTGCTTAAATTAGAGCTAAAATAACCTACTTGATTTCTGCATTGATTAGCAAGAGTAATTTGCCCTCCAACCACTAGTGTGCCTTCAGTGTAAGCTTAAAATAGCCTGAAAGCTCTTCAGGCCAAGGAACACCCGCAGCACCATGCAGCTCTGTGCCTGCAGCCATGGAGCTGCCAGTCCTGTGCCAGGACGAGCAGGATGGGCACCGCAATGTGGGGAGCTTTTTGCGTGCTGTAAGAGGTACCAAAGCCTCCGAAATGGTGGCCTTGTTGACACCTGTTACAGCAAGGCTAACTCTTTTCCCTAAGGAATTATCAAAAACAAATGACTCCTAAGAAAACTACTAATTAGCCTGAAGCATTGAAAGTCCTCCTGAAATAATATTACTTTGTTGTGACTCATCAGAATCTATTTTCACAGCACTGCAAAGGGATTCAGCAGGTATCCCGAGCCCATTTGGTTGGATAGAGGGGCAGCTCCTGATCCCAGGCAAGGAAATGGGCTGAACCTACGCTGCAACCAATTTGTTTTTATACAGGTTATAATTTTATAATCTTTTATTTTATAAAATTCATATTAAAAATATTTTTAATGCATTTTGCAGTCGGATAATAGTCTATTTCGCTTGCAGCGAGGATGCCTGCCAAGGCCTGGCCAGCTCTTCATCAAGACACAGGGAAAAGGCACCGTGATAACAATGTCAGTGCATTGCACTAAGCGCCAATAAAACAACTAGATTCCGCATATTTACCCTAAGGCTTGAGTCATATTTGCAGTTGCTCTCAAGGCAGTGCGCAGGCTGGTGAAAAGCAGCACGGAGGCAGCAAGAAAGCTCAGGAGGGGATTTTTTTGTTTGTTTGTTTCCGTTTTCCAGTGGATTAAACCATCAACTCAAAGCTCTGGATTAAGGCTGCATTTTTACAAATGTTCAGTGCTCGTTTCCAGATAGGAATTTTCCACTTTAACTATCCCACGTTTGTTTATGGGGATGCTCCTACAGGAGAACAGAAGCAGCTCAAATGGGTGATGCCGACCCAGCACACGCGGCACTGCTGCAGCCTGGCCGCTTCCATGGCGCTTCCACGACAAACGGTGCAGGTTTTGGTGCAGGAAACAGCTGCTGCTCGTGACCCTGCACAGCTGCTGCCGAGTGGAGACGGCGACCGCTCCGTTTCACCCCCTGCTGCTCCTTGGGCGCTGGGGCCCAAGCTCTGCTCCTCCGTTCGGCCCCATTCGAGGAGGGCGGTTGTGGCCATCACCCTGTCACCCGCCCAGCGCCACCATGGAGCACCGCAGACAGCGCCAAGCTCTGTTTCATTGTCATCAGTTCAATCAGTACAAAAGCAGACAGGGTATATTTCTTTTTTCTGCTTTTTTATTTTTTTTTTCATTTTAATTAACACTTTACAAAGTACAAAATATACTGTCATTTGTTTTGGAACATTAGGGGTTTTTTTTTGTTTTTTTTTTTCTCCCATACAGTACATAATCTCAGATTTCAGCGTCAGACCAGCAAAGACAAGCAGCGTGCGCGCTCGCCAGGAAAGCCAAGCACAAACCCACGGTGCCGCGCGACCCGGCCCGCGGCCTCCTCCTCTGCTCTCCCTCGTTTTCACCAGGAATTAAAGGGGGAAAACAAAATAAAGGCGCTTTTTGCTCCTGCACTGCTCTTCCCATGTGGGGCGGCTGCTGCGTGTTTCTGAGGGAGGTGGAAGGTGGAAACGCCGCTGGGGTCCCGGGCTCTCTGCCCTCACCTGCCTGGGGCTATAAGCGGTATTTCACTCACAGGGGAAAAAAAAGCAGTGGATAAAGGTGTTTTTTTTCTTTTTTCTTAAGCAGCTCCTGAAGGTTTGTGGCCCCTCCAGCCCACAGGGCCGAGGGCTGAATGGTGGAGCAGAAGCGCTGCAGTCCTGCCCGCCGCCCACTAGAAATTTGGGGTGACGCCACCAGCTGCTGGCAAGTTTGGAGAGAATTTGTGCTCCTTCAGTGAGAAAGAAGAGAGAGGGGAAACCCACAGCGGAGCCGTGAGAACCAACGTGTGGAGCAGCCGGGCCGCCAAGGGTGAGCAGAAGCGCAGCCCATCTGCAGGCCGGACGGGGCAGTTATGTCCAGCAGCATTTTTGGATTTGCCAGTAAAACGGCCGACCTGTAAGGAAAACACTGAGGTGTGTTTTTTCCTTGGGAATGCCCTTCCCTCTTGCCGTCAGCTCCACACGTGGCCAAAGCTCCGTTAGCTTTTCCCAGCAGCTCTGAGGGACAGAAACTCGCTCGACACTGCTCGTCATCAGCAAAGGGGGAGCTTGGGCTAATGAAGGCACCCGGGTAACTAAATCGCGTGTCTCGAGCTCCTGGGTTTTCATGTCCTGCTGACACCCAGACCTTGCCCACACTTTGCTGGTCTGAACTTTCAGAAAGGAACCTGAATTTCTGATTTTTTTTCTAGCAACACAGCAATTGCCCATTAAAAAGAAACTTGAATTGCCCGCAAAGAGAAGCACATTTTCGTCAAACAGAAGCACATCCCAAAGACAGCAGCCCCAGCTCCTTGTACACCAGGCTCGGGAAAACAGTAGCAACATTTCCTATTTCGAAGGCAGTGGCATGAAACTAGGTACTTGCAAAATTACATTTGTCGTGTTACAAAAAGCGCTGGTAGGAAGCCTTTGGGAGAAAGGCTTATTCCCGTAATTGCAGAAGGCTGGTTTCCAATCCTCCGTGACCTGAGATACTGCTGGAAAGCTGGGGGAGCAGCTGGACTCCAACTACCCTTCAAAAGCGCCTTTGCAATGTGCAGTGCAAAGAGATGCTGCCTCGCTCACATCAGCTCTGAATTGTTTTTCAGGGTTGGGGGAAACAGAGCTAAAACCACTGGTCCTGGCTAGGAAGGGACACCTAGATCAGCTCTTGGGTGGTATATGCAGAGGACAGAGCTAAGACAGAAGGGGACAGATGGAAGCCAAGTGCTTCCTCTCCCCTCTCACAGCTATTTCAAACCCTGAAATGGTGCTGGTTTGCTGCTGGGGCACTCCAGCCTCCCCCGATCCAAACCCCACTTATAATTCATGTGCAAAATTCCGCAGAAAGCTGAAAGAGGATGAAAATAAAAACAACAGAGACTGCGGAATTAAACAGCTGGTTTGCAAGAAGAACAACATTCACCCAGACTGGGATAACGCCGAGGCGGGCAGAGCGCGGCTCCGCAGTTGGCACCTCTGGCCGGGCGTTACTGCTGCCTCGCAGCCCGGCCCGACTGCTCTTGCGTGGCCATGATCTCCAAGAAGGAATTGCAGCATGGAGAAAAGCTATTACAGTTACACTGCAAGGTATCGTTTCAGTTCTAGCCCTCAGTATAGAAATGATCTACTCAAGCAGAAGGAGCAATGGCTGGTGCTGTCCAGAGAGTCCAAGCGAGGGACAGTGTCCCAAAGAGGTATGTTTCTTTGCACATTCACACCCTAAAAGAATAATGTACTTTGCTTGAGACATGCGTCATTTATGTTCCCTGTAGAAATCAGAGCCTGTGCATTGCTCCAAGTTCACCAGAGCTTCTGTATGGGCTAAACCACCCGCTGCAGCAAGAAGGATTCGCCGATTAAACTCAAGTGCACGTTAATTTGTGCTGTATTGCAGAACATTGTCCTTTTCTTCTGGGCCAACCGGGACGCTACCACTTAAATCCGCGCTGGCTCAGCAGGAGTCCAGCCCCGCTGCTGCGGCGCGTGGGATGTGGTGCTGCTCACGGCGCATTTGCACCGTGGCAGTCAAGGCAGCAACAGCCTGAGGGGGCTCTGGGGCTGTCACTGCCTTCTGCCACCTCCTGGGCACAGGGACACCGCTGGCTGGCAATGGGCTGTGCTTTGCGGGGACTGGGTAAGGAAGGAGGCAGGGGGATGGAGGAGAGCGGCTGGAGACAGCAGGAAAAACACAAGATTCACAGCTTAGCGCCTCCGGGGAGGCTCCTACAATCCCTGTCGACACACGGAGCGTTTTTGTGCTGGCCCCGGGCTGCTGAGATCCCAAGGGACACCATTGCTGCAAGGAGGCACCCGGGCCTGCCGGACAGATCCACACATCCCAACCAATGTAAATATCCGCCCTGCACGTGCTGTAAAATGTAAATACCGTTTGGCAAAAGGATTACTGGGTTGTGCTCTCCAGCAGGTAATTAAAGTTTAATCCATTCCAACGTTTGCAGGCAGGGCTGCACCAGGTAAGTGAGATGCCTTAAGCTGCTTACTGGAGAGGTCCACAAAAATAGTGAAAATAACAACAACAAAAAGAAATGCTCATCAAAAATTGATTTCTTTTCCACTATCAAATGCTACTGTGAGCCACTTTCACTTGAGAGCTAGCAGCTGATGTTCAGCTTGGGCTGAACAACAGATTTCTCCCTTAATCACCATCAGGAAATACCCCTGCTACGATGGCAGTGCTGAGCACGCTGCAGGCTGCCCCACGCCATCTCCTGCACCTCCCTTCCACTCAAGTTATTCATTTTTAAGGTAAGAAGTTGAAAGCTCTGCTGCTTTCTTAATTCCCAGGTGGGTGCATGGGCAGAGAAACCTAGAGGATGCCGCCAAACCCCTAGTCACAGCTCTGACCTCGACACGGGGACTGTTTGGAGGCTTTCCCTGACGGAGACATTGCAGCAGCACCAGGGCCTCAGACCACTTGGTGTTCGTAAAGCTCGAGCTGCCTTTGGCACCGCATCGTGCTGGTACCGACAGCTGCTCCCACGGGGGGACACCAGGATGGAAACAGGGACAGGCAAAGGTACGAAGACCCAGTGCTGCCACCACAGCCGGGACACGCGGTTGTCACGCGCTGTACGGACACGGCCAGCAGATCCAGCACACAGTGCTCAGGTGTTCACCCGCTGCTTGCACTAGGAGCACCAGGAAAGCTGCCCCACGCTCTCAGCTGCTGCTGGGGCTCAGAGAGCTCTGCTAAAAGCCCCCATGTGGCACACCCTGATTTTCCTTCCAGTGCTGTCAGAACAAAGTGTAATGCTTAAAAAAAATAAAATAAATAAACACAATTAATTTCTGATGAATGCTTTTCTTGGACAAAGCCATCATGACCCTCCAGTAGTGTTTTCCTTAAAGTGTCAGCCCTGAAAATCCACATCAGCTCCACATGGCACGTCTTAAAAGATTAAATTCCTGCTAAATTCCATTTGTGATCTCAGAAACAGGGTCTGGCATCAACACGCTTTCTGCTATAGACACGGATTGATTCATCTCTGCCCAAAAGCATTCTCTACCTGTGCCTGTGGGACTGGTAACACCAAGCCTGGCATTAAAAATAAACTTGGAAGCAGCAGCATGTTGTTTATGAGTGTTCTTTCTAAATGGCTTTGCCATTAAGTAAACGTTAATACTAATGTCATCCACTGTGGGTTCCACAATCTCTGTGTTCCAATCAAGACAGAACACTTCCACTAAAACCTCCCTCTGCAAGAAAGACCCTCACAAACCTCTTAGAGCAGAATACTTCAGAAATCCTATCAATTGCACCCAACCCGACTTCAGCTTCTGAAAGAAAAAAATATACAAACCTATTAAGGATGTGTTTATGTGACAGGCAAAAAATTAGCAACCTGATGGTGCTGCACCACACGCTGCAAGGAGCAACCGCTCAGCAAACACACTTGTTGCATAACCCAGTCATCAAACTAGGGGACGTTTGGGGTAGAAACCTTTTCCCATCTGGAATCTAGCGAATAGCACTCCTGCTCAGCAGGAACCTTCAACAACAAGATGAAAAGACCACACATTTCCAATTACTGAGTTCCAAAAGCCTCTGTTACTTTTAATGGAAGAAAAAGCCTCTCCTCCACTTTCATCTGTTTAAAAACAACCCACTGATTTAAACCTCCCAACAGGCCAACAAACAGTAGGCTTCCAATCCATATGAGCCATCTGCACGAGCACTGGGTACTCTTCTGGCCATGAAAGCACCAACAGTGATCAAAAAAGACCCCACTCTGAAAAAGCAAAACCCACTCTGGTAAAAGGCAGCGGTCAGTAACTCATATGTGAGAAAACGCAAGTGCAGCTGAGCACATGGAGGCTTTGGGGCGGTCCAACCCATCTGTCAACCTCCGATGCACAAAGATGCTCCCTGTTGTCCCTGGGGATGTTGCAGTGTGGAAGGATTTTCTTGGTGCTTCATGGGGAGGTGAGTGCCCATGGATGCCAGGAAATCCGGCCTGTGCACGTCCCCATTTTGTGCTTGCAGGAAGGGGAAGCCCCATTGCAAACCAGTTGGTCCCTGGGGTTTGAACAGGCACTTACAAATGGCCCACCGCTGCATACAGGCTGAAGCAATTCAGGGCAGCAACTAAAACAGAGGAAAAGGAGCAACTTTTCTAGAGTCTCTATGCTTGGTGCACCAAACCGAGGGCGAATGGGGTGCTCCGGCAGCCGACGCGAAGCAACAAGGTTGCAGACGCAGGACTGCACACACCACGATCGGTCCTGCCTGCTTGCAGTGAGTGGAAGAGCCACAACTTCGCCCCAAGCCAGCTGTTCTGCTGCTCTCTGTTAAAAACGCGCAGAGAAATCCAGACAGCGTATCTAAGGATTCATATTGCCTATATACTTGAATTAAAAATATATGGTGAATACATGTGTGCATACAGTGCTTACTACATATATATACACACACACAGAGCATGTGCTTGGGGTATACACGCATGTACTCACGCAGCATATATTAACCTATATTGCTCAAGTATATACGCTATGTACAGTATAGAGCCATACGAACATAAAACACAGGTATTTATATATGTGTACAATAGAGTCATACTAAGTATTTCTATGTAAACACTATACAATTATATGAACATACACACACACTTGCACAGTCAAAAGGAATTTGCAGACAAAATCTAATCAGAAATAAAAGGGGAGAGGGGGCCCAAAAAAACTACGCAGTACCACAGCCAACATGACAAAAGTTCAAATTTCTAAGAAAACAAAGGCCTCGGAGAACCTGGGGAGGTGGCTGAGCGCAATGCTCGGCCTCCCCTGCCCACCTCCCTGCAGGGACGGAGCCGCGTTTCGGTGCTTGGTGAAGTTTTGTGCAACAAGAGAGAGGAAGCCAAGGGGGACGCAGAGCGGGGCCTGCGCAGCTCAGGTCATCTCGAATTAGCTCAGCAGCCACAGACAAACCCAACTCTCCAACAGGAGACTGCATTGGCAACCAAGCCGCGCACGCCGGGGTACAAACCCGGGGGCAAGTTCACCCATTTCCCTTGCTCGTCTCTACCGTGCTGCTGAACGGGCCCCGTGGCACCGATGCTCAGACACAAACATCATCCGAGTAAGGCAGTAAAACAAAAAATCCTTCAATTTCTCCCTCACCCCGAAAGTTTGCAATGATCCCAACCATGCGCCATGCTTCCACTGCCGTCCGAAACAACCTTCCTGGGGCTCGGGACACAGAGAGAGAGGAAAGAGAGAGGAGGATCGATGGGGATGGCAGCAGTACGGCGGCCCCACGGAGTGCTTCACCCCAGGTGAGAGTCCTACAGTTTTAATGACAGCACATCAAGCAGCCCTGTGAAGAGCTTCAAAGTACCCCAGGGTTACCCATCAACTTCACAAATTTAAGGCCGACTCTCTCAAGAAATTAACAACAAAAAAAAGGGAAACTTTAATTTAAAGAATTGCCATCTAAAGTAGCCTGAGTGCAAAGTTCAAAAAAAAAAATGTTTTCTCTTTCTCTTAAGGCTCAGTGAAGTTGCTGCTTGTTTCAAGTAATCCCTTGCTGTCGATGCTGTGAGAGCAGCACTAGCACATGGGGAGGGCACCAGCACAAGCAGCAGCTAGCGGGGCTCTCCTGCACCAGCCAAAACCCGTGGGCACGGAGGGAGACCCGTCCCTGTGAGCCTCCCCATGCACCCACACAGGGCAACATCACCCTCAAGCCAGCGTGGACCAGAGCATCGCTCCGAGCAAGCCACCGTGCCACATGGGGGAGAAACCTTTCCCCCAGGAACCCGGAGCGGATATGGGGTGATTCTAACATCCCAGGGAAGGGAACAGCAGAAATACTGCTTGGGAAAGCACGTCGGCTCCTCGGCTTTAACTCCGTTAGGGTCTGCCTAGGGAAGCTCCCCACGCTGATGTCTATGGCTGCTCCGCTGCCCTGTCCAGCCATGTGACATCCTCAAGGATTTGAAGCTCAAACGTCTGGTCCAGCAACACCTGAGACCAGGAGACCTTCATGCTCTGCCACCAGCTCAGAGGATGCCTGGTCAGCAAGATGCAGGTGGCGGATGTGCTGGCGTGTCCCACATGTAAGAACAAACCACGGGGATATCAGCGACACTTGTTCACTGCTGCTGGATTAATGCAAAGCCCTGGCTGAAACCTGCTCTGGGCAGGCTCGAGAAAACCATGTTAGAGAACCGTGTTAACTAAAGCTGGGATATCCTAGCTGTGGGACCTGGAATTTATCAGTAACAAAAATGGGGAGGAAAGAAGTTTCAAAATGCAAGAAATCCTTGGATGCTCAACTGTAAAAGCAGATCCTCTGAATGAAGTCTCTCCATTTCATGGCTCCTTGCTCCCATCAGCTCCTGCCCTGTGCCAGGCTCACTCTCCTGCCCGGGCCTCAGCAGCGAGGGGCAGAATGGCAGAAAGCCCAGAGCTGCCCCGAGCCAGCCTGCCCTTTAGATCCTCGTGGAGGTGTTAAAAACGGCGTGGAAAGAGGCCCGGGGAGGCAGGACGTATCCCTGTGTCACCAAGCCCAGGGGCGCGTGCGGGTAAAACAGACTCCAGAGCAGCTGGGCTCCCTCTGACTGGGTGACACTGCGGGAGGATGGCAGAAGGGCAGAAAACTTAGCTAGAGCAGCAGCATTTCAGACCAGAGAAGCATCCCCAGGGCATCTGGGAGACATCAAGGAGTGAAGCATTAGCCAAGCTTTCTCCAGGGGAGAAAGGGGAAAAAAGGGGGAAAATTTGAACAAAAAGGATATTCTCTACTCTAACCACAGTCAGGTTTTGCCAGGGAAATCCAAATCTGAATGCCCTTCTATTGCAATGTGCATGACGAGGGATGGCCTTGGGAGCACTGGGCATCCTGCACGGCTCCTCACGCCTGCAAAGCAGGCAGCTGACATCACATCTCGGAGCTGTGACAGCAGGAAACCATCCAAATGCCCTTGCTTCCTGCCCCTCACTCATAAGGAAATTTAATAAAATAACAATAATAATAATAATAATAATTAAAACAAAGGCTTATTGGAGCTGTTTCTGCTCATCTTTCCACAGTCTCTTTTCATGTCACTCTCTGCAATCAGATTTTTCAAGAAATACTGTGAGAAAAAAAGAATAATAATAATAATTATAATAATAATAATAATAATAATAAAAAGCATCTGGAACCAGCTCAGAAGATTTCTAATGCTTTTCAGCTTGACTGACTTGGAGTGCATTGACCACACCATTTATATTTTCTTCAGGTACCTGCAAGGAAACAAAGAATGAAAGGTCACATTTTCAGCAAAAGTCAGGGAAGGAAACCAACACGAAGCTAAAGCAGTTCCCAAGGACACGGGTATTGGTGGGCACCTCAGCTCCTCCAGCAGAGCTACCTTCCAGTTCAAGAGGGATCACAAGGGTTTGCTGCTGCCCCACATGCTCCTTCTCTCCTGCTGCCCATCTGCTGCTGGTGGGAAGACCTACACAGCAGAGCACAGCATCCACATCTTGTTATCCCACTTTGCCAAAGAAATGTAACTGTATAAAATGTCCATGTACAAAATTACTACTGTGTCTCTGTCTTTCACACTTACTGCAAGAAAATAATCCTGTGTAAGAGAAGATGCACGTGCCTTGTTCTCAGAGCGATTACCATCCACAGACAAGAGTACCATAAGTAATGTTACATCAGGCAGAAAAGATGCGTCAGACCATTATATAAAGAAGTCAAGCAAAACACTCAAGGGACAGGCAGCTAACAACTCTTGAAGGAGAGGAAAGTGGATATGAGACTGAGAGGAAAATAAATTATCTGTGAGATGGCAGAGGAAGCCAAAATAATTCATGTCAGTTTGAAGAAGAGACTGCCTCCTATGCATTGTATGAGAGGCCTTTGCTGGAGTACAACATCTGGATTCATCAGACACCCTTTTGAGTTCCTATAGTGCACACAATTCTACTGCGATTTTCTGCAGGGCTTTTAAAAAACTGAGGGAAAAATACAGGAGGAATAACAAGAACTTTCAATTTTCCACTGGAGCAATGGAGCCCTAGCTCTAATAATGTGTGAGCAAAGCTCAGAGGAAAGGAAGAAAATAATCTTGATAAAACAAGGTAGTCAACTCTTCCCCAGTAAGAAGCAAATCTCCATCGTATGAAATAGGTCTACGAGACAGGAATCCCTGTTGCTTCTTTTCCATCATTTTCTTCTAGTATCTTGAAGACTAGACTAGAAGCAGCTGTGTGACTGCTTGTTTCTCTTGAAGATAATGGGAAAAGACAAGGGAATAAATTTTGCAAAACAAATTTTTGCAGCCATCCCCATCAGACATCAAGCGTGTCTCTGCATATATTCCTTCCATGCAACATGGGAGTAAACAAAGGCAGAGCAGGACAGTTCTGGCCCACTGGTTTTGATGGGAATGGATCAACCTCCTTGCTTGCACAGAATGGGCTGAACTTTTGCTCACTGGAAATGCACAACTCAAAGTCAAAGCAATGATATCAATCACACGGCGAAGGTTTGGGCTGGATTTTCTCTGGGACAGGCGTGCAAACCCTTCTAATCGGTAGAACATGTCCTGGTTTGCCACCAACAGCCAAGTCCTACCTCTTCTCTGCCGCTCAGAGTCCTCTATACTAGTGCAACTGGTGCGACTTGTCAGCCAGAGGGTAGATCAAAGCATCTACCATGAAAGGCAAAATAAAGCTCCAAATGGCATCGCAGATGCTTTGGCTTCATCCTTATTAGATACAAAACCCTTGTGGAGAGCAGCACCTCCAAGCATGAGGCAGGGAGAGCAGAGCACCACCTGGGAAGAGGAAGGGAATTCTCACTAGCTCTAGCCAGATGTAGCCTAGAGGGAGTGAAACAACAGCTGCTTCCAGACGGATCCTAAGGGGACACACCTGGGAGTTGGAGGGCCCCTGCTTGGCCCTCTCTCTCAAAGGGGTTTCCTCTCCAGTGCTGCTCTGGATTTCCAGGGCCATGGCAGACTCCTACAGCTATGACATGCCAGAATGAGTCTCTGTTAATAGCCAGGCATGTGAAAAAAAAAATACCATCACCAAAAAAATAGCTTAAGACACATGGGAGAAAAAAAAAATAGGTCGGAAGAGAACAACAAGTTTTTATAAAATGCTCTTCCTGGTTGAGAGCAGGTGCTGAACAACCTGAAAGAAAGGGAGCATGTAGTGAATGGACTCAAGACGCATTGAAATCTTGAGAAATTTTGCTAGAAGTCAAAGTACTGAGAGAACAAAGAGGAAGTGTGAAGTTAGGGAAATCATGCAGGAATCAACAGAGTCTTGGCCAACAAACCCCATCCAGAGCAAGCAAGAACACAACCCAGGCACAACTTCTGCAGCAACATTTGCTACAGGAGTGCTTGGAGCACATCAGCATTTAATGCATTTTGGTAGGAAGGTTTGACAACTAGAACGGTCTTGCTCAGATGAAAAGGCATTTCTAACTGCAAGGGAAGAAAACAAATCATAGGGAAAATGATTTGAGCACAAAAGATCTGCAGCCCTTCCTGCATGGCCCCTGCACTGCCCTGGACATCTGCTCTGGTCATGACAACCGCCAGGATCGGATGCAGTAGGTTGAAACATATTTAAAAGGTGGAACTGCCTGTGGAATCGTCACACTTGGGTGGTGCAAATCTTAAGTGAAATATCTATATTAACTGGCAGAGATTCGCTCTCCAGATATCACCTGACAATTAGAAGCCCTCTGCCCTGCACACAGCATGCACCTGGGGCCACAGCAACAGGCAGGAATGCGAGGCAAAGTTAACAGTATTGATTTTAAAATGGTGTTTTATTGGCTTATCTTATCAGCACAGTTAATATTCAAGAAAATAAGACAAACATATATAACACTTTGACCTTTGCTATCTGTGATAATATTTACTTTTACTCTTTACACATATGACCTATGCGCTGCAAATGGTTTATGCCAACTGTGAAAAAAATGAATTAGCTGGAAAAAAAAGGAAAGAAAAACAGTGCAAAAAGTCCATTGAACTCAGAGATTTTACAGGTCAAAGGGAAGGAGTGGGCAGGGAGCTTGCAGTGACGAAGGGAGAAGTATAATGCAAACAAAAAGGGTCCATTTAAGCAAAATGAAACAAAAATTTCCAGTTCTGCCTCTACTAAGCTTACTATAGCTAAGCCAGTTCAAACCCTCATGAAAACCCAGACATGCTCAGCCAGGTTGAGCGGCATCCAGCCCTGACTCCGTTCTGCAACCACAAAAAGGCACTGACAGAACCACCACAGAGGGGCCTGGTGGCACGTTCAAACACCCCAGAGCCTTTGGGAGAGTTTTCTAAAAAAGAGCAAGAATGCAGGTATGCTGATCGCATCCGCATCTCCCCACTTCCTGCTCACCATGAGGATCCTTTCAAAACAGCAGAGCCCTGACAGCTCTAGAAAGGCAGAAGACTGGGGGGCACAAGGACAAGAGACGAAGGCAGAGCTCTGTTCTTGGGACACTCTCCGGCAAAACCGCCCTCCTGAGAGCCCCCGACCATGTTTGTGGGGAAACCGAGAAGGTTTGCAGCTACTTCTGCTAAAATAACAGACAGTGAAACCCTGGAGCAGTCTCCATTGCTGATGGTTCCTTTGCAAGAACACGCTTGCTGACCTGGGCTTGCCTTGGGCTAGATTCATTTCAGGAGCTCCGATAAAGGCAGTAACCACCCAAAATCTCTTCATTTGGGAACACTGGTGTTGCAGAGGGATCCGTGCACCATGGTTTGTCCCCAGGCTGCTGACAGTACAAGTCTCACCTTCACCCATGCTTCAAGGAACCAGAAAGAGTAGGAAGGGCAGCTGAGCTGGACCATGTCAGAGCAAAGACCCTTTGGGCAGCTTTCCTAAGGGGAAAGGATGCTCTCCCCATCACTTCTCTCCCAGGAAAACAGGCCCCCAGCCCCAAACAAGTCAGCCTGATACTCACCAACGCGTGATCAAACTTAAAAGTACTGATGTAATAGGCTGGGATGTCGGCCGCGGCCAAAGGCTCAGAAATCTGAGCGACAATTCCACATTCATCTGGAGGGAGACAAAAAACAACAGTGATCGAATGGCACCATCGGACACCCTGGGGATCAAGGCAAGGACTGCCGTACAGAGGCTTCATTGGTGACGTTTAGGCAACAGCCACAGAACTGGGCTCTTCGGGCAACTGCAGCGCATTGCACAACTGATTTTATCACCTCCTTTTTCTTCCAGAGAAATGCAAATCTCCTAAAGGCACAAAACATTAGAACTGGAATGATTTTCAAAGGGCCAAAGAAAGGCAACTAATGAGATTCAGGACAAAAACATCAAAAGCTGTCTCAAATAGTCAAACCTTAATTTTCCTCTGTAGTTGCTACTAGTAAGCTATCTGCCATGCATTGCCGAGAGAGGAGATGCTGAACAGCTGTTTGGCCTGGCCGCATGAATCCTGGCTCACAGAGTGTCACCAGCACCGAGGCTCGATTTCATGTTGATTTAAACGGTTCATTTGTCCTGCTCATTTCAGAGCAATCATACATTGTTTCCAGGTGAAATGTGAGTTTCACTGATTGAAATTTACCATTCTCACTGAATTCTAACCTACACATCTAAATGCTGCACATTTAAGAGACTGGCAGATGTTCTGAGGTCCCACCCATGAAATATGGCATGCCTGACTCATGATTTTAGTAACTTAAAGAGCTTCCCGTGCCTTCTTTAGGCCATTTTTTTCTCTTTAAATAGAGACCTAGATGATGTAGCTGTGCCCCAAGTACAGCAGATGGATGCAGTTTAGATGGAGCTGTTGAATATGTAGCATTTTCAAAAGTCTATGTAAAAAGCTGACCTATTAGATAGGAGCCAGACTCCACCTTTTGGAAAATCTCAGCTCTCAAAGTCATGTTAAACTGCTGGCTCTTCAAAGGCCCCAGACCTGCTGCATGTTTTATCATCATTTAGAAAGCCCCAAGGCGCCTGAACTACCTAAGCACCAACTGATCCTCCAAATGTTACCTACCGAAGCCAAGCGGCTGCCCACCAATCCGCACCATCTTCCAGAGCTCGCCAGATGCACTTGTAAACAACAAATTATTAGGAAATCTGCAAAAGAAAAGGGAACACCAAATGTGGCAATTAAAACACAGCAGTGTGTCAGATCCTGACGGTGGGGATGCTGCTGCTCCTCCATCCTGGCGCTGCTGGAAGCAAAAAGAAGCAGCAGCAGCATCTCGGCGAACACGAATGGGGTCGAGGAGAGCGGCACAGAGGCACCTGCCAGCCCCTCCAGATGTCCCATGGTAAATACACACATGATGCTCTGAGTCTGCAGAAGCATGTGGAGAGGTGCAAAAGAAATCTGCCAAAACACAGACTGTGTTCCAGCTTTACAAAGTCCCCGGACTGTTAATTTAGAGGCCTGGGGACAGAAGGTGCTTCCCCCTGACTTTTGGAGAAGTGTGATGGTGACAACAGTGTTTGTGTCTGAGCATCTTCAGTGCTTTATTTACATACCATCCCTGGGAGGCCCTGCAGACATCCCCATCTCTTATCAGGGAAAAGAAGAGCAGAAGTGAAGTGATTTGCACAAGGTCAAGCTGGCAGTCTGTGACAGAAGCTCCCCAGGCTCCCCAAGTATCAGGCTACTGCTTTAACCCTCAAGCCTCTCTTGAAGGCAGACAGAGGTTTACTCCAAGGAAGACTAGAGTGACTTCAGAGAACAATTAAGAGCTTGTGAATCAAGTGCTTAGAGCAGGCAGGTATCAAACCCAAACACAACCCTGTGCAAAGAAAATCTATGAACTGCACCTCGGTACAGCATTCTGCCTCACCTCCAGAGCCCAGCGAGCGATGGAAAGCTGAAGAAGTTCACAATCAATCACAAGTATCAGCACAAGCTTCTGATATGTTGAACTTCTTCAGCTACCCATCAGCACAAGCTGCTATTTGTTCCCTAGCTGACTTTTCGCCTTGCCAGACAAACAAGTCACGAGCTCCAACTGCACCAGGATGACTCAGTACATGACCATCGCAAGGAGACTCTGCACCAAGCCCAGCCATGTGTGACACCCAGGCTGGAGGACAACGTCACTGAAGTTCCCACCCTTCTCTTTGGCAGTAAAATGTCAACCATGTACACCAGATTTTTGTTCTTTTGTTCTGTTAGGGTTCAACCCATGAGTAACTGCATAAAAACGTCAAAATCACTTTGCTCCAATGTCCCTCTTTCAAAAGTGAGAAAACCCTTGAGATTCTCCATTTCACTGGTTTTTAATTAGACTGAGGATTTGGGCAGACAAGCTCAAAAATCACTTTCTCCATGCCAGACTTCCCTCAGAAAAGTGACAGGGTGTACAGGCACATAAAACTGCCCCAGAGATGCTCCCCAGAATTAACAAGTATGAGCTTAAATAGCTTCCTGTTCCTTTGAGAACTTTCCAGGTGATATTTTTGTGGCCCAGGAGACCAAGGCTCACCTCTGTTGTGTCTGGACATCCATGACCAAGGAGATGTAACCCTCAATGAGAGAAAACGAGAAAAAGCGAATATGTCCCGAGTCTTCGTTGCCCACCACCGAGTCTTTTACTCTGAAGAGACAGTAGAGAATAGCATTAGCTGCAGCTAGAAGGGTAAAAGAAGACTTTAAAAACAGATACAGCCAGTGCAGAGATGTTCATACACTGACTTAGGGAAGAGTCACTGAATCCTATCATATTTTATTACTTTTCCTGTTTTTATTTTGCAGGGGAAAAGAATACCTGTCCCCCAACTGATCGTAGGGCATACATGCATTTGCAGCCCCTGGGACACATTGCTACTCTCAGCTTAAACCTGCAGACACTCAGCTTTACAAAGCCAGTAGACACCTCCTATCCTATGTGGTGTCCACCTGGCAAGTCAGCCCTCCTGGATGGGTGAATACACCCCTCCTAAACACAGGAGACTCCAAAGGCACAGCCCACTCCTGGGTATCTTGAAGCAGCAGTGGAAATTTGAGCCTTGAGACAGCGCGCGTGCCTCCCCGAGGAGCCTCGCTCCCTGGCGTGACGTACCCATTGGAGTAAAACATGACATCCATTAGGAGTGTAGCAACAGCGGGAAGGGTATCTGGATCCAGGCTGGTGACGCAGAACATATTACTTGGGCTGGAAAGGGGGTGAATGACAGGCCTCTGAACTGCAAGAGACACACAGACACACACCGCTATGAGGCCAAGCCAGCACTGGCATCACGTCCCACTAGACATTCACTAGCCTCGCACCAGCATCACGCACAGAAAGTTGATGGTGTTTGTCAAACACGCAAGAGATGGAAGTAGAAACTTCCTGCTAAGAAGCAGCTTTGAACCTTTGATGCCTACGGACCATCTATCTCCCTCTTTGGGAAGGCAAGAGTGCGTGTTGAACAGGACGAGTTTCAGGCTCATACACGGTCCGTGTATGCCTTTTAAGAGCAATCTAAACTGTAATTTGAGGATGGCTTTTAGTGGAGAGGAACGGACTCCCTTGCTAGTTAAGGTGAGGAAAACTGACAGTTTGCTTAACCCTGAAAGAACCCCGCATTAGAAGTTGGGGAACTGAACTGCAGCCCCCTCCCTGCTCCCATGTTGGCATTCATGCCACTTTAAATGTGGCCACAGAACAAACTGCCATCCCTGCGCACCTCTCATTGTGCGCTTCCTTCACGCTTTTTGTACAACGCTCGTTTCCCTAAATGAGACCATCTACAGCTATTGAGTGACCAGGTTGAGCAGCACTTTATAAGAATCAATTGCTGCTTTGCTTGGCTATGGGTGCAAAATTACACTCAGGCGCATGGGTAAATGTACATATTTAGGCATTTCCTTTTCCTGATTGTGCCTTTTGTTCAATGGTTGTTTCTGCAGACAACAAACATCCTGAATTTTTGTGTGGCACTGAGCTCACTGCGGCCTCGATCCTAACCAGTACTCAGGTATGAAAGTTGAACACCAATATTCTCTGTGTACCAATCATCACAGTGCTTTAAAAAAGCTTTTTTTTTTCTAAGCTATATTACAATTGAAATGCTGAAATGTGGAACTGTGGGCTAAAGACAATGTTATTTTTGCTATGGAATACTAATTGTATTTTAACTTTCTGTTCTACAAAAGACAATTCAGAATTCATGATGTGAATCATGACACGAAAATGGAATTGTAAGGCTCAAATTCAGCAAAGCTGATCAGCTTTACTCCTGGTAGGTTGTGAGCATTAAGGATGTATTCAAAGCCTTGACTGAACTGGGGCACACTCAGGCATGGCCTGAGTTTCCTATCCTACAAAAGGGTAAATGTTCACCAAAATGTTCAAATTCCTCCCTGTCATTCAACTTACCGAGTTTTGGTTTGACAAATCCGTTTGTTATCCCAAGGTCATCGGCAGCTACTGTCTCCCCGTTCACTACTCTGAGGATTGTGAACTCCGCAGCCAGTGTGTGCATCACGAAGGGCAGGTCTCGCTCACGTACCTGAAGGTGACAACAGGATTTGCATGTGAAGAGACGTGCCAGGTATGAGAACACGCTGCAGTGGAGGGCATGCACTCTCAGGGTACAGAGAAGTAGAGAAATCATTCTTCCTCGAGCCAGCAGGTGCATAAGGACATTATCATCTTGAGGTATGTTTGAAGAAGCATATTTAGTAATGCTACTGCAAATATCAGTAGGATTAGGCAACTCAGAACTTTCAACTCCATGGGAAGACTCCAGTGGACTCACACAAGCTTAAATCTGCTTGCAGTTACGAAGGTGAATGTGTTTCACCTCTTCTCTTCCAGCATCCCATCAAGAACCCATTGCCTTTCCTAAGGCTTATTTACTATGTGTCATGGCCAGTGTGTTCATCCCCAAAACACCTTGAAGCCTCTTGGCCATTATCAACAAATCTGATAGCAGATACTACCTTCCTACAACTCTTGGACATTATTTTTCTACATCTCACAAATGAGTGAAGGTGAGAAATCCCACCAGTGCCTCCCATAAGGGAAAGACTGCTGTGTGGGCTCAGTGCTTTAACTAGATACTGGATAACACACCCAACAGTGGCACAACAAATACTTCATCCCATCCGTAAGGCTTCTCAGATGTCAGAGAGTCTAACTGCAAGCAGCAGAGCTTTGGGGAGAGCTGATTTTGGTATTTCTGCTGCTCCTCAAACAACCTGTTCCCTGAGGAGTCATTAAAACTCTGCCCAGCTGAACTTTCAATGTGGTGGCGCGTGCAGCACTGCAAGCTGCCTTGTCCTCTCAAGCCTGCTTACCAGGATGAAGTCCGTCTGGTAGGTGGAGAGCATAAACACCGAGATGTTTTGGTCAGCTAGTGGTGCTATTACTGACTTGGCAATTTTGGTCACACCGATGGGCTGGGAGCTGGAGAAGCCACCTCCGCCGGACACCACGTTGAGGGCAAGCCATGTAGCATCTGCCACGCTCAAGTGTTCTGAGGAAGGGAGCTCTGCAAAAAGAAGGAAAGAAAGGACAGAAGCTTGTTTTAGAGCCCAAGACAGACATTTTATGGTCCAGATATGGTTTGTACAGACCTCAGTGCCAGCAATGAAAGGAGCCCATTTATCCAGCTTGCCACACTGCTTCACAGCTTAATACCATGCTCCTTTCATGATGCGCCCATGACATCAACTTCCACTGCAGATTTGATAAATATTTGCAAGAATGATGCAAAGAATTACATAAGCCTCAGCCTTTTGCTAGGATGCTGGTGACCAGCACTGTTGATATCACCCACAGAGACAGCCTGAGGCCCTTGACTCAAATCTCTCTCCTCATCACCTAATTTCTCCAACTGCTTTGCTCAGCCTTTTCTGTTCTCTTTTGTGTTACTTGTGTTAGTTATTGCTCTCAATTTAAATTTTGTTCTCCTGGCCTAGAATCGTAGGTTGACAGATCAGTCTGGGCACTGGCCCAAGAGATACTCTGCTCCACTAGCAGCTTCTTGCACATCTAGAGGCTGCTGTTGCTAACTCTGAAACAGCCAGTGAGAGCCCTGTTGCTCTTCCAGGCACGGACACATACACTGGAACCTGTAAAGTGATCAAACATGAAGGTAATGGAAATCTTAAAAACAACCCAGCTCCATTCCATTTGCATCTCAACTCTTGCTTTTATGCAGTTCAAAACCTGGAGTTAATCTATGTAATAAAAATTCTTAATCACTTTAAAGAAATCTTGAAGTATTAGCAGCCCATAAAACCAGACACAGACTCTGTAACAAAGGCTTGAACTTTACTAAGATTGTCTGGATTCTGGATTTTGGGTTGGCAAATTACAGAAGTCAACAGCTTAGACCCAGTTTTTGCAAGTGCAGATCCGCTTTGCAGTGCTCAGCTTACCAAGCTCAGCCTCAGGTGCAGCCACTGTCACCGCGGATGTGCCCGTGGGCACCAGACCTCTGCTAAACACATGCGCAGAACTCCCAAGGGGGCCAACACCATCCAACAACTCAGCTCCCTTTTCTAGCAGGGGGAACCAGGCTTGTTGAAAGCTCTCACATCCTCAGCCTGAAAGGTATCGCTATTTTTTGTCTCCATATCCAGTTTCTGACTGCCCCCCCTCTCCTGACTCCTCCATCATCTTCCATACAGCCCTGGGGAGCTGTTTCTGCAAAGCTCCCGACACCAGGCACTAAATTCATAATCTTGCTGACCTGAAGCCCCCAGGCACCGCTGTTGCGAGGTGACAGAAGTGCTGAAAACCCTAAATGAACTGAATAACAAATAGTGCTTGCTTTGCTCTCCTCAAAACCCTCTGCTGTGCATGGCTTGAAAATAACCCCAAGCAAACAGAAGGGAAAGAGCTGGCCTGCAGACAGCTGTGCTTTTGCACTCTGCTGTTCAGCTTCGTAGGCCAATGCTGCTCTTCCACCAAATCATCAGAGCTTGCGCAAGAGGAAAACCAGACACCAGGGACCGGGGTAAGTTTGGGCATCCATCAGAGGCAGGGAGCCGTGCAGAGTGACGCTCACCGAAAACCAGTGCAGCAAAATGTCCTTTGCAGAGTAGACGGCCCTCTGTGTCAGCCAAGCACCCTGAGGCAGAGCCCGTGGAGCAGTGAGGGCTTAAAATCAGCCTGTGCTGATATAATAAACAGCTGATGTCTTTTCTCCTCGATTCCCACCTCTATTCCCTGCCTGTGAAACAAATATAGAAAAAGAGAAAAAGGATGCTGATCTGCCCCATGATGTGTAGCGGCCAGGGAGCATAGCTCACATTGCCTTTAACGGCTTTAACGAGCCCTTGGGAACTGTGACAAGGGCCTCCAGTGACCTGCGTCTCCTAATGCAGTTAGTGTTGCTGAGAGCGGACAGCAAGTACCCGAGGGGCCGTTTCTGGACACAGTTTCCATGAGGCAGCAGCATGGAGAAGCACAGCCTGAACTGGAGTGAAGCAAAAGCAGGTTTGAGGGTCCACAAAGTCATTTCAGCAGCATCAAATCAGCCATGGAGAATAATGCTTTGCCCTGGAAGCTACTAAACAGAAGCACAAGGAGCACTGAAAACACCACGTGTAACCTTAACCTGTGGTGTCCCTACGCAGACAGACAGGTGACATACAGGACACAGCTCGTAGGGAGATGTTCAAGGGAACCACTTATTCCCATCACGGGTAATTTAAAACACCCAAGGTCTGTCCTGAGCCTCCCTGGCCCACTTGGCATGTGTGGTTGAAGCAGATCCATCTCCATGGCAAGTGACACCCTGGGACAAAGGGTGGAAAGTGTCACATCAGCCATAATTGGTTCCTAAGTTCAAATCAATCGATCCCAGTCCCAGCTAGGACAACAAACATTGGCTGAGGCCCAGCTATAGATCGAGCTCGTGTCTCCAGAGTGCTGCAAGATGCTGCAAGCTGATGCTCTCCATGGCACTTTCACAAAACCCGTTTTGCACAAAAC
Organism: Crypturellus tataupa; assembly: GCA_034781795.1. Classification (NCBI taxonomy): domain Eukaryota; kingdom Metazoa; phylum Chordata; class Aves; order Tinamiformes; family Tinamidae; genus Crypturellus; species Crypturellus tataupa. The sequence continues at coordinate 703,968 of JAWLRI010000232.1, forward strand.
ACTGGCCAGGTGATGATGGTCCCACCACAGTGCTCTGCATCAGCAGGGAAGGGGACCAGAAGCAGGGAAGGAAGGTCCACTGGTTTCCAGCCCAGACTTAACGAGTTTGTTCTGCAACAAGTCCACAGGACCATGGGAAAATATCAGTATTTTGTGTCTGTATTTTGGAGACAGATTCACTACAGGTCTACCAGCCTCATGCAGCCAACATGGCAGAGGCAAAATGCTGCAGAGAGCTGTGAAACACTCAAAATGCTCTGTGAAAGCAGACCACCACCAGACCTTTTTTTCCTCTCCATACTGAACTTTCACGGGTTCAGACTTCTTCTAAAAGAGCTACAATGAAGGGTAGGTGAGGGAAATGTAGGTGGTGAGTTCATTTGGTTCTTTGATGTGGCATATTGTCTCATCTCATAAGCACTTATTTTCACTCCGTATAGACATTTTTGCATTACAGCAGAGTACTGTTATTCACTTATTTATTTTGGTTCTGCTACTCCAAAGGAAGCAATTGCTCATTCAGTTTATCGTTATAGGGTTTATGTTTGCAGCTGCCACTAACTCTGAATGTTAAAGAATAATGAAGTCAAAAAATGATGTGGTTTTTTTTGTATTAGCCTTCTGGCTTTAGGTCTCTTGCACGGTGCTTATTCCACCTTTCCGAGCTGCCTTCCACAGAAGTGTTAGGTAGCACGTGCCTCGTGTTTTAATGACAGGCAGAATGTTCTTTTCTGCAAGAGCAGAATGGTCAGGTCTTACAAAGAAAAGCTCTGTAAAGTGCTTCTGCAAAAATAAAAAAAAAAAAAAGCAAAACCCCACTCCAGAAGCCTGGGTGCCACAGTTGGGTATGACAGAAAAGCAGGAATGGTGGCGACATGTGGGGGACACCCCCAGCTCAGCAGCTCCAGCCTCTTCCATGATCACATTGCGGCTGTTGCTTCTGCAGATGCTTTAACCTCAGTGCTCATGTGCCTCAATTCCCTCTCTTTAAACTGGGCACAAAACCTCCCTGCCTTCCTCTGAAGCTTGCTAACCCATTCGGCTGAGATTTAGACCCATCTCACAACACAAAAGGCGGTAGACCAGCAGCATGGAAAATTTTTGCTCAAAGTCTTTTGGTAAAGATTTAAGTGTTGCAAAACAGGGTGAGAGGGGCAATTGCTGCGGCTTCACGGGGAACACGCGTGGTGGGGATGCAGGCAGGGCCACTGCTGCTCTGCGGACCTTGAGGACGGATTTAAAGATGGAGGCTTCACACTTCCCAGTGCAACAAGGCTGTGAGGACAAGACACAGGGACCGGTTCTCATGGACGATTTATCTCCTTCTTGTCCTTGTGCACTGTTGCATGGGATTTTCCTTCATTTGAGGATTAACTAAAAAACTATCTGCAGGTCTACATCAAACTTGACAACAAGGATCTCAGGAGAGTCTGATTAACCAATGCTCTCCTTTGCATCTCCAGGAGATGCATGAGCCTTTCCCAGCAAAGCCGATGGAGATGCTCCCCTGGATGGGGGACAGAAGGGCAGATGCTCTCCCTAATGAGCAGCACCCGTGGCGATATATCTACTCTTGTCATGCAGCTAGGGAAGGAGCTAATTAAAATTACTCTTTGGGCTCAGCAAGTCTTCGGTGGCGCTTGCATAGACCAGAGATGACGCCATGTGGTTGACTGATTTATTTACACCTCTGGAGTCCTCCCGGCCCTTGCTTCCCAATTAAGGGCACAGCCATGAATTTGGGCCTGTTCCAGCAGTCAGATATGCCCAGCTGGCACGGAGGAGCCAAACCAGGAATTTCATCCACCGTGAGCGCTCTGGATGCCTCCACTGCCTAGAAAACATATGGGAAGAACCCAGCCCTGCTCCCTTCCCAGGGAGAAAAATGCCTGTGGGCTCTGCAGAGCAGGGGGGGATTTTTGCAGAGCCTTCAGGCAGTGGGTGCCAAGGAAAATCCTCACCCTCTGCCTGCAAGGATTTAGCTACCAGCAATTTGAGCCTGAATTGCTCCCAAACGCAAGAGCGGGGATGGAGAAGAGAAGCCACTCAATATTTCAAGGAACACAGGAAAACAGGACACAGCTGAGTGGGCCCTCAGATTTCCCCTCCTGGACTACAATCACACCCGAAGTGCGCAGCCTTAGCGCCAACCTTCCTTGAAATCCTCACAGCTGGATAGTAAGGGCAGCACCAGCATCTCGTCTGGAGTGTCGCAAGAGCCTTTCTTTGTAGGAAATCCAAAGCAAGGAGATGAGGACCAGCGCTTGCATCAGCCGTGGGCTCGCTCCGGCGGTGCGTCTGCATCACAGAGCAGCGTCAAGGGCAGAGCGGGGCAGCAGGAGCCTTGTCATGACCTGGCAAGGAGAGGGGGTTTGGGAAGGGCTGGTGAGAAGGAGCCTCCCTGTTAAGAAGTGCAATTCGCAGCTTTGGCCACATCCAAACTTGGCTGTAGACAGCACTGTGCAATGTGTTTGCAGCCCAGTGCAGATGGATCCTGTCCTGTTCAACTTGTTCATCAATGACCTGGATGAAGGCACAGAGTGCTCCCACGGCAAATTTGCAGATGATACGAAGCTGGGGGGAGTAGCTGACACCCCAGAGGGCTACACGGCCATCCAGAGGGACCTGGACAGACTGGACAACTGGGCAGAGAGAAACCTCATGAAGTTCAACAAGGCCAAGTGCACGGTCCTGCACCTGGGGAGAAATAACCCCAGACACCAGTA
>JAWLRI010000232.1:718169-767799 GCA_034781795.1 Crypturellus tataupa
GCTCTAGGTGGCCCTGCGTGTGCAGGGGGGTTGGACTAGATGACCTCTAGAGGTCCCTTCCAACCTTAGGCATTCCATGATTCTATGATTCTATGATCTCTTGGGAATACAGCTGTAAGTAACATCCCACTCTGTGAAGTTCATGGAAATCTGGACCTATGGTTAAGGCAAAAAGTGTGGCATACCATCAAAATGTGTGTGCGACCTTAAACACGCCGCTTGGTCTCCATGTATCAGTTTCCTCCTGTGTAGGGGAAGAAATTACGCCTTACCTCAGGGGGCTATCATGTGACAGGAAATATGAACGCGCTCTGAAAAAACAGAGGAACCTTATTATGTTTGGCTAAAAAGGCAGAACACTAAGGTAAACTCCAAAAATAATCGCTATGTCCACCCGCGTGCAGAAGGGCTTGGCGAGTGAACCCCACATTAGGCCACAGGTGGCTGCCAGAAGGTCAGGCCGTTCTCTTCCTTCCTCCTCATGGGATAATGTATCATTAACTTGGAAAATCACTCAGACCTGATCCATGCAAGTTGGAACTGGCACCTAAGTGGCAAGGAAGGAGCCTAGACTGGCTTTGCTGGGATGAGCTCAGCTGGAGATGACATCAGTGCATCCTTATCCTGATGACGCACTCAGTGCCACGATGGGGTACTGGGTGCCTCCCAACTCACTGCCTGCAGCCCAACAGGCTCCACGCTCCGAAGAGGTCGGGATTTTGTCTCTAGTAATTAGAGTGCACAAAGTGCAGAAATCAGCAGGTTTTCCGCTTCCTGACAGAGCTTTCCCAGTTTTTTAACACATCTTGGCAAAGGTTTTGCCTACAGGACCCGCATGCCCAGAGCTGGGGTGGACCCGGCTGGGATGAGCACTGGGCGGACGCCTCAGGTTGCTGCTGGCAAGGAGAAATGCCAAACATGTTGAAGTGAAAAACTAAGAGCACAGAGATAAGAGACAAAATAAGGAAATGGACGTGCTTTGACTCATTTTTTCTACTTTCAAATGAAAAAGTACACAATCCCTTAAAAAAACAAAAGTTGCGTTTCAGACAGTATTCCACTGGATGGAAAGAGCAGTGCAAATAACCACATTCCAAACAGGACTCAAGGATCAAGCTGCCAAATTCTTAACAGTTTGTGCAACTGTAACCTTGAGGCTGCATGACTTAATCCTATGCAAGATTAAATACGAAGATATGAGATTGTAAAAGATTATGCAACTCTTTTTCTATAAAATATTTTTTTTTTCACCACAATCTCTAGTCTGCTCCACTGCAGGGATGATTTATTCCATAGGTCTGGTCCATAGCCATTATAAAAGGCCTTGGGAATCCTTTGGGACAGAAGTTACCTCAATTACTATTTATCAGGGCCCTTGCCTGTTACATTATCAAAGCATTTCCACATGTTCACTAATTAATCTTTATAATGCCTGTTATGGAGTGATTTAATAGGATTATCCCTATATTTCAGATGAGGAAAATGAGCTACGACAAGAGACTAGTCTAAGGTCGAACAAATAAGCTTGGAGCAGACACAGAAACTTCATCCTCATGGTTCTGATTCCCCCGCCACTTCACCAATTAAACTGACTCCAGAGAAAGCCAAAAATCTAGATCCACTGCAGCAGGATTACCACACTAACTATGGAGTCTTCATAAATTCAGGATGCTTTACAAAAACCAACAAAACCTGCTCAGATGCCAACTCTGGGGCCTGCCACGTACCTACACCCTGCAAGGGCTGATCACTAAAGAGGTGTTCTCTGTTTGCAAAAGTTGACGCTGCTTTGTGGAAGGTTATTCCGGACTCACCTTTTCTAGACCAGGAACACAGCCTTTACACAAAGGATGGCAAGATGGCTGGCAATCTAGTTGCTAACATGAGTAGCCAGGTCATGAAGCTGAGAGAAGCAGGACTTAAAACTTGAAGTGAGGTCACAACCAGCCAAGTTCGGGATTGAGGGTTGAGTGCCTCCAGCTTCAGGAAGGAGAGTCTGTATCTCCGCTGTGTTGCTGGTCCCTCTTGAGCAAGTCCCTCACCTCTCCTTTAGATTCAGTTCCTTAGCTGTCAAGGGGGAAAACAGCTCTTCCTCATCCTCCACAGCATACCCAATGCCAAATTCTCTTAAAAGTCAGAGAAAAATACCAATTATAGCCCCACAACTACCAGTCTGGCTCATCTCCACCAAGCTGGCAGGTGGGGGTTAGTGCCAAACCACCAGAAAAAATACCTTGCCCGTAAGTTCTGCCTAAAAAATCCAATGATGGGTCAGCCTGCAAGTGGTCATATGCTCTCTGTCGAAACAACAAAGCAGGGCTGCTACCTAACACTGTGTTTCATCGTTTGATATCCACCTGAAATTTCAGTGAATCATTTCTTCATTTCATCGAGAAAAATATTTTTAAGGTCCTGCACTAATGAAAGTGTTGGTAAGAGCCAACCATGGTATCTGCCTGCTCATCTACCTCCAGCTTCAAAAAGCGCTAGGAAACAGCCAAGATGTAATCAGTTTAAAGGAGGAAGTCCTGGCCAGTCAAGAGGTTCAGGAAGAGATGTCTGAGCTCCTTTACCATGGGCTGAGAAACAAAAATACATTGCGAGACACCCACCTATCTGCTGGCAGAAACGATGGAAAATAGGTATTATTTATGCAGTATTTCTTTAAACAGGTCTTTAAAAGACATCAAGTAGCAGGTAATAACGTAAGGAATGGTATTAAGTTTTATCACAATTAGCAAATCCATGGACACGCGAGCTCTAGGTAGAAGCTCAAAAGCTCCCTTCCCTAGGTGACACAAACCAGGCCTAGGAATATTTTCTGTTTCCCATCCTTCCTCCCTTCCCTCCAAAGCACCAAACTACTTTGCCTCTTGGGAGAGGATGGAAGTCACATGTACGTAGCAGGCCTTCAACATGCATCTAAATCAATATAAGTATCTATGTGTTGTGGCAAAGACCTTTCCAACAAAACACCTATTTCAAATCACTCACTACTTAATTCCTCACATTTTAAATTTATATTTAGGTCACTGGGACCACATTACTTGAAAAACAATCTGAAAACCACAGACAGTCTTTCCTGGCCAATACAGAGATCCAAAAAAGGCAGAGATTGTGCACGTGTGTAACAGCAAAACCATCCTCTCCCTAGCAATGTCTGGCTTTTCCCAGCTGTCTGCACGTGGCGAGCAGGGCCAGGAATTTACCGCTGCAAATGTCAGGCAGCAAATCAAACCACTGCACCTCTATGTGCAAAGGCCTCCTCACAATAAAAAATTAAAGGAGAAATAGTTCATAGGAGAAAAGCTTCTAAAAGCAGATGCATCTGTTAGCTTATTTCCCTTCATGTTTTAAATGGTAGTTGGAGCCTACCAGCTAGTTGGGCTCAGTGCTTGTACTTATTTTGCAAGCTTCAAATCTCGTTTGTTTTATATATGGGACCTCATATCCTGATGTTGTTGAAAAAGCAACTCAATGTGGCACTAAAGCATTTAGTGGTCCCGAATTTGGGGATGTTTTAGCACGTTTTGAGAAAAAATTGAAAAAGAGAAGAAAAATAAACTGAACACCCAAGCTGGCGCAGGTTGATGCAGTAGCCCAGCAGACGCAGGGATACTGCTCCTGCTGTCCTTTGAAATGGCCCAAACTTTGCCCAGTTTTTGCCAAGAAAGGTTAAAAAAAAAGCCAAACCAGCAAAGAATTCCTGTATTTCAGGGAGCAGCAGACACTTAGCCCTCCTGGCATGTGCCAACTGCATGGCAGTGGATAAATGTCAGGATTTTACACATCTGTTTGGGCACCCCAATAGCTGAGACACTTGTCTTCACACAGGAGGACCCATAGCCAAGCTCCTCCTGTTCACACATCTCCATATCAGCCAGGCAGAGGGTTTTTTGTTCATTGTTTGCTGAGTAAAATTCTTTCTTATCCAGAGGCTCAGGCCCAAGAGTGATCCCTGGGAACAAGCAAGGTTCTTGTTATTTAAGCAAAGAACTAGGCTGCAGCCAGTCCGCTCCTTCATAGCAAATGCTAAGGAGGTTACAGTTTTGCACTGCAGACATTTCTGATGGGGACACACTCGTATCCAGTGCTCCATGTGTTACACAAAGCTTTGTGGAACAGCCTTGGTACTCTGCTCCTACCTGGAGGCCAAATCCAAATCAACTGCTTGTAGTAGAGAAGCTAACGCTACCCCGGCAGTAGCGACATTTCCATGCCCGAACCATGTGAACACGCTCGGGAAGCAGGAACATAAAGGTCACTCCAGCTCTTTTGGAAACAACACCCAGAACACGTGCCTTACAGATCCAATCACCACCAGCTCCCAAATTGCAAATAGCAATATCTTAAAGATCCATTTGCCTAGTCTCAACCTAGTGATTATTCCGGGAAAATATTTATGCTCACATTATAGAATTCTAAAATGTGATTATTTTTTCTTTTATATGTTTATAAGCACTTCTCAAGCCAAAAGGGGAATAATTCAGCAAAGCAACTGGATATAAAAATTTCACTGTGTACTAAATAAAGATGTCACACTTTCCGATTTTCTCCTTAGGATTTTGATAGTACAAAACTATTCAGTGTTACAATGTCACAAGTGGCTACTCGATAGCTAATTCTAAGTTATGAATTAAATCCGACTATTTCCAACTTTAATGAATTTCCTCCAAACTGGTATATTTTTGTCGACTTCAGAAACAGACTGCAAAGAGCAGCAGCAGGACAGAAATAATGAGAGCTGCCCAACACTTCCTCATTCCATCACCTAAGGAATACCGCTGCAAACACAGCCGCCCGCATGATAAATGTTATTACCAGCTATTTCCATTGCCAGAGCCAAGCTATTCTCACTCACCCAACACTGAGCATCTTTAGCTCCCAGACTCAGGTCAGGGACCTTCTGTGACACCCACATGAGCCTGCCACGGCAGAGATGTACAGTCACCACGTGTGCAACAGAGTGGGATTCCAGGGACAAGGCAAAGGGGCTGATCTGCAATTCCCCCGTATTTTGTCAGGGTGAGGATGATGCAAATTACTCATCTTTAAGGGTTGCTTTTAAAGGAGGCGGTTGGCGAGACCTTGGGAATGGAGGAAGGAGACACGGGTGCTGCGGAGGTCTGAGGATGAATCCCAGCAGAGATGCACAAAGACAGTGCACAGCGTGCAAGTGGCTTTGCTTTCTCAAACACGCTTAAGCTGCTTGTTAAAACTCACGCATGCCCTTCTGCCAGAATCAAAATCCACCCATTCTGCGCATGAAATACCTTGTACGGTACCGAGACAGCACGCTTAAGTGATCAAAGCACCTCTCACAACTGTGCCGCTAGTATTTACAGAGACCTGTTTTACAAACACTTGGGTTTATGAGAATGGTGAGAATTGCCACATTTCCTTCCTCCTCCCCCACGAGGATGCACAGCGAGGTGGCACGTGCTGCCACTTACCCAGGAAGCCCTCTTCATCCACGATGATGGTGTAGTCCTCCGGGGTTTCCGTGAGGCTGAAGAACTTGCACCTGGCAGAGGCAAACAGCAGGAGAGCAGGGTTAGGAGCCGGGCTGAGGGGAGGCTGTCCCATTGCTCAGGATGGAGACCCGCACCCACCCTGGCCATGCACAGGATGAGCCTGAGGGAAGAACAGATCTGGTGAAACACTTCATTACTTTATTTTATTTTATTTTATTTTATTTTATTTTATTTTATTTTATTTTTATACTTACTTTTATTATTTATTTATTACTTTATTATAGTTTTATTATGAAATTATGTTTATTAATTATTAGCCACTCCATTAGTTACCACATGCCTTATGGCGAGACATGCCGTACTGTGCAGAGCCGAAGACCTGACTTGCAGACACCAGCACCTTCAGTGGAGCTCTCTAGCAGTTCATCTGCAACCACCCGTCTCTTCTATTTGCCTCCTGCTTTGTGCCCTGACAAGGTGTTGTAAGTGCCATCTCTCATCCAAAGCCCTGGTATCCATTCCTCCTGCTTCGGATCATCTCATCCTTGTCAGCCCACTACACCTCTACTACCCCTGCGTTCACACGAGCAAGGAAAACCTCTACTTCTGAGCACTGCAGAAGGTCTGCATCCAGGATTTCTGTTGGAAAGGATGAAGCTCATCCCTCCAAAAGCAATGAAGAGAAAAATGAGACAGCTGCTGCCCTCCCCACCACCTCACCACACGAAGAAATAACAAGAAAAATGAGAAGAAATAACATGCAGCTTTCAGCCTCCTACTGTGCGGCTGAGGGAATCAGACAACCTGTCGTAAGTGACTTGTCCTCCTTCCCTAGAAGCATCTGTCATGACAACTGAGCATGACACTCTCCCTCCTAGCACAGACGTATCACCATAAAACACAGAAGTGGCCCCACCACAACAGAAAGCACAACTTAATTATTTTATGTCATTTGTAATAGCTACTGTGACAGCCCATTTACTAACTCCGCTCTCTTCAGGAACGGTGCCGAGAGATGTCGAAAACAGCAGCAGCCCCGATTTTTCATTCTCACTTCTGACCTGCACAAGAACGGTCCCTCTGAGACTGGCGACCCAAGCAGGAAAGCTGTGCTGGACAAAGTGGGATTATGCTCCAGGTGGATCCCAGGAGATACCGGTATTTATTTTATTATTCAGTAGTGAATTCCCTGGAGAAGTCACTGAATTCAAATTCTTCCTTATCACCAGTTCTCCTAGTCACACATGCTGACTGCAGAGAAACCAGTGGCCTTAAAGAAGGAAACTTTAATATGAAAAATGCAACTTTCTTGATCAGCGATGTCATTTATGGAGAAATTTTGTTCCACAGCTGCAATGCACATCTGCATGCATACAATGACCCAGCAGAAAGGGTATGAATGTGACAGATGCCATTTTCTCAGCACACACTTAAATGTGATGATATTTAAGGGATATGTGTCGATGAAATCCCATAATTGCTGGCTCAGAAGGCACACCAAAGCCTGACACCTTCATATACCAGCACAAAGCCCAATCCTCTCCTCACAGTCTTTCTGGGAAAGGCCAGCAGCATACAGGTATCTGAATTCAAATGCAAAGTCTTCTTACCAGCATGGAAGAAAACGATGTTTCTTGGGGAATACATTCACTCGATGCAAGCCCATAATGTATTTTTCACAGAGGTAAAAAAGAATCTGAATTGCAAACATTTATACAATAAAATACTGCATGGAAAAGAATTTCTTACCATCTCATACTAGCAGAACTCAATCCCAAGATCCCAAATTTGTGCCTGCACATGGATGTATACAGACCTGCTGCCACCAGGAGCACAATTCAGGCATTGTGTGTCTGGAGTCATCAGTGACAGCATCAGCCTCAAAACTGCATTGCTCTGCTGTGCTAAACTATATGGACCTCTTCACTCAAGTGGCTCCAACTATTCCTCTTGCCCCTTAACACAACGCTGGAAAAGCTGAATACCAAGAGCATCTTCTGTTCTCACACTGGAGCAAATAAAGGAAGGGAATTGCCTTTTAATGGGTTTGAGACATCAAGCAAAGGGTATTTCTCCAAGCACAAGTGGAAAGCATATATGCAGGAAGAAAATATTTTTAGTTCACCAATAGCCAAACCTCAGATAGATTCTTCTGGATTTCTGCCTTCTTCATGTTTCAGCACATTCCCACTCCGGCACCACTGCTGACTTCGACTGCCTGACAACATATGTCTTTTTCTGGCAACACAGCAAATGTAGACCCATCTATTATTAGATTAGATCTTTGAAACGGCAGAGCTTATGCTGCGTATGGAAGTAATACTGAAGCTTGCACAGAGCAGGGAAGCATGTGTAGGACGTGGCACCAGCATCATTTCAGTTTGCAAACAGCATGCAATTCTCCACGGGGAAGGAAAGCAGGCAGAAAGCTTGGAGGTCCGTACCAGAAACGTCTCTTGAAGATGTTTGCTCCCCAGGGCTGCCTAGATGAGCTGGACTCGGTGATCTTGAAGGTCTTTTCCAACCGTAATGACACTATGACAATGATTCTAGATCACAGGGGCGATAACTGGGAATTAATGCAACTTCCATTGGCCCTGGGTCACACTCAGCGCAGATACTTGCAAAGCCTGGAGGGAACCCCAAGCCTGCAAGGAAGCCCTGGCTCTGAATGGGAATTAAGCAGCAGTAGCAGCAAGAAGCTGATCTGAGTGATGATGAAAAACATAATTTTGGGGATTTTGTTCCAGGCTGTCTTCCCATTTTAGATGGGAAAGGATTTGTATGCTTCACTCCATACATTATCATGATAATATATATTCTTAGCAGAGAAAGACAGGCTCATGCTAATCATTTCATTCCTGGTGATCTTAACTTCTTTGCGGTTTTATAAATAATGACAAGAGGTAGATTCTAGTGCAACATATTGTGAAATGTATTTAGGAAAGCAGTAAAGAACACTTGTGCTGTTAATACGTTTTGACATATTTGTGTAACATGTTAAGTACTTTACACCATCTAATTACAAGACTATGCAGTCAAAAGGCACTGAAATTGCAAACAGTGGAGAGACTGGTGTTTTCTAAACAGCACGTTTGTTTGTTAGCCAAAACACTTAGCCATCTTTTTGGCAAGAGTGAGGAAGAAAGCACAACCCCCGCTGAACCCTGGAGCCAGGGCACAACCTCTTGCATGAGGTGCCCGTTGACCTCCCGTTTGGCGCTGTGGTCTGGAGCTGGCTCTTTCTTACCATAATTTACTTTGGTTTAAACAAGCTGCCCTCTTCCAGGCCTACCAAGGGAAATCCTGAAGCCATCACAGCACTGGAAGGGATGGTCAAAGGCCAGCAGCAGAACTCCTGGCAGTCATTAGCTGGGCTCGGATCCAAGACAGAGACGTTAGCAAACACGGCTGGGACGGCCTAACGAGCCGCTGCGATAGCGAAGGTCACTTCATTACAGAAGGTTAATCATTTTCAAAAACAACACAGAACAAAACTAACAGATATGTGGCCAAGGAAAGAAAGTATTCCTGGACAGACATTAATTTGGGAAAGTCCCGCAGTCTGTGCTGTGCCAAAACTGCTAATATGATAAGCTTGATGGTCTTGTCTAATCCATAATAACAACGGCAACCTTCGTCACAGACTATATGGTGGGTGGTTAAACAGGAGGAACTACAGTCCACCTCTCTCCTTGCTTCTTCTGCAGAGCTAGGGGTGTTATCGAGAGCCTTCATTTAGGCCATGAGATGCTTGAGAGGAGAGAAATAGCAAAATGACCTGCATCAATGAAGAAATGGAAATCAAAGCCCAGTGCAAAAGGGACAATCTGCAACACGGACAACTTGAACAAAGGAAACAGAGATGTGGATGTGCTTGTAAAGACATTGATCTTATTAAGGGCAGCTTTCTGAAACAACCAGGACACTCAGCAACGATATACACAAGGATTATTCTAAAATGTCAGCTGGGCAGCCGCCTTCTCTGCTTTCACTAACCCCATATCACACTGCAATTCAAGTCGTCTTCAGAATTGTTCCCTGTGGCCCGGACTGCATGAGCCCAAGCTAATCCAGCCACTGCTGCAAAGGAAAGATTAGCAGTAACTTGGAATGACACCAGACAGTGATTCTGAAAGCATTTCCATTTTTTCGAGAGCCAGACCTGGCTCCAGACTCCCCAAGCTGTTGATTTAACAAAGGTACAATGTGCAAGAGTTATCTTGCAATGGGACCACAGGCGAAATGTTTTTAGTTCTACAAACACATGCTTGGAGTTTATTTTGTATTACTAGCAAGCCCATGTCAGGATACTTTCACAGGTCAAAGCCCAGTGTTTGCAGTATTGCTTTCTGAAACTGCTCCTTGGGATACTCATCTGAAATTTTTCTTCATTTGCCCTGAGAGTCTTTTTAAAAAGTATTCCCTGAAAAATCAGTTTGAAAATAACTTGCTACTTAGCTGGGATTCTTCCCCTACTCTTCAATAGATTTCCAATATCGTGCTTAAGAAAATTCTGTACAAAAATCTGTTTCATCTTTACTAATGCACAGAACTATAATGCTGTCTAAAGACAGAGCCAGACTGCCTGGAGCGGTAGTAAAGGAACACAACGAGGGAAGATGTGAAGGCCTGAGACATGCTGGAACTGAGCAGAAAGTTCATCTCACCAAAGGAGGTGCAAGGCAGATGCCACCTGCGGGAAGCCACCCCATCCCAAACAATGCCAACAGGCAAGGAGCCTGCGGGGCTGAGCTGATGTGCACTGCAGGAAGCATAAATGCACTTTAAGACTATGAAAGTACCACCGTGCTCAACTCTTATTTTTCCATTGAAGGAGCTAAATATAGAGACCTTTTCCTAAACTCACTGAGAACGATTCATAAGCAAAGGATCTGAGGTGTGGACATGCTGCAGTTAACACATCTATAGCCGAGGCTCATCCTGTGCATGAATCTGCGGGATAATTTACTGACCTGATGTAATTAAAAGTTATTCTTAGCATACATTTTCCTTCCTGGGTCATAAATTATTTCAAGTGCGCTGTGCTGGGTGATTTCTATCAGGAACGTCATCACTCGGCACCTATATTAGGGGATGGAGCTGAATCAAAACCCTGGATCTGTGCTTGGCTGCGCTGGCCAGCATCCAGCTGGCACACGTGGCGGGGGGTTGGCAAGGATCCCTCCTTCCCTGCTCCGGGAAGTCACCCAGCTACCTCCAAATGACTCATTTGCTCTTTGGGACTTGAGTTCGGAAGGTACCAGGTCACTGCCCGCAAGGGGAAGGGTGCAAAGCACAAGGACGAGCGCCCTGAGGGGCAACCTTCGTTGCACCAGCACGGGGTTTCAGCCTTCAGCTCTGAGCTTCTGAACTGGATATTTAGTAGTGCTGGTTGCTGGGACACATAAGAATTTGGCAGATACGGTGCATCTGAACGACCAGCCTGGTGCAGCAATTTGGGGCCTCCGTAAACGTTCTCTTCTGTTAATGCTTATACTTACACACATCTGTCCCTGTTCAAAAAAAATCATCAGGAAAATCTGCACAAAGGCACTAAGACACTAACAGCATGAACAGAAATGATGCAAGAAACTAGTCTGATAGAAAGCAAAAGCAAAACAAAATCCCATGATGGCCAAAGTTATGTCCTTAGCCCCAGAACCTTAACACCTTGGCTCCGTATGGTTCCTACAGAGCTGCTTATGACTCTGTTCCCATTTATAAACCAGGTCTAAAAACATCCCTGTTGAAAAATATAGGGACATAAACCCAGATCAAACCTCCCTATATTCTCATTTATTGTGTGAACAAGGACTAAATAAGCAAGTTGGGCATCCCTCTACTCATGTTTTATTGCTGTTATTCTTCTAGCTTCACTTTCTAAACCAGCATATCCAAAACAAAGTCATAGAGTGGTAGCAGAACATATGAATCCCAGAACTTGCAAAAACTAATAAAAATATTTGCAAAGCCAAAACTATTGTCTAGCATTCAGTGCTGCCTGTACTCATTTCCTTCTCCAGGGATGACTAACACTGCACATCACCTTTTTATTGAAGCCCTTTAATTTGCTTCTTTTGGCTTAACCTCCTCCTCAAAGGGTCTTTTGCAATATTGTTTACAGCTTTATGACCGTTAACGACAGGGAAGTCATTTTTCAAATCCCCACAGAGGGTCAGTGGATTTTTATATCAAAACAGCAAAATCTCATTGCTTTGGGAAACAATACTGTACAAACTCTCCGAAGCGGAAGCTGGAAAGGAAACCTCGCTTGTGACATTGGGAAAGGCTTCCTTATTACCTAATGATTAACCAATTGATCCAGATACGCCTTTTCCTCTTCTCTCTCCGCTCTTGCAGCCAGCCAAAATTCTCAAAAGCCCATCTGTGGAGAGCCAGCTTATGCACACAAGGGCTGCACAGGCAATTCTTTCCACTTGAAATAGCCAATCATTTATTTAAGTAGAAGGTAACTGCGCTTTAAAAACTTCGCACCAGCAGGAGGATCCCCGCTGGAGCCTTCACTGTCAGAGCTGAGCTTACTTGCAGCAGGAGAGAGGTGCAGTAAATCAGAATTTTCCTTAACCACAAAATTATCTTACAAATCAGAAACTGAACAGAAAAACATCCTGCAGATGTGCATGTCAGACCTAAGGTTTATAGTTGAAATCATTGCACTATTTAATATAGAAATACATCTGAATTACAGACTAGATCCAGAAGGATTATCCCATAAGGACAACGCAAATGCTGAGAAAGCCCTGTTTCCTTGTCCCTTCCTAATCAGGCAACGTACGTGAGCCTTGGCGAGTTCAGTTACTCCTTTCATACCCTCTGCTGCAGGATTTTGACTTTGCAACCCTATCAGCAACAAAGTGTAATTGAGTTTTCATAAATGGAGCACTACTGCACATCCCAAGCCAAATACACGGGATGCGCAGGATCTATTACTGTATCCAGCCCCCAAAACAGTAATTCTTTTGCAGACAGCCCTGAACAACCCAGACTGCAGAGCACTCCAAAGACGGGAGAAGTGCAGGCTCAACCCAACCGAAGCTGAGACACTCTGGTGATCTGGTGACAAAGAGAGGAGGAAGAAACTGCAAAACTGTTGTGGACTGGAATTGATGAACTTGTTTCCCTGCAGGAATCATAAACGCAATTTTCCCAGCATGGGACATAATAGTTCTTGCACAAATTACTAAAATATATTTCCAGGGCTCAATATAGAAAGCGAGATGCACAAGCAGTGTTTGCAACTTGAGCGTAGACGGTAATTGAGAACATGTGTAGCAGGGGGATCGGCGGGAGGAGGCAAAGCCGCCCGCTGCTTATCCTCATCAGCCTCCACCAACTCCCATTCGCAGGGACTCCATTCAAGCAGATGCGTGGGCTGCGAGCTGAGCCTAAATTTTGCATTCATTAACAATTTAGGAGCTATTGTTTAGCTCAGATTAGAAAAAAATATGTATATGTATATACACATATAGGTCTACTAACAGCAGAGAGATGCGTTTCCTTTTTCCAGGAGAGCTATAACACTCCTGGGCATGCTCCTCCAAAGAGGAGGCACTGTGTGTGCACTGGTGCTTTGGATGTAGTCATGTTTCCACCAACTGAAGTTCGGGTTTTTGCAAAACTTGCAGCACTCAGGGACCTGGTGAGGCCACCTAGCAAACAGAGCTGGAGGAAGCTGCTCTCATCCCCTTCACTCTGGTCTTCACAGGCTGATGCCTCTGGAAACAAGTAAAGAGGCAAAATATATTGCAAGAATTTTATTTTTTGAACAAAGCTGATATTGACAACCCACAGCATTTCAGTCTTGCAAATGTCAGCCAGTATTATTTTTAAAAATGTTCTTCCAAATTGTTTTTCCTCTTCAGGCTGCGAAGGAAGAACAGTAAAGGTAGCATCAGATTCCTTCCAGAGCCTACAGAACCAAAAGGAGCACAAGAAATCAGTGAACGAGCAAGCCCAGCATGGGCACAGACTGAAACTGAACACGGAGGACCCAAGGTGTAAAGCCAGGACCCTGCAGCTTCAAGAACTGATGGCTCCGTGCAAGATTAGGGGAGAAGTCTGCTATGGGCAAGGTGATTATTCACAGTCACATGCTGTGCGAAGGGATTGGACAGCTCGGATCTCCCTATGAAACCACCTTTGTTGTGTGTGTGAGAAGGATGGCCATGTTCCAAATCCTGGGTGGTGAAGGATGGCTAGAAGGGGAGTCTAAGCTGAAAAATAGGTGAGGTCTATTATCAAGAAATATCTCTTTCTTGCGTGTCTTTTTTGGGTGAAAAAAATGTTTTGTAGTTTTTTTTGTTGTTGTTTTTTAAGTATGTGCTGGGGAAGGAGGATGGGACAGAACATAAGAGGAAAATATGTTGTCATTTTAGTGACAGTTTAGAAATTTCAGCTACCATCGAGCAATATTAGTTGTTATCTCAGCTGGATTAGAAAGCATTTAAGAGGTGGTGCTGGTCTGCCTGCATTTTAAATAGGCGTTTAAGGTCCATGGGAACAAACACAGCACATTGGACATGCTGGGAAAACCTTTCCAGGAGGCGAATAGCAAGAAGTTAAGGTAGGTTTGAGTAACAGCCCCAGGGCATAGACAGCAGCTTTTCATTTCCAACCATCTCAGCCAGGATGGGCCTCTTGGAAGGGAAAGGAAATGCAGTGCCTCAGGCAGGTCTTAATGCTTTAACTAACAGCTTATCCTTTGCCCTACCCGCTTTGCTCTAAAACATAGAGGAGCTGAGTGCGGAACCACTGCGAGCAGCACTTCACATACAGTTCAAATCCCCATTTCAGATGATGTTTTCCTGCATTGTTCATGCCCTGCTTCCCCATGGAGAAGGGGAGGAAGAGCACAGGAAAGAGGAGTTGCTTTAGTAACTGGCAGACCCATAAACATGTTCTCTGGAAGCAGCTGCCTGAAGGTTGCAGAATGGCTGGGCCCTGTGAAAATGCAGCGGGCTGTAGCTCTCTGCATGCTGTCCTCATCGAGCACTGCACAGGATAAGTATTAAGCTAGATTACAAAATTAAAGCAACAAAATAGCAGCTGTCAAGGATTTAAAAAAAAAAAAGAAAATTGTGAAATCACTCAGTCTAGCTTGAAGAAAAAAAATCCCTCTTTTTTTAAGTGTCTGGAGAAGAATAAATACGTGCAGAACAATACAAGAATTGCTAGAGGACACCTCCAAAGTATGAGAAGTTAATGAGCAATAGTCTTGGATCTTCTGTGTGTTTGCATTGAGACCCCAAAAACTGAGCTAGACGTGGCAGGAGCAGCACCTCCTCCATCCCAGCAGCCACCTGGGAGCATTCCTGGGAGATGTGCGCAGTCCTGAGGGCTGTGGGACGGGCTAGAGGCACCGTAACCATCCATTCCTAACCACGGTCAGGACACCGATGGGGATTCTTGCGCATTATCTGTGCAAATGCCTTCTGCCAAGTGTGTTTCCTGATGCTTCCAAGCATGATCCTTGGGGCTAAATTTTGCTTCAAGAACACTGAGAAGTCTAGTGTAAAGCCTGTTCTGCTAAGGAAATAAAATTCAGGTAAGTGACCAATAAGCCACCAAATGAACAAACCACCAAACCCCTGCATGCACCTCGGGGTGAGATGCCACCCTGAACTTAGGGGGGCTGTAAAACACAGTGCAGACACAGCAGGAACACTCCTGGCCCGACCCACATAACACGATTCTTTCTTCTCCAGAGCCAGTAACTACCTACGATTAGCACTGTCCCAAAGCCCATTATGCATTTAGGCCACCAAAAAAAAAAAAAAAAAAAGGAAGAAAACAACTGCAAAAAGCTACCCAACCAAATACAATACCCAGCTAAGACAATCACAAGAGGAATAAAAACTAGTGATTATTGCTGGCCCATGAGAGGACCTAATAAGGAATTGCTAAATTACCATCTTCCAGGAACAAAGGATGAAAAGTCTCTTGGAGAGGTGCAATTCCTCCTGGCTCCTCTTTGCTGCTTTTCACAAACAGACCCCAAAGCACTCTCTAAAGAAGTCGGTATGGATATCTGCCTTTACTGTGTCTTGGCTTCACGGGACAAAGCACAAAAGTAGCAATTCTCGGCAGCCTCCAAGAACCCAGACAGGTCTGAACATTTAGTGCCCTAGCAGCAAGGCCACTAGCAGAGTTCACAGCTCATCCCTGCTAAGGAACACTCCTACCCCTGCCAAAGATTCGGGGAGAGCAGCCTTTGGCAAAGTACAGGACTTGGTGTTTTTCACAGAAAATCTGCAGTGGTGGAAAAGCTGGAAAAGGAGCAAACCACACGAAGAATCAAATTCAGTCCTGTAGAGAAGCTGTGCATCGATTAGGGTTTTTAGGTACAGATGGGAGTGACAATTAGGGGTGATGCAGGGTTGCTCTGGGAAAGCTCTATTTCAGGACAGGCTTCTGCACTTGTGCTGAGCCCAGAGGTTTTGTGCGAGTCCGGTGCTTTGGGACACAGTCCGCGGGCTGTGTTTGGGCAGCAATTAATTGGCTTAGTCACTGCTTTTTTCTGCTGTCACTGACCTATAGCAGTAAGTAAACAATGTGGATTTTTGCTCAGACAAAGAACAAGGTGGTAGAAGCTGTTCGCAGAACAGCAAATGCTCATAAACGAACGTCTGCTTTCTGGAGCTGCTATAAATCAAGAGGGTGAACAACAGAAAAGGCGCTCGGAAGCCCACTGGTGATTGCACAAGCTTCTCTTCGCTCTACGCCAGCATCTGAATCCCACTGGAAGGTTCTGAGCAAAACAACCTTCTCCACGCTGTGACAGCGTGCCCAGTTTCCAGCCCCACATCTCTCTCGGTTACTGCACTCCCCAGCAATGCGCTAATGCAGCTGCACAAGAGCCCAGGCTCCAGCCTGTCTGTCTAAGTCCAAATCCAGAGCATTTGCTATCCTACAAGATCCCAGTGCTTCCTAGTCTGGCCCCATAGGAAGGGAGAGAGACAGTTGAAAAGATATGGTGGTTAAAACGCAGACAAGACTCAGGACATCCTAGTTTGAAGGTGATGATTGTCACACAAGGGGAGCTTTGGAGAGATGAAGGTTAAATTATTTTTCTTAAGTCTCTATGATCAAAATTTCCTTAACTACCGGCAAGAGCAAAGCTAGCAAACTGAATACTTGCGTATTAACCAAACTAGACCATGCTGTCTTTTTCCCTGTAGGTTACATCAAGATCCATTTTTGAAGACCTTCATAAGGGCCTGCTGAACACATCAATCAAGTTTCCTAATGTAGAATGACTGATTTGTCTGGCCATCAAAATGTATTTATATATTAAAGAACTGAATAAATCCAACAGATGGTAGTTCCAATTCATCCATGTGCCAGTGAGTTCTTTGCCATTTTGTCTTTTGCTCCTCTGCTAAAGACATGAACCCCAATGTGGTACTACTGGCACTCCAAGTCCCCAGTTCCTATCACACCCACGAGCCTGTGCTGCTCCATGTAGTAACTTCACCTGTGGATTTAGGTGCTATTCTGTGTGAGGGATCAAGAAATTACTTCAAAATGGAGCAGCACCCATGGATGGAGCAGTGAGAAGGCTGTGAGAAGGCTGGCAGGTGTGTGTTCATACATACATACATACATATATATATGCATGCGTGTCATGTGCAGGTCTGACATGAAATGCCAATGTTTTGGGAATCACTGCTTTCCTTACAAGCACATTTACACTGTTCAACCTCAGTGCAGGGCTGAGATGCTCAGGATGTATCTGGAGAAGTTTTGCTTGTGCTGGCAGGTGAAGAGCCAGCCTGGGTCACCCACCTAGACTGCACTCCGGCTGCAAGACAACCATGGAGAGCAAGGGCTGGACACAAGCCACAGCGCTACTGTGTACGTAGTTGCGGCCAAGTCATGAATCACCAGTGCCGCTGGCATGGAAGAGAAGTGGCGACTCACTGGATGAACTAAAATTTTGCTAAGGTGAGAAGCTCTCCTCATCATCACACTCTCCAATTTGTACAACAGCAGATAGACAGCAGGGGTGGCACACACATTTCTGCACAGATTTGGGAAAGGAGCATTGATTTGGGATGAGATTTCAAGAGATTGATTGATTGGTTGATTCAATCAGTTAAATGTGACAGAGCTGGAGATTTCAAAGGATCTAGATTCATATGAGGTTCATTCAAATGAATCACCGCTATAATTTTGGGGTAGAAAGGAAACACCTGAGGACCAATTTTTGAAGGTTGAGGACTGGCGAACTTTCACTAAAGCACTCTAAAATTTTTTTAGTTACATCACCATATGCCTGTATAAATATAACAGCTCTCTCAAAGTCAACAGTGCTCTGTTTTTATCTTCACTATCCTTTGATGTCATTGCCCAGAGGGCTGGAAATGCTACTTAGCAGCAGCACCACAAATGCGTAGGTAGCAGCATCTTCTGCATTACTAGCTGATGACTCAGGAATCCAGTATAATGCAGCCTGCGCTCACGGTCGGTTCCGCTACCTGGATTTTTAACCACGTTGCAAAACCTGCACAGAGTGCTTAGTATCTTCTCCTTGCAAATGGCCATCTGTTTACTCGGACAAGGTTGACTTAATTTCAGGTTTCATCACTGCGTATTAGTTATAAGCTGTTGAGCAAACACAGTTTGATGAGAGCCTCCCGGAAAGGAGGCTGGGGGAAGGTGAGTTTTAGCCACAGATGTCAGGAGGAAAATCAACCTAGTGCTGCTTCTGCGTCCATGTTGGACACTGGGACACGATAAACCCCCAAACACTGGCGGGAGGTGGGGGAACCCCATCTGAGCACTCCTGGCTGTCACAAGAGTTAAAACAGCTTGATAAAACCGTGGTTGATCAGAGATCCTTCACCTTGTGCTAATCTGGGGAGGGCACAGCTCCAGCTCCCTCGCAGGCTGGTAGGAGGCAGAAGACACAACAAGCAGGATCAAACCAAGCGTGCGGCGCCAAAAGCGTTTGCACTGAGCGTGGAACACAATGTCACCCTGTACTCGCCCAGGCTTATTCGCTGCTCTGCTTCCGTTTCAGACATGCCCAAGCTGCAGGTCTTTAAATGGACATGCTAAATATAAGCGATGAAGGTGACAGTTTTATTTTTGTCTTTTATTTAAAGCCATGACCGAACCCAGTATTGCTAGTTTTCTCCCAGCACCCATGTTAGCCATGCGAAACTCTGCTCTGAAGCAGTGAATTATTTCTGCTGAGAGGGAGCAGAAATTTCACTCATTTTCCCAAGAAAAGAAATTGCTTCTCCTAGATAAACACCCTTCAAATCCTCCTATACAAACCCACAGCCACATCCCTATGCCTAAACATATCAGTCACACTAATGCATACAGAAATGACGTACAGAAATGATTTTCCTAATCCCTTTAATTCCTTTATGTCTAAATCAGACTTTTAATAAAATCCAGACAATCCAGGTCCCTGTGTCCTTGGCATCACCCCTGGGCAGCACTGCAAACTCGAGGCAATAGAAATTACTTCCGTGATTGATCATGGGATGAGCCAGATCCACCCTGCTGGGTTATCCTGCTGGATTTGGGGCATATGGAGCTCTCAGCACTGCATGCAGGGATGCTCTGCTAGCGCTGGTGCAGCTGCTTGCATGAAAATCAGCCTGATAAAGGAGCAGAGATGGAGGTGAACAAGCTCCAAGGACTGAGGGAAGACTTTTCACTTAGCAAGGCAGACGCTTCCCCCCTTATCTCACCGAGGAGCTGCAGGACTAATCCACTGCGTCAACACAGGCCGGCATCTACTGCTGATGCTTCTTGCAACCAAGCAGATTTCCTTGGGTTTTACTTAGACTTCACATTCCAACCTGTGCAGAGACAAAATTGTGAAATGGTTCTGCAAGAGAAGGCCCTCACTGTGACGCTATGCTTGGAGACCAGAATGAGAGACCCCCCTGCCTGTCGCTGCAACAAAAGCAATAAAGTTGGATGGCACATCCGAAACCTCCGATTGAAGTGCAATGGCCCAAGTGTGGGAAAGCAGCTGCACGTGCAGGTGCCAGGTCCTCTGGAGCAGGGTCCGCGGCTTTAGTGAAGAAAAGAAAGCCCTCAAAAGATACTGCTTCTTTTTAAGATGCTGTAGTGTGTGAGGGCTCTTGTTCTCAAGAGCAGGAGGCTGAGGGCAGCCCATTCCCTTGGGAAAGGGCCAGCTCCTCCGCGCTAGGCAAAGGGCCTTGCAAAATAAGCATGCGGTGCTCGCTCTCACATCCCTCCCAGCCTCCCGCATGCCGGGCACTGAAAAAGCTTTTTCTCTTGAACGCCAGAGCAGGCAAATTACTGACTGCCATTTCTGCTGGGATGAAGGGAGCAGATCCAAGGAGCTGGATGGAGCGACTCCATGAAGGCGTCCACGTGCACCTGCGGCGGGTGGTGCCACGCGGAGCAGCCTGGGGGCCCTCGTCCCACCCACAAAGAACTGGACGAAAGCTAAGGAAGGGACAGCACCGGGAGCCAATTTATTTTGTTTTTCATACAACAATCAAGTAGATGTGGAAAAAACATTAAAAACAGGGCGAAAAGCCAGAAAGCAGGAAAGAGATGTGATGAGGGTAATATATTTTGCCTTCTGCTATCGTTTGTGCTTGGGGAGGGGTTGATGGCGCTCCAGCTACTTGGGACTTGACTCCACTCCCCACACAGTCATCAGTCACCCTTAAAACTCCTGAAACCCAAGTGCACTGAACCGGGACAGAGCCTCTCCCCACTGTCCCCCAGCCGCTCAACACGCCGCTTCTTCACACGTATCCCAAGGAATTGCTGGATACTTCCTTTGGGAATCTTCGCAGCTGCTGCCACATACAGATGGATGTTAGCAACAAGGGCCAGTGGAGCAACTGGCCGGCTCTTAGTGACTTGTGCCCGGCGGGAGCTAGGCTTGCACACGCCTCATTCAGCTGCCCCAGGAGAGGGAACAAACAACCCACTGTGGCCATCAGAGAAGGGGAAAAATCCCAGCCTGCGGTGGCGGAGATAAATCGTTTTTTCGCCCTGCTGCTGGGGATGCTGACGATGACAAATGCTGCATTTTGGCTTGAGCGTGTGGGGTGGGAAGATTAAATGTGCTTTGCCATTCAATAAACTTTCCACCAAGAGCTGTTTCTCTCTGCCTTGCCCTCTTCTCAAGAGGGGAGCAACTTATCAGATGCTTCCCGCACACTTCCGAAGTTATTACCCACCTAAATAACAGCAGCTGCCTGTGCAGCTCAGAGAATAAATAAGAGGAGGGACAGGGGACAGAAGCCTGCACTAACGTCCCTCGGTGTCACCAAATTAAACTCTATTTTATTTTAAGGCATCAGATGCTTTCATGGAGGCAAGGTAGGTAGAAGAAGCAAAGCTTTAGTGTATTATTAAACCAGAAGCAGATGCAAAGAAATCCAGTTAATCAGGTACCTTACTGTCTGGGCAAGCCCAGCATCCCTCTTGCACAAAGCCCTTGGGAATTGGTCACGTATTGGCATAAAGGGCAGGAAAGTATCTGCCAGACAAAGCAACCCCCTCCGCAACCTTCCCACCAAACTGCAGTGACCGACTGCTGCTCTAAGCTGCTTGATTTGTGTGGTTTTTTGACCACCAGCTCTCATGACTGCCTTGCTGCTGATATAACTGGAAGTTGAAACTGCTTAAGTTTTCATACATGCCAAAAAGAAAAAATAAAAGGGCCCTTTTTCATAAAGTAGTTAATCTAGTCCTCCAAGGTGCATCTTAAAGCATCAATCCAGAACTCCAGAGGGGATTCAAAATTATGTTCTTTGGTGAAGATCTGATGCATCACAAATGCTCCAGGTTGCCTCTATGCCCAGATTCCCATGAAGAAATTAAGAAAACAGTCCTCTAAAACACATACACACAACTAGACCAACATGCAGGGAAAATCCAAGCCCACAATCCAGAGCCAGATACCAACTCCAGCAGCAGTGTATCATTAGTATCCCTGAAACAGTCACTTTCCTTCAACCAGAAATTGTTTCTCATTTGCATTCAACAGCAATAAAGTCAACAGTCAAATGGCCATAATTCTCATCTCACACCTAAAAATGAGACGGGGGAAAACCAGCAGCCTCCCTGTGACCATTGCCAAGCATTATGTTCATCATCTACCAAGCTCTCACTTCCCTTCGGCAAATAATTCCTTGGGTGAATTGAACAGTGGCGATTTGGAAGACTGCTTTAAGTTGTCTCTTCCCTTTAAATGATCTGGACGTCGTCTGAGGAGGGAGAACATATCGATGGAAGCAACAGATATGTGAGAGCCAAAGCACCTCCCCAGGCACCAAGTGCACTGCCCAGACCAACACAAGGGTGTTGAGAAAAGTCTGTAGAGAAAATTCAGTGGTTGTGCACGTAAAGAAGAGCAGCTGGTGAAAAATAAACACGAGGTGTGTGGAGAGGGGATAGGTGGAATAGGGATAGATG
Source organism: Crypturellus tataupa (assembly GCA_034781795.1). Taxonomy (NCBI): domain Eukaryota; kingdom Metazoa; phylum Chordata; class Aves; order Tinamiformes; family Tinamidae; genus Crypturellus; species Crypturellus tataupa. The sequence continues at coordinate 740,093 of JAWLRI010000232.1, forward strand.
GAATAGGGATTACCATTTCATATTTTTGGCTAGAATTTGCACTTCAGCATGGTACTGGGCACAGCCTCCCACTCAGCTGCGATGCCTTCACTTCCCACTATTCCTGTTCCACCTCTTACAGAGGAGGAAGAAAGGAAATATGAGCAAGGCACATACTCGGGCATCTCTGAGGATGCTGCTGCTGCAGCACAAAGCTTATTATATTATATATAACGTGTGTCTATTTGCTATCTCTCTTAGAGATCCCCCCTGCTGTTAAATAAGGAGTTTTCCCCTCCAGCTTCCTCTCCAAGTGGATTCAATAACGACATTGGAATAAATGGTTCCACCTTCAGAAGACGAAAATGTTGGGGTCTCTCCCTGTTTTCTTCTGCAAGCCTGGGCAGGAGGGCCCTGGCAGGATAACACATGTCAGAAAAGAGAGATGTCTGCAGGAACTTTTTTGTGCATGCAGAGAATGAGGATTTTGCCACCAACTTAGTGAGGGAAGGAGGATTAGGCCATCAGGAGGAAGCAGGGAAAAACAGAAGTAAAACCACCGATTTGCCGGGCTGGAACAAGCCGATCAAAGGAGATCGATGCAGTGCCTGGCTCCGAGGCAGCAGTAGATCAGCACTGCTGGTTTATCATCACCACAGTTCACATCTACTGCTGCTGTCCTAGAAGCAATTAGAGGATGAGTCAATCTCCCATAAAATTATGCTGATCAATAGGCTATCATGAACCTTTTCCCCTCTGTCTGCTCTGCTTCATCTCTTGCTGTTTATGTGTGTTTCTCCGCTGGGCAGATACAGACCAGCAGCAGCATCCCGGCTGCCTGGGGCAGGTGATCCAGTTGCCGACATCCTGGAGCACTTCAGCTACCAGGAGCACGACTGCCCAGCACCTCCACACAGAAGGGCATGCTCAGAGTTTGGGGGCAAAAACTTGTGATTTGAACACTTCCATGTTAAAATCTACTCCTTTCCAACACCTCCTGCTTGAATCAGGCCTTTTAACACCTTCCATGAGGAAATCAAGCTTTACCTCCAAGCAGCAAACATCCAGATAGGGCATAACCTCCCCAATCCCCTCTCTGCTCTACACCAACAGAGATGACAGCTTTGCTGAGTACTTCAGCAGTATCCTCCGATAAAACACACTCTGAAAAACCCAGGCAAGACCGAGCTGCCCCACAAGGACTGCGTTTGGATCCCTGATGCCAACAGCAACCCCGTAGCCCATTTGAAATACAGCAGCAACAAAAGGCTGGAGCACAAAGTGGTCACCAGCACCGTAACATCTCATTTTCTGAATGGTCTTTCAGATATGGTAGGAATGGTAATTTCCATATTTTTGCAGGTCAAAATGGAGAGTTTGAAGTCATGTAGGCTGCCACCACAGGACTTTGGACAGTCCCTTGGCGCTGGGAGCTATGGTTTCACACCTACCTCTGAAAACACATTTGAGAACGTGTTGTGATGCCAACCTTCGCCCAAGAGCCAAGCAGCTCCGTGCAAACAGAGCAGGCTGAGCCCGTCCAAGGATAGATGCAGCAGATTGGAGCACAATTACTAGAAAACAATTAGGAGGCTGTGAAGGTTGATTAAAAGACAAGCAGGGGAAGATGACTGCACTCTGGAGAGGCACATCTACACCACTGGGCTTGGAGCATTTTAATAGCCCCTATCAGCTTGTTTGAGGAATTGCAAGTGTTCCAGGCAAACCAGGAGAGGAGCAGGGAACAATCCACTCACATCAAAGCAAAGACTTTATCATTGCCCCCAAAACCAAGCCACACAAAAACACAGCATCAAATGCAGTGCCCTCCCCTAGTCCAGGCTCTTCCCCAGTGGAGGAAGCCTCTACACCTGAAGTTCCCTTTTAATGTTAGAGTGCCTGAAAACATCATTTTAACTCACAACGTACACATGGAAAGAAGAGACAAAATGCAGAGGCCACATGATGGCACAGGGACACAGGGTGCAGGGTCACATAGCATCCCCGGACAAGCAGACAGGATCATTTGGGAAAGGAGGCTACAATGGGGGACCCACCAGTTGGCAGAGGGCTCCCTGCATCACTCACGTACTGTTTCTCTGCTCAACAACTCCATGCTCCAGATCATGGATCACGATGACCACTGATGTGGCCAACGGGCAAGTTCCAAGTTTGGGCAATGGGCAAAATGAAGGCAAAAGGGCCTAAACAACATCTGAAGGCAGCAACATCTCCCAGCATTGGCCAGCACTACAGTAACATCCTTAGAACTGCCTTGAAAACCTTGATCACACCGGATCTTCAAAGCCTGTCTCCAGAAAGAGAATAATGTAAAGGATTATAGCAAAATTAATAAAAATAGAAAGTGCTTCCATTGCTTGTGTTTTGAAGGCCACTATTGCACACATTTACGCCAGCACTTGTGCCCTCTGCAGAGCACGGTTGGGATCAGAGGCTGCTCCTCGCCCAGCTGCCCCTCTGTGCAAATCCCTTCAGGAAAGCAATCAAAACAAGCCATTTATAGGTGACCCAAACACACAGCCAAAGCACGCAGGTATAGCAGCCTTGATAAAATTAAACTCCCCAATGAATTTCAATTATATTCCTTCAATTCCTTAACAAATAGCAAGCTTAAACTCCTGGCAAAAACAAAGTCATTTGACTGGTCACTGAAGTTCTATGGTTTATGTAATTATACCCCTGTGGAGAACTGCAGCCTTTGAAGTCTGGTTTAAAGAATGAGAAGAAACGTAAAAATAATTGATTACTATAGCCAGCCCGGAGATCTTGGAACACAGCTCTGCGCTCGTGAGTGGCCTGAGGTAACCAGAGGAGACCCTCTGAAGTCACCTCAAAAGGGGCAGACTCCTGCCCAGTGCTGGCAGGGGAGCACGCGGCCAACACCACAAGCCCTCCAGCTTCTAGCATCACTCACGAGTTTTTGACAGACCAGGTCCCATCACTGCCTGGTCCTTGCCAATTCAGGCAGGCATCACCTGCAAATGTGCTTTATTACCAGGTCATTGCATCTCCCTGCAGCAAACGGGTATAAGTTGTCCTTAACTTCATCACCTCCAGCTCACACATGGAAGCATGGATGAAACCATCAGACCAAGTTTAGTGTCGATCTTGCCAGTGCTCCTTCGCTCAGCTTGGGTATCCCATGCTCTTCCGTATGTGTCTGTTTGGAGTGCAGGTCTGTTACCAGGCTTCTGCACTCCCAATATTGGGAAATGGATGTGGGCACAGCCATGAAGCAAACTTAAGAGCTCCTGAATTGAGACAGTGACCCCTGAAAACAGAGTCATGAGATTATGGATGTGTTTTAAAAGATAAAACAGGCTTTACTGCAGAATCAGAAAAGTGGCAAATCGTAATTCAGCTCTGCATTTTATGGTTTAACTCCAAAAAAAAAACATTTGGTCACTTAACTCTTCTAGTACCTCCATCACACTGGGGACTGGGCTGGACTGCAGGATACAGGATTCCAAAACAACAGTACTTCCAGGACAGATGCTGGATGATCTGGATTAAAAATGTGACAGAAAAGCTGCCATGGAACCAGCAGGTCCAGAAATCCTCAGAAACACCAGTGAACCTCAGCCGGATACCTAGGAGGTGCTACTTGGCTGCAACTAGGCCCAAGTTAATCTACCTAGAAACTACCAAAACATTCATTTTGGGGGAGCTTTACACTGCAGCAGATGCCACTCCTCGGGACGGGCCATGCAGCTGGTGGCAAAGGGGCAGCTGGTCCTCCCTGGGACTGGTGCTTATTATCTCGGCATAACCAGCAAGGGAGAAGAACACATAAACGAATGTCAGGGATTAGGCCCCAACAGCGGCACCGCGAGGAGCGGGCACACACACACACACGTCGTTCTTGCCTTGTTGGCCGCATCCTGCAGGCTGAAGGACAGGCAGAAGGTTGGGAGAGGTGTCTGTTGTGGCCCCCGCACATAGACACGACTGCAGTCTCTATGTATTGACAGGCAATACAGGAAGGCATGGGAAAGGAAGGACAGCTATCCTGCTCCATGGACAGGAAAGGGCAGAGACATGAAGGGAACTACATAGCCAGCCCAAAGGTTCCCAGATCCATTGCCATTAATTCTGCTATTTTGGAAGTGGAAGTGAAGGAAAAAGCAGAGGGGGTTGCAGGACACAAGTTCCGATCTCAGAGGAACCAGAAGCTCTTTGCTTTCTCCTGGGAGGTCAGATCAAGAAGAGCAGCTGGTGGACAGAGTAACCATGGTCACAGTCCCCAGTGTGGGGACATTGGTGCTCCTGGTCATGACGTGACCCTGCTACGCAGGAAAAGCAGGAAAGACACAGCCACAGTGATCCCAGGGTTGCCTTTCCACCTCCAAACACATATTCAAAAGCTGTAATAGGAGAAAATGGCTACTTGCTACTACAAAATTACTTAGTCATGACAATAAACCCCAACTGAGCCATACAGGAGATGCACAAGAAGAGCAATTTTTCCCACCTGTTAAGTGAATATACTGTGCAGTTACAGGCTCCCAGCCATAGACATGTTGTTATAGATTCAAGCTGTGTTGCCACAGTACGGTGACTAGGGTGAAACTTGCAGTTATTGGCATGGCTCCAGGAGTTATACTCTAATACATCTCGACACAGACACCATAAAGTGTCCTGAGCTCCTAGGGACACAGTCCAATGGTTCCTCTGAAAAGCCCTTGGGTTTTGCATTACAGAAGATCACACAGCACTGTGTTCTTTTGCAGCTTTCTGCACCGAGTGAGTGATTGCTGCTATAGATGGCTAAGGCAGGAAGACAGAACATAACCCCATAGCAAAGGGAAGTCATCATTTCTTAAAATGATGCAGGTGCCACTCATTCACTCAGGACCCACGCCAGAAGCGAGCTCCAGATATCACTTGTGATGCATCTGTCTGCTTGTACTTAACACCCTCTTCACTATGGCAATAAATACAGCTGCAGAGTAACTCAAGTTTTATGGCAATCTAATCCATAAAAAGCAGCCGACTGTCCTTCCTTCTCCCAGCACTGCCCTAGGTTTCCTGATACTCTTGGAAATCTAACAGGGGGTTTATTGAGCAAGCTGGCACGGGGTAGCTATAAACATGAATTCTACAAGGTCAACACTTCTCATCCACCTTTCACCCTCCCCTCCACAAAACCCCAGCAAACACAAATATTCTTTAGCCCCTTTGAAGTTTTGGAAGCTACAAACATAAAATTAAGATGTCACCTGGTTGTATATCCAACTCAGATGTCTTCAGCCAGCATAGAGGGAGAAAAGTCCTATTCAGAGGTGCCCGAATAAGGAAATATGGGTAAATTTCCCACTTGCACCCAAAGTGGGAACAAACCAACTTGGTAAGTTGACACATCCTAACTTTCCTACTGCACTTTCCTTTCCTACTGCACTGCAAAGTTATTTGCAGACTAGGCAATAGTTGAGGATATTCTATAATTCTAGATAAATGTAGAACAGAAAAATGAAGACAAGTTTAGCTTTTGCAAGCCTCACTTGGTCTGCAGCAACAGCACAGGGTCCCACCCTGGTATGCACATATGTCAACCTTATTCTTACTGCCATCAGACAGCAGTCTCTTCTTCCAGGGTTGTCAAACCTCCTCTGGATTAAATGACTCCACACTCAGATCAAGGTCATTTGCAGGGACTCACATGTCACAAAACATGACAGGTTTTCCTGATTTCCCCTATTTTCTCTACGAGGTCATGTACCCTTTCCATAAAGTGATCAGGGATGGAAGGGCCAAGCCTTATTTCTCAGTGTGACATTCCTGTATGGGCTCCTTTGGGATGTCCTCAGGTCCTGGTTGGCAGGATGAACCAGGCACCAGCCCTCAGCAGTGGTTTGACCCCAAATGCACCTCGATGGTCTTGTTTTAAAAAGCACAGAACTACTTTGCTGAAGAAATGTTTTATTATTTATGCCATGTTTTTTTTCAGGGAAATATATACTCAGGCTCAGATATAACCTTAAAACTAGGTTGCAAGGACATAAGGGAACATGAATGAGCTAATGGCTTGCTTGGATCCAGCAATTCTGCACTGCTCACTGAGGGGAAAAGCTGCTCCTCCAACATGACTCTACACCGATGCATTTAACCTGTGCACGGCTCTTCCCTGTATCACACATGGGTATCCTGGGGTCTGCACATGGCTAGGCAGGAGCTAATCCATCAATCTCCTCTCCTTTCCAGCTCCTCCGGGAGCATTTACCCGACTCTGAGCTACGAGGCAAGACGAAGCACGTCGTGTTCCCAGAACTGGCCCCTCTCTATCAAGTGGTAGCTGCATTTGCTGAAAAACAAATTAGAGCATGTTAAAACGCTTCGCTTAATTAAAAATAAGCCTAACAGTATCACAAAGGTAAAAGTAATTCAATGTTTTGGTTAAACACTGGGAGCAGAATCGAAGACGGTAGGACCATGGTGTGCATACTAAACAGTGTTTTATTTTTAAAGCATGCTAATGGAGCAAGAAGTGATCTGAATCAGCTTTTTAATTGCACGATGTATCTTGCAAACAACCACAAAGCATCTGGGCACAGGTAAAGGTTAGCACAGAGAGTGTGCAGAGGGGCATTTTTAGAGGTCAACCCCTGTAAGATGCATCATCAACATTTTCAATTGCTGTGAAAAACTGGAAAAATTCAAGTTTCTTCCCTCCTCCCAGGCCTGTCTCTTCTCCTGCTTTACCTTTAATAGCCACCTGCAGGAACACAGCAGAGCAAACCCACTGCCATTCCTGGGAATTCACCCCAAAGTGTGGATCAACTCTTGGTAGGACACCAAACTCAAGTTTAACTCGTGGTTTCCACAGACCACATTTCCCCTTCCATGAGCAGTAACAGGAGGCAGTTTTTAAACAAAATCTAACTACAGGTCACCAGTGATTTCTCTGCTTTGGCAAGTGGTAGTTCAGAAGAAATCAATGTGCTGGGTGCACCAGATTTGCCTATATAAAGCTAGAGGGGAAAATGAAAGAGAGGATGGAATAAGATTACAGGAGGAAGTCTGCAGCTAGCCCCCTTCATTACAATAAATAAATAACAAAAGTGGTAGAATAAGCTGCCAACAAGATTTTTACAACTTAATTTCTTTTTTTCTTTTTCCTTGCAGTCTCATTCCTGGTGCTTTCAAATAGAAAGCAATGTTCAGTTTCACTTTTTGAGCACTACACACTACTTAAGGCTTCCTTACTTAAACACTTCAAAAGTTACTTGTAAGAACCAAAAAAGTAAAAAACAAATTACTCATTTCTTGGCACTCCGGCAGTAGGAATGCTCTAGGGGGTTAAGAGCAAAACTTCAGGTTCTGTGCTAACATAGGCCTGTTAGGAAGGTAGAGTCCACTGCTCCGGACATCTTTTAGTCATTTCGTTTTTAATGTCCCTGCTGCATGCCAAAACACATTTTTTTCTGAAAAACTATGCACTGGATTAACTAAAGCCTACAGAATTTCCACCTCGAAGTGCAGCAAAAGCAGGATTGGGACACAGTGCCGAGCGTATCTATGTCCAGTTATTTGGAGAATGTGAATTAACACTGAAGTCTCCATCTGCTGTAACAGATTGGCTGGTGCACTTCATCCCTTGCTAATTAATTGATTAGCTCTACTGAGTAGTGAGAGATTTTCCCCTGGTTCTCCAGTTTCAGCAGACGGGCTGATGGGCTACACACCTGCCCAGCAAGATGTCCCCTTGAGGAAGGGCTCATGCTGACATCAGGCCACCAAGGTCCTTAGAAGCTTTCCAATGGGACCATGGCAGACAGGAAAATCCTTGACAAGGACCATTTTGGAGAGGAGAGGAGGCCAGGTTTACCCAAACACAACCTTCATGTGAGGTGACACACAACAGCCCTACCAGGTTTGGAGAAAAATATTCCCAGAATCACAGAACGGTTGAGGTTGGAAGGCACCTATAGAGATCACCTAGCACTCCAAACATACTCCCAATATATTCAATATGACTTTCTGGGAAACACTCTTTCCAAACCACAAGCATCTCCTTCCTCAAAACCACATGCTAAGACAGGTCCCAGTGATCCGTGCGCTCCGCGTGGCCAGGCCCATCTCTCTCCTGGTGTGGGTCAGTGAAGCTCCTTTGCACGCTTGAGGCAGTGCACCAGAAAACGCAAAAGTGCAAGTGCAAGGAAAGAAGATACCTTGGAGGCCAGCAAAACATGCACCAAAATAGAAAGCTGATTCTCCTCTGGAACCATTTGGCAAACAGCTGAGCTGCATGAGTCGCAGGGCAGCCCTTCACTGTGCGGGCTTTGAATGTGAACAGGGCACGCCCCAGGCAGCCCATCTTTGACGCAGGGAAATTACTCTGATTAAAAATGCAATTAAAGGTTTAATATATACATAAAAAGAGACTTTTGGTCTCTACCATTGCCCCAAAGCCACCTCATCAAGACAAGCCAACAGCAAGTTTGTGCAGCACACGATAATAGAGAAGTGAGATTTGGGTTATATGTTCCCAAAGCACATACTAAAACACACACAAAAAAATTATATCTTGTCCACAGGGTGTGGATTTGTGCAGGGAACTGTTCTGACACCAGAATTAGACCTCTTTTCTTTACAAGGAGAGGTGGGACCCACGCTCAAACTAGGTCAGGGACTGGAGCTTCCAGCCTGGTATAGGAACCACGCAGGCCAGGGAAGACTGGGGTGGCTGCTCTACCTTCAAGATGGGCTCCAACCACACCTTCAGCAACCTCCAAGGGACACGATGCAGCAACTGCCAGAAGGCTTGACCTTGACTTTAAAATAAACACCAGTCACATGGAAAACAAGTGCAGAACAAGATGCCCTCCTCAAGCAACCATCCTGCTGGCCCTGTCAGCAGCCTTCACACCGGGAGCTGCTCTGCCCTTTCCTGGGCCATGGTGGGGTCACTAAGCAACCCTGGACCACAAGGCAGAGCCTCACGAATGCTCCAACTACTGACAGCCCACGTTCGTGCCCCTGCCCCAGTGTTCAGTGAGATAAGACAGCCTCTGTCATCTAGGTGACCCTGCATGTGCCGGGGGGTTGGACTAGATGATCTCTAGGGGTCCCTTCCAACCTTAAGGATTTCATGTTTCTATGTTTCAGCCTCCCTGCCAGATTATTTTAGGAATGTGAAGGTCTTTTTTGGGCGTGGGGGGCAGCTAGAGGCAAGGGAGAACTTTCTTCTCCGAAGGCAAAGAATCATCTGCACATGAGTGATCTCTGTAAGTCTAGGGAGGATGTGAATCACGGGTCACTGAAGCTCAAGAAAGAACTGGCCTCTCCCAGCCTCCCTCACCATGCTGGCCCGTCACTCCTCACAGCCTGGTCAAGAAATCTCCAAATCTCTACCTAGATGGTGGTTATGCAAGACTGAACACAGGGGAACAAACAGGTCCAGACTTGTCTGCAGGCAAATCGAGAAGCCTGAGAGCTAATCAGGGACATAAACAGTATTTTTGAAGTGGAACTCACCTTTTAACACCAGTCTTCCCATTGCATGAGGCCTGGCTTCCCACTTTTGCAGTCATCAGGATGCAATTGCCCCAACCATTTCCCACTGAAATTCCTACACGCAGGTCTATGTTTAAATGTTGCCTCCTGCACAATTGACACTAAATTTGGGAATTCGGTGTCACTTGTCTGAATGGTGCAGAGTCAAACCTGAACATCCCCATAGACCTGCCCCCTTCTCCACACCTGGGCCAAAAGGCATAGAAGTCCGATAGAGGCTCCAAGCAGGCCCTCAATCACCAAGTTGGATCTGAGCCTGTTCTTCAGCTAAAGCTACAGTTAAGACATAAAACATCCTCAAAAAATGTAATTTTCTTCTCTTGCTTTTTCCAACTTTCATTTTTCAAGGGCAGATGATTGCACTTGGGATTCCCGTTGGAATATGATGCAGCATTGCCACTTTTTGTTCTGTTCTCTCTGATCTTGCGATGTGTTTTTTCTTAAAACTCCACACTATAAAAATAAATCACAAGAACCTTAAGGATATATACATCCTAGGTGTCTGAACAGGAGGGAGATAAAGTACACGTGATGCGTGTGTAGCTACAGAGGCTCAATCTAGAACATAAATAAAAATAACTGGGTTTTTTTTGTAATCTTAAGATTTTCAAATCAGCCTCACTGTTTTTGGAAGACCAACTGCCTATGCATAGCTGATCTAAGTGAAAATGTTTTAAGCCATCTCTCTTGCATTTTTAAACTTCAGAATCCTACAAGGAGAAGAAGCCGCAGGTACAATGGGGTTGCATAAACTCCCTGCTTACAAAGTTTGCAAGTCCCTGCTGCAAAGTTACTATTATTGCTAATAAGACTTTTCTATACCTTGCTGAAAAAGTTTTTTATCATAAGCACTTACAGAAAGTTAATATTTCTGTAAAACATTTAAGGAATAAGTATAAAACACTTCAGATGGCTGAGACAGCCATGCACAAGGAGTTAGTCTGAATTTTATTCTGTGGAACATCACTGGCTTTTGAAACTTGGTTGGTTTTAGAACAGGTCTACGGGTTTCATCACCTTTGATCCCCTAAGCCTGTCTTTGAAGGAGTCCCTGGACTTTTCCTTGAGTCCTTGCTTTGGAAAAGCTCCTGAACAGAACTTGGTCACAAACCAGTGCCATGGCTTGTGCCCCCGCAGGAGGGCCAGGGGCCAGGCCAAGGACTGGGAAACAGCCTCCCTCTCTCTACCAACAACTTGCATTCCCCATTTATCATGTTATTGGAGCATCCTGCCTTTTCTAATGCACGTTTTCCATCATTACATATAGATGCTAACTGGCTGGAGGGTAACAAGAAATTTTTGATCAGAAATTTGATGATTTCTGTCAGTTCTGTATTGGATCCATGGTCCCAAGAGTTGAAGCTCTTTTGATTAAAGTAACACTCAGTGAGGCCCATTAAATCAAGAAATCCTTTAATTTTGCCCAACTGCACAGATTGTAGCATCTTCAGATAGCATCTCTGTGCGATACCTTCCCATGCTTTCTCACTACCACTTCCGATTTTCCTCCTGCAGTTTCTCCCTCTCTTATCACATTAAGACAACCAAGAACATCAGGAAACAGAGCAGGTAGAAAGCAGAGAGCTTAACTATCTACGGCACTATGAATAATCAGAGCAAGTCACAGGGCTAGAACAGGACAGATACATCCTGCCTTTTTTAAATAAACATATAAATACCCAATGTATCCGTAATCACTAGAAGCCCTCAGCTGCAGAGAATTATGAATACAGAACCAGACTTATTCAGGATGAGCAACCCAACAGAAACCTGAGTCTGCAGAGAGAAGAGTTGAGTTCCTAACGTTTCGTTGTTGCGAGCTCTTGGAAAAGTCTCAATTTAGACTGAGGTACTCAAAAGCTTTTGCACACTAAAAACATCTTTCTTTGCTTTCTCTTCTGCCAAAGAGAAGTTCCATGCTTTTTATTTATTTATTTATTTTTTAAACATGGAGAATGCAAAGAAGTAATTAGCCTTCATATCAAGTTTGAAAACAAAGGCCTAAATCATACGATGGTTTAGTGCCAGCAAAAGGAAGTAAATATAAAATGAAAATATATATATACACACACTGAAAGTACAGTAAAAAAAATCATAAAATCATGTCCCTTGGCCACGGCAGCAGTGACCAGGCTCCAGGTGACCCTCTTGAAGGGGGATCGAGCATTTGACACAGGGACAGAGCAGGCAGCCAAGCAAGAGGCTCCAGCACCTTGAGGATGAGAAAGATGCACTAGGAATTGTATTAAAGTGCCAAGTGACAAGATGAAGGACCTCTCTGAAGTACAGGAGCCTGCTGGAAACACAAGGGCTCCAAAGCACAGCAGCAAGGTGACCAACTCCAGTATGGTGACATTCATTATGCGGGGGAACATTTGTTACTATGTAAGGGGGAATGGACACCACAGTGGATGTGGGGGGTCCTTGGGGACATGTCTGCCCCAGCTCTGGGAGCTACCAGGACTTTAGCAGCTCTGGTTGGGGATGCACCAAGAATCAGGTCAGAACAATAATTTTCCTTCATGAGGAAAGAGGACGAGGATGCTGCCCTGGCCACAGGGCACACAAGCTAGTTAGTTATTCAGTCTGCTGCACCCATACGTTCACCCAGCAAGACCTGCCTGCTTTAAAGCCCTTGTCCATCAAACATACACAAGCCCTGGGATAGACCCTCTTCTGGATGGTACTTGACCAAAAAGCCTGCTAGCAATTATTTTGCTAAGGGCCTTGAAACTTAATCCACCTCTGCCCTTGCACCAAGGAAAGGAGGAGAGCAAGAGGCTACACTCGCCAGATGTCAGAGTTGCACAGGCTAGAGGATACAGTGCAGGTAAATTTAAAAGTATGGGGTTTTGCACGTTATTGCAACGTTGTGCCCTTTTACCTTACAAGATACTAAAGAAATTGACTCCTATTTTTTTTAAACTCACTTCATTTTATTTTAAGATTTCAGTTCAGACTATGTTAAAGGAAGAGTATCGTACAAAGGTAGTGCCCCCATCCACCTTTGGGAAAGGGTGGGAAATTAATGTGAGGTCAGTGAACACTGGCCAGAGTTCACTGGAGCCATTAAATTTCAGTTCTCCCAAGTTATTGCCAGCCGCATAGTGCCGGGGGGTCCTGTCCAAGCCAGGAGCACGAAGAGAGCAAAAACCAGCAGCACCAATCCTGGCATCCAGAACAAGGTCCATACAGTGCTGCTCCTACCATTGGACACACGGTGAGCCCAAAGCGGAGACATTTCCAGCATTACCCACCAGGATCACCAAATTGTGTTGGGATGAGACCAGCCAGCAACCACACACTCCAAAGGGCTGTCTGAGAGTTGTCATCAATCAGTCCCTTTATGGGTGCCAGGTCACACATGTGTCCCACAGCCGAAGCCCATGCTGCTGCTTTGCAAACATCTACATATGATCCCGATTTCTGCACAAAGATGGCATTTTTCATTTGCACAAGTCTATAGAGGGAGGGGGAGGAGAAAAAAAAAAAGAAAAAAAGACAGCATTTAGGAAGCTGAACCTATATCCCCAGTGAAAAATTGGAAGGACTGTACTGAGGGTCTTTACACATGGAGTAGGCTTGAATGGTCTGCAAAGAATTGCAAGGAACCGGTTACTACGGAGCTGCAAATGGAGCTGGGAGTCAGTGTTCCCTGTCTGCACTCTCCGATAGGTGCCGGCACCACCACGCTCAGCCACCCGACTTGGCTGCAGTAGCGGGACATGCTGCCTCGCGACGTTCCGCTTGGGAATCCGGCATCAGCTCTGCAAAAGGAGTGGCGCTGGAAGCACGGGAACAATTGTGGTTTGGCTCTTGCTCGTGTCACGTGCTGCCACAAGCCAGGTCAGTCATCCCACTGGGAATTCTGTGAGAATTCCACTTGCGTGGACTCAAGAGAGAAGAAAGATTCGCCCCTCTTCCCCCGCAAAAAAAAACCCCAAAAAACAAAGCAACAAGAAAAACAACCCGCAATGGTAGAAAGGATTTCTAGCAAGAGGAAAAAAAGAAAAAAGGACTTGGTAATTACAGTTGACCAGAAAAAACGATCTAGTAATTCCAATATGGAGCCTGTAACTTCTGGCTAAGTTCCAGCATTGATCCCACTGCTATCCCACTATCCATATTCACCATCTCCCAACTTGCACTCAAGCCTCTTGCACGAACCGTCTGCACAGCCAGAAACTCCAGTCCAGTCCCACGGCTCCAGGGAGAGGGCTGAGCACAAACAGCATTTCTTTAAACCAGCAATTTTGGGACCCAATCCCTTCAGGATCCAAAGCATAAAAGAGAGCGGATTCAAAAGGAGAATGCCCAACAGAGAAAAAAAAATGTACAATGGCCTTCCAAAAGTATAAACAAGGGCCTCCTGCATGTAGCACACAACAAAACTTTGCTAGGCTAGATGAGCAGGCATAGGTTTGTGGTATGGTTTATCCTGGCAGATTGATGGGTTGTTGGCAAGATACTTGCAGGTACTTGCAAAAGGAAGAGAACTGAAGACTTAGGTGTTAACGGAGAGGCTGGAATCTTTTGTTGAGAATAAATAAATAAATAAATGCAATCCCTATATCCCCGAGCAGTCTGGACTCTTATTAAAACACAGACACAATCTGAAACAAGAACAAATTCTGATACAAGCCCATGGAGAAGAACAAAGCTGTGGTCTTTTCTTATGCAGAGAAGCTGATTTCATGAAGGAAGTTGTTATTTAACAATCAATAATCTACACCAAGAAAAACAGGTTAATCCTAAAGGAGAATAGTCAGAGGGCATTTGGGGGTTTTGAGAAAGCCAGTAATGCACCGAGCACCCGAAATGCTGGATGCCTTTCACTAAAGCCAGTCAATGCACGTCCCAACCCTAAACCTAGTCATGACATTTCCTACTTTAGGGAAATATAATAGAGAAGAAAAAAAAATAGTTTTCTATATGGCATCAAAGGAAGGGATCGTATACAGAAGCCAAGGAATTGAGTGCTCCCAGCTTGTCATCTGCAGAACTGGAAGGCTGCTCTGCAGATACAATCATTTCAGGGGGTGCCATGCGGTTACACAAATCCCACAGGTACCAGATGAAAAAAATGGCTTTATGGACCAGTTGCTTCAAATCCTAGGGACACGGTCAATCCAGACTGTACATTCAGGACTGACGGTGCTCACTGGCCGCATTGCATATATTGAAGGAGGGCTGCCAAGGTTTGACAGGTTTCCTGGGGACACTACAGTGCCAGGCCAAGCTCTCCTTGGGGAAGGCAGTTATTTTTCCACAAGAACCAGGTCACACAGTATCACAGGAATCATTCTCTGCTTAGATCAATAAACAAATTCTCTGCTTAGGTTAAAATCCAGAAAAACTTGTGTTTCTTTACAACAGAAATACAATAGTATTCCAAAGTTTCCAGGCGAATCACTGTCAGCTCATCCTAAGGCAAGTCAAAATTCACTGGACTTTTGTAAAACAAATCAGATTAATCTGAGTTTGGAAAGGGCAACTGTCATGGAATTTTAGTTGATGTGTCAAGCTTTATCCTAGAGTTTTGGGAACAGCAGGAAGGACCTTTACCTATTTCAAAGATGTTGGAGCAAGAAAGTACCCTCAAATTTTTCAACAGATAGGGATAAACCCCATCCTATTCATTACATTAATGCCAAGGTAGTTACTGCTTTCTGCTTCAAGTCAAAGTTCCACCTAAAATTTGGACACAAGTTCTCCTAAGCTCTTAACAGTCATTTTCAAGTCCAGGGAACAAAAGACTTTTCACCACTCTTCTATCAAGAAGCTAGTGCAGGGCTGGGCTCTGAGCATGCAGCATGAAGCCATCCCAGGGTTTATTTCCCACTGAACAGGCAGCCTCAGTCTTGAGGGCACTGATAAGAGGGGAAGAGGTTGAACAGCCCAGCGTTGGCTGCCTTCATCTGCAGCATCAGCACCCTCATGCTCAACACTAGGCACGTGCTCACCACCAGGCAGCTGTATCAATAGCTGAATTTACCAATA
The DNA here is from genome assembly GCA_034781795.1 of Crypturellus tataupa. Taxonomy (NCBI): domain Eukaryota; kingdom Metazoa; phylum Chordata; class Aves; order Tinamiformes; family Tinamidae; genus Crypturellus; species Crypturellus tataupa. The sequence continues at coordinate 755,606 of JAWLRI010000232.1, forward strand.
TCAATACCAAACTGAAAGGAGTCTTGTCATGCAGCAATTACGCTGTTTTAAAGTTCATATTGGTATTATTTCACATTAGGTTTTGGCTCTCCAATTCAAACTGATGGTTTTAATCTTTTCCTGGGAAGGCTTTTCAGCTCCATGCAATGTAATTACCCAGTACCCCCTCAGACTTGGGGCCTAAGGTCATTTGTTGGCTGCAAAGCAAGTGGAGCCACTCAGCCATTTGTTTGTTTGATTTTTTGCACCACTGGAAAGTACCTGAACAATATTCAATTGTTTGGAAAGTAAGGTAGCAAACTCCCAGAGAAGTGGGAAACATTCCCATGGAAAAGAAAAAGCTGCACCTGTAATTGTTAATATTTTCTTATTACAAATCTTGATTCTGGGGACAAGACATGCCCACTCAGCACTCTTCCTTCTCTTCTTATTGCCAGAAACAGTTTATTTGAAGCGCATGCAAAGCTAGGACTCTGCACAGAGCACTATTTTGCAATAACTTCATCTTTTGTGCTTCCTCACAGAGGTCAGCCCTATTCTTTTCAATGCTAGAAACAAAGACTCCCATCACTTGATCAAGAAGAGTGAGCCATTAATTAACAAGAATAAGCATGACCAAATGTTTTCTCAAGCAATTCAGACATATCAGAGTCAACCAGCACCTCCCCAAAGCATGACGGAAGATAACACTTTGCAGATGACAGACGTGTCAGGCAATAAATTTCACAGCAGAAGGTTCCCTCCTATTTCAGTTCCAGCTGTCACCGACTCGGAGATAAAATCGTCTTTCCCAAGCCACAGCAGAGGAGAAGTAAAACCAAACCAAACACTCGAAGCAACTGAAAAGATGCTGGGATGCTGCGGGTTTTGTTCAAAACCCCGTTGCAAAGGGCCATGAGGAGACTATGTTTGCTAGTGACTAGCAGGAGCATGGGTACCATAGATGAGTAGAAATCACTGCCCTCAAATCACACAGAAGCACAGAATGGTTGAGGTTGGAGAGGACCTCCCTCTAGCGATCACCTAGTCCAAGCCTCTGCTCAAGCAAGGACATCTGGAGCATGTGGCACAGGGTGACACCGGTTTTGAAGATATCTAGAGAAGGAGACTCCACAGCCTCTCTGGGCAGCCTGTTTCAGCGCTCTGTCATCCTCACAGGAAAAGAAGCTCTTCCTCATGGAGATGGAACTCCCTGTGTTTTAATATATACCCATTATCCCTTGTTCTGTCACTGGCCACCGCTGAGAAGAGTTTGACCCCATCCTCTTTACATTCTCCCCTCAGGTACTTATACATACTGATAAGATCACCTCTCAATTTTCTCCTCTCCAGGCTAAACAGGCCTAGCTTGCTTTCGTCATACGACAGATGCTTGTGAATGCTCGTAACAAAAATTGATTTTGGCTTCTGCTTCCGAGCAATGGCCTGTGGACGACAGTTTCCTCAAGAGCAGGGCACAATTACGCTCATCCTCGCAGGCGCGCCGCTGGCAGCGCCACGGGCACCTATCATCCCCGGAGCTACCGGTGTCACTGCGGGCACCTGCGAGTACGATCCTCACTATCTGCCTGTGTGGTGGCAGCTGTCACCTGGTGGTCCCCATCCTCAAAGCTGCCCATCCTCAACACAAGGAGGACACCTTCCCTTTGTCACCTCCCATTTCTTGCAGGGAGAATTTCCATTTTGAGAACACTTGCAGTTGGGAATGACATGCATAGAGCTATACATATATCTTTATACATATATATAGCTAGATAGATGCATAATGCATATGTGCATATATGCACATATAAAAAATACATACAGACGTACAAGTGCCTTCCTAGTTGCTCTCCTTGACTCTCAGGAAGGTTCTCGTTATCACTGGAAATCCAAGTGGGTTTTTCTCAATCCTATTAACGTTTCTCTCTCTAAGCAAAGTGAACAGATCACACTTTTCTAATGAACCCAGGAAAGTCAGGAATAGAAGAAGGGGGAGGGAAGAAAAAGACAGACAAGGAGGATTTGAAGTGGCCAACACAAGCCTGGACTGGATTCCCCTGTTGCAGCAGATGGTGCAGGTAGTTTTAAGATGTTGCTTTCAGCATCTTAGGTGATGCTGAAAATACTACTATGTACTTCCCATTAGATGTGATAGAAAACAAACACTAAATAAGGAGAAAACCTGATGCTAGGAACATTTTGCAAGTGCTTTAAGGGCAGATCCAGATTCATTTTAAACTTTGCTTTATGCAAGACTCACTCACATAGCACCATGAAATTCTTTATCCTTTCCCAGCGCTGATCCTGCGAGGAATGTGTAATCAGCAACATATTAAACAAAGTCGGAGACAAGCATCGCTCTATTCTGAATCCAAGCTCTATTCTATTCCTGTCATTGGGTTTTTCCAACACAAAATTCAAGTCAAAGACAAAAAAAAAAAAAACACTTTAGGGATGGAATTAAAAACACAAAGTAAGTGAGGGGAACATTCACAACATGATACTGGCAGCACAGGCAGGATGAACCTGTCCTACCGGCTGGAACAAGACAACGACCATCCTAATCCTCACAGCCCATCACTTCACCAATAAATTACTTCCATCCCTACAACGGGACTCATCAATCAAGCACATCCCTGGGCAGCAAGGAAAGGTGAAAGAACAAATGATCATTTCTACTCCAACATCAAAACTAACCACCCTGTAGCAGTGCCATTGTTTCTGTCGCTACTGCCACAAACTGATCATCTGAATGGTTTGGCTTCCATAAAGGATTTCCCCCAAACCTAGAGGGCATTCAACAAATTCACAGCAACTTTCACAACACTGGAGGTGGGAAACTGTGATGCAGGACCAGAGACTGTTAACTGTGCATGCCACATGCATCCAAAAATTCCTACAAAAAATGCATGTTTGCGGTCAGCAGGAGTTTGGAAGGACACAGAAGGGCAGTAATGTGCCATGGGAGGCTATCAAACATGCATCAACAGCCAAGGATGGGTTGGTTTAAACCTCCAAAAACACTGTAAACATAGAATCATACATATCATGTGCATCTCAAAAGAACAAACTCACACAAAGCACTTTATGCATATATACACACACACTATTTGTTATTCCTGGCATGTTTTTTCTTGCTTTTTTCCCCACTAATCATTAGGTCATAACTACCTTTACAATGGGAGAGGCATTCAAAACCCAGTGCTGCACAAGATCATTAAAAACTAATAGACAACCACATTGTTTCGGGAGCATTTCATATTTAAATTATTGCCCAAGATTACAATTTAAGTACCATGCAGAGGAACAAAAGGGTCCAGGACACATCAAGTCCCTTGCATTAGTCATTTCAGGCTGATTTCACACCCTGTGCCAAGGAGAAGCATTTCTGGCTCTCGACAGGGGATCGCTCAGGTATTCAGCACTCAGTGCAAACCCAACACAATGCTCGAGGCAAGTGGATATGTAATGTGGGGACCAAACTGCTTTCAAGTTCTTTCCCCAAACACACGGCACTGACACAAAAAAAGGTTCCTACATAGATGGTTGGGATAGAAGTAGCTTTACTAGACTGGTACCTCCAGCTAACCCCTCACGGGTGGTAATTTGGTCCCGTGGCAGCACCTGGCCTTTCCCAAGCCAGCCCTGTTCTCATCCAGTGACAGAATTTTGTGGCTTCCAGTTGAAGTCGGAGCAGCCTCAAGGCAACTCTAACGTCAGCGAGGGTTTTTATGGTTTACTGCTGCCAACAGCGAGGATCACGTGAAATGCTCATGCAGAAACAAGGACCAATAAATTAGTAGAGATGTTTTTTTCCTCCATACAGACACTTCCTCTCTCCAAAATATGCCACGATGCTGTTAATCTCACTCTTCTTTCCAAAAAAAAAAACCCCAAAACAACAAAAACACAAACTTTTGTTCTGTTTATATGAGATATTAAATCACAAGTTATAATGCTGCATGGAAAGCGATACCGAACAGAACAAAACTATGTTAGCAAAACCAACAACCAACTGACATACAAGAATGAAGCCAAATGTATGACATCAACAAGATCCAACTGGACAAGATCTCATGAAGCTGCTTGAGCTGACTCTGCCTTGAGCTGGGGTTGGACCAGATGAGTTTTGGAGAGCTTTTCCAACCTCCAACGCTCTGTGAAGACTTCCCGTTTTGTGAAGATGATGAGGTACCATAGGGTGAGCAGCACATAGCAAGGCTCAGATGGGACTACCACCTGCCACGTTGTTGCAGGATATTCAGCCTCATTTTCCAGGCCAACGTGCAGCTTTGCCTCTTTTTTCCCTGCCCCCTTTCCAAAGGAACCATAAAGGCAGCATTGGTAAAGCTGAATTCTTGCTAACCTCTTTGCACTCTTCTTTTTCCTCATCTAATAAAGTGGTTCCTAGCGACTTTCCAAACACTATGCGACCTGGATGCTGGAGACTCTAGAGAAGGAGAAAAGGGGAAAAAATTCTCAAGCAAAGCAAACAAACCCCCCTGCATTCAAAATAATGCTCTGCTCTCTAGGAATACAGCTGTTGTGTGCATTTGTGACTACCGTTACATTGCCTGCAGTGTTGGCAGCTCACATCCATTTCACGTGCCAGAAGGATCTATTAATTTCCTTTGCACAGAAATCTTTACAGAGAGTCTACACTACTGAGTTTTGCCTTAAAAACGGCCACTTAAAAACAAGCATCCATCTCAATTTGCATCCTCACAGCCCTTAAAAGGCAAGTATGACAAAACAGACATTTCCAGCACGCGCCAGGGATATCACGCAGTGACTATTCTGGTGTCCTCGGGAATGGACATGTCACCAGGACACAAGCTTTATCCCTTGCAAGGTAGACAGAAGCAGACAAACCTTGCACATTTATGCCCTGCAGACCTTTAAAAAATGCCAAATGGCTAAGAACACATAACACAAAACATCATCCGAGCATTTCAGAAACTGTCCCATATTTATCCCTGTATAGGTGAGATGAGGGTTAATTCTAACGTTCCCATTCTACAGTCAAGGAGCTTGCAGGAAAACAAGTAAAGCACATTTTAACTTCAGAGATCTGATTTAAAGCTATTCAAAGTCATTTCTGGGGCAATGTCAACCTTGGTGCACAGACGATAATGCAAATATGAATTAATACTCAAAAGAAGCACGTTTGCTGCTGAAACTCCAAAGAAAACAAGTCAATTGAGGCGAAATCGGTGACAGAGCAACTGGAATGGATCCGCTTACGCATTAAGCCAGATTTTGACAACAATAGCATCTTCAGCAAGGAGATGAAATATTTAATTTCCAATTACTCAGTTTAATTCAAGATGATCACTAGTTCGTTCCCGGTTGAGAAACAAATTAGAAACTGAAAAAAAAAAGGCAAGTAAACTTTTTTTTTCCCTTTCTGTTTGTGAACAAGGTGACAATGTGGGAGGTTGAGATTAGTAGCTCTAATGTCTTGACAAACACGGGCTGAAGTTACTACCAGTTTAGTTCATTAAGTACAGCCATACTAAACTGGTTAGTTGTAAATTTTAAGTATTCAGCACATGTAATACTGCTACTTAAAGAAAAAATAAACAATCAAAAAACACAATAAATGAAAATACTTGTTTTCCATGTTAAAATCATACTCCAATTTCTACCCAAAAGCAGCCCGAAAAAGATCATAGCTAAAAGATTAATCATGTAATAAATAAGTCATCCATCATCTTCTAAAAAAGCATAAAGGCTGAGTAAATCTATGTTAATGTATACAGCTGCTTAGATGCATACTGAGTATATCCTTCGCCTTATTAAGAATAACCTTTTTTCCTTCTGCCAAGACTACATTTATTTGCAAGCGCTTTAAATGTTATCACCAGAGGAGAGTCAGTCTTTCTTCAGAAGGAGAAATAAACTACAGATGTGAAACAAGGGCTATTTCAGTCAAGGTCTCTGACTTGTCAACTTCAGCTTGCCCCATAAAACAGGATAGAGCTGTGGCATAATCAAGGGGTGAATGCTGATCTTTCAACCACAGAACTAGGATAACTATGCAGTCATCGCTAAACACAGATTCTCCAACACCTAATATTTCTGAAAAGCTGGAACAGAAAGACAGGGAAGACAACTCACACCTACGTCTTAGCTGTTCAACCGGTGTCAAAACTTGCAAGGTTTTCCCTTCCATCTTCAGAAATTCCCCCCAACATCTTTAATTCATCTATTTGAATACTTATTACGTAAGACTTAATGGTTGCCTTTACTCTAAAAGCCGTGTCCTGGCTCACAGCATTTTATGACATCTCTAGTACCCTCATAGGCTAGGACACCACAACTTTCTCGATAATGAAAGAGAACATTTTCTTCTTTTTCTTCATCACATCTTGATCAAATGCACGTTCACACTGACATAATGGTTGGGCTCCGACTTCATAAACAACCTGTATCATAAGAATTTGGGTCAAGGACAGCCTAGTAGAAATAACAGCCTATACCTCCCCCACAGAGCCTGGCTAATAGGTAGCACGAACCCTTTTTGGCAGATTTTCCATCCCACTGGAGAAACCCGAATGAGCATCTCAGAAGCCTGCCAAAAGTTAACCTGTGGTCACCATCACTAAATCCACCAGTTTGCCCTATGCTAAAACACAGATTTGATGTCTCGGCACTGCTCAGAGAGCTTTATATTTTAAACTCCAGTTTATCTAACAGATCGAAGTAAGGAAGTAGATTCTGGTTAGTAAGGAAGTTGAACCGTTCAGTGCCTTTTTTTTTTTTTTTCAAGGCAAAACTAAAACTTTATCAATCAGTACAAAATGTTCGCTATACATCAGATCACAGAAATGAAATCGGTAGTCTCTGTTAGCATGGTCAGCACAGGAAAACTTTGCATAGAAGACATGAAAGAAGCAGGGGATTGTACAGTCACACACACAAAAAACTTCTTTTGTACCACAAGAGATTTTGTTTGTTAATGGTTTTCTCTCTTAATAACTCTGTCTTTGAGTTAGTTGCATAAAACCAAGCTGAACTCAGCGATCAAGGGGAGGGCAGATCTTTCCATTTGGAAACGATAACCGTGAATTGCAGGCTTGGCTCTGTTATTTCCTCACCTTCCTCTTGCAATGCTCTTCCTTCGATGGCCTTCAGCTCTCAGCAGATCAGGGCTGGAGCTCCCCGCCGGTGCTGACAAACAAAAGAACAAATCTGCACTGTTCCCTCCAAAAAAAAAAAAAAAAAAACCCACAGCCCTTGTCCAAATATATTAAAACTTTCAAATGTGCAGGATGATTAAGGAGTTGTGTAATACACAAATAAGTTAGTGTGCTCAACACATACAAGAAAGAGCTGAAGTAAGCAGAAAGATTTACATACTTAGGAAGCACAAACAGGGCATTGTCAAATAGTTCCAGCCATCAAAAAGAGTCTAATTTAAGTTATAATTCAGTGGAAGGAATAGCCTGTGGATTCAGGCCATTGTATTAAGGAACAACTCAACTGTTGCCTTGTGATGACAAACACCCCATAGGTAGGCTGTTCCTGAAGGTCTGCAGTGCTCTCCCTCTCCTGCCAGGATGTAGGAACACCCAAGCTTGCAGAAGTCCTTGTCTAAAAATTTATAAAGGTCAAATTTTTCATTTAAACATCAACTCTCATCTGAAACAATACAAACATGTACAGCTAAAGGGTGTTTTAATGAGTTGTATGGCAAAAGATATTTTTTCCATGTTTTTATTTCTCAGATCAACATCAGTGGGCATGAGCATTGCCTTTACACCACTGATCTCACCCTTCATGCCCAGATGATTTGTTATGTCCATGCAACAGCCCTGCCAAAAGACAGAAACAGTTTAGTGTGGTAAATAGGGAATAGCAATGGCCACACTTCAAACTGCAGCCAGATATTTATTTATTTAGAAGGCAAACATCCAAGTTCGAATGGAGGGGGAAAAGAAATTAAAAAAAAAAAAAAAAAAAAAAAAAAAGAGAGAGATCTTAAAAAACAAACAGTCCTGAAACAATGACCAGCTTCTACACCAACATTCTTCCAGCAACACATTGTGCTCTGGCAGTAAGCCATGGGATTGATCCAGTGCTTTTTTTCCACCCCTTGCATCTCATTTAGTTTCTAAGCACTTATGGATAAACAACAGGAGACCATTGGGAAAGAAACCTGCTCTTCCCAAGGCTTCAGGTATGAAAAATATGGGAGAAGGTCCTTGGAGTTGCAGCAGCAGCTTGAGCACCCAACAGTCCTAAGTAGAGACTGCAAATATTTACAACTCAAGAGCTTACATTCCTCACGTAGACTCTTTCACAAAAGAAAAAAGGTTTTAACAACAAACAACAACAAACTTGTCTTTTCCAGAAGATCCCCTAGATTTCCAGGCCAGTCTCTATTCCCGTAGAAAGGATAAACAATGCTCATTTGTCTAAGTTTCCAAAAGCAACGGAGTGCTGATCTCCTGAATGGCCTCAAATGATGCACAGATACATTTTAAGCACTCGTTTGTCCTATTGTGCTCCGAAAATCCAAAATAGAGCTTTTATCGCAGCCTCTCCAGTTGCAGGACTCAGAAACAGTAAACAAGCAAGCAGGGAATGAGAAACACTTATATTAATAGTAACAACGCACTGTTCATAAGCAGAGGTGTCATTTATTACCAAGCAAAAGGGACAGATTATCAAAAATACTATGGCAGAGCTAGCAGGGAGAACAGACCCACCTTTGCCCTTTGCTCAGAGACCACAGAAAATCCAGCTTGGTTTATTTTGTTTGCTCCTCCTCACGTTTGGAGAGGAAGGAATGTTTTGCAGCATCTTTCCACTGCATGAAATGCTCCCTTGCTACAGAGGAGCAGGGCCAGCTCTTGTACTAAGTCATCAGGGTGTAAATGATGCCTTGCTCCCTCATCTAGTTTATCTCCTCGTTTACCACCAAATCTTTATGTTCTGCACTGGGCTCAGGAAAGCCAAGACTATGTGTTAACTCATCAGTTCCACATGTTCAATGGTCTTTTGCAGCATTAGCCAGCAATCAGCAAGTAAAGGATTAGCACATTATATAGGCATAGGGCTTGGCAGACCCTGACCCCACTTCATCTCAGGACTTCACCTCAGCTGTATATATTTTTATACAGGTTCATCTGGCCCTCACTAGCACTCGCAAGGCGTCCTCATTGGAAGCCTTAGCCAAGACACATGATGCTTCTTCCTCCCCTGCAGTCAGCTTTAATCCCAGGTGCTAAAGGGAGATGTAGTTAAAGCAGTAAGAAAAATCCAACGGAGTACGGCAGCACGTTAGGGTGTCCTTCAGATCCTCAAACTGGCTATCTGTGGCCCGTCGCCCCAGAGCAAGAGGTAGTTTAAGGCTGACCAAGGCAGCAGAAAGGAACGCTTAGCTCTGGCAAGAGGGACCCAGCCTTATGCACGTCCAAAAGGAAAAGGACGCAACACTAAAACCCAGCAGCAGTCATTATTCCTGCACGCACAAGTGCGCAGAGCACCTTCAGGGCAAGCAAAGGTCCTTGTCACCGATGACCTGCCAGGCCAGTGTAAGTGGAGAAACTCTGGACTAACTCTGAGCACAACGGCAAGAAGATGAGAGATGTGCGGATCTGCAGTGCAGGACCCCAAAGTACTTGGGACAGATTTTCTGCTGGGTGCCTGGCAGAGTGTGGCTCAAATCAATGGGTCTGCACTTATCTCCCCACGCAGAGCATTCCGCTCAGTGTGGCTGCTCAGGGGCTTCGCTCTTATTTATTACGGGGCTACCTGCTTTAATGCAACTTTGCATAAATCATCTCATGCATAACTTTAAAGTTGTGATTAGTGGCATTTTTCTCTCCGTGCTGCTCAGCCCACCATTTTATTCACCGCTGGTCTCACCTCTTCACCTCGTTAACTGCTTTCTTGCTTCTGGCTATCGGAGTAGTTCCAAAATTGCTGTTCTTTGTTCAAAAAAAAAAATACTGCTATTGTAACAGAAGCTAAATTAAAAGACTCACGGCATGAACGAGGGCAGACTGTAAGTGGCAAAAGGCCAACTGAAAAAAGGGAGATTTGTTACTTTCTCTTACCAAGGGGATTAAGAGAAATGTACAAGATTTCAAAATTGTTCTAGCCTTTTTCCCCAGTGTGTGAGAACGTGAGAGAGATTCAAATTCCTCCCAGATTGCTCCTAAAGAAGAAAGAGACTATGCAGAACTGCAGAGTTTCTTGCCTTGCTAACATTAGGACAACAAATGATGTCATTGCCACTGCTCTGGAGTGCATCTGTCCCACAAATTATTATCTCTTATTGGCAACCTTGCAGCACAGGTAAAAACTGCTTGGGATCTTACTGGGAATAAAAAACATAGTGGGTAAAAGCAACAGGCATCTTTATTACCTCAGCTGAGAAGACAAGGAGGGCTGAAGACCACTGTCCCCCATCACCTCCTATCTGGTCCTTCTCAGATGGGGTGGGGGGAGAGAGGACATGGCCCTTACACACTGAATAATCATGTGCTGGGGACCCTCTCTTCCCAGAGGAGCAGAGCAAAGAAAAAGCATGTTCATAAATCCAGCTACTTCTCTGAGACCTTCACCCTGCTTGTCCGCATGGTGCCCCCTAGAGCAGAAGGTCCTTGCCCCATGTACCTTATTTGCCTCATGGCATGTAAATAAATAAATAAAATGTGTAATAGCAACACTTGGGAACAGCTCTCCCCAAAAGGTCCAAACAAAGTTTCCCTTCTCACCCCACTATGCCCAAACATGCTGCAGAGACACCACCACAAGCAGAAAGAAGAGACAGAGAAGTTTCGATGTCAGTACAAGAGCTTCCCACCAGCCTAATTTTTGCCCCCAAAAGTAGAGGGACCACAAAGCCTCACAAGTGCTATAGGGACCAGTGGCAGCATCAGAGCAGCCAGTGCTGCTCCCGCTACGGACAAGATGTTGTGGGAAAACAAGGGATGCACAAGGCTACCACCATGGCCCAGAAACGCAACTGGACCAGCCCTGAACTCAAAAAAGAGCAAATAAATAAATAAATAAATAAACCAAATTCATGCAAAAAAACCCCACTGCGCATCAGAAGCTGCAGATTTAAAAACTTAATTGCCGACATTAATATTGACATTTTAAACATTGAGAAATAAAACATCCTGCTTAGCACCACTCCTCCCCAAATCAGCAAGCGCTTTCAATTAAATGAAAGAATATATCTTTTTAAGATAGATTTTTTTTAGATTTAGGAGCCATTAATAGCCTGTTGAGCAGGCAGGGCCAGCGGTAAACAAGGTGCTGAGATGCATTACCCTGCAGGCAGCGCTCACACGGGCCAAGTGGGACGAACCCCAAATCGGAGTGAAATTTCAACGCACCAAGTTGAGCGGCAAGATAAGGGGCCGTAATCAAATTACAGCACAAACAGCTCCATTCATCCATGTGCAGTCGTGAGGAGAGTGGCTCCGAGCGCCGGCTGGGAGCAAACCCTCCGCAAAGCAAAAAGCAAATTCAGGGTCTGCTTCTTGTTTTCCTGCCACCCAAAGGAAAAACAGGCCCTATCTTCGCACCAAAACGCTATTCGGGGAGAAGGGTGCAACACTAATTATCTGGCTGGAAAAACAAGAAGAGTTGGACTTCTATTATTTACATTCCCATTCCTCTTTCAGAAGAGACCCACAAAGTCAACAAGGCGACCCGAGGCACCCACAATGCATTCACAGTTCAAGTTGTTTTTCTCTGAAAGGCCTAGGCAGTTTCCAGGCACCCAATAAACCTGCCCAAACCTTCCTATTTTTTCCCCTCTAAACAAATATATTCTTGACAGCACCTTTCACTATATATATATAGTGGAATACATATTTTTTCCTCTGGAAAGCTACCACAACCTATCAGCACCAGGATTTTGGGGAGCACTGAGTACAATACCTGTGTTTCTCCCTGCTGCAGTGCTGGAAAAAAAGCTCCTTTTAGCACAAACAGGCATTTGGACCATTCACTCTTTTTTAATAAGTGCTGCAAGGAAGAACAACAACCGGGGCAGGGGGGGGAGGAGGAAAAACCCTCCTCCTCCTCCTCCTGCTGTCGCTGGTGTCTTTGTTATCCGGTGCTCATCCACAGTCCCCCTGGTTCCCCCCACCTGTTCCCTGTACCCTGGGGTGGGGGGCAGGAGCCCTCCGAGCAGTGGGGGGATCCAGAGCGTTGCAAAGAGGGGGTGCTTTGGGGGGGGGGGG
>JAWLRI010000232.1:784391-810943 GCA_034781795.1 Crypturellus tataupa
AAAGAAAAGAAAAGAAAAGAAAAGAAAAGAAAAGAAAAGAAAAGAAAAGAAAAGAAAAGAAAAGAAAAGAAAAAAGGCTAGAACTGCCAGTGCTTTGCAGAGGGAAGGAGCAGGTCAGTATTTCACAGCTCTGTAGAGCTCAGTATGGCTCTGCATATAGACACATTTATATAGAAGAAACTCATTCCTTTCCCCTGTTGTGCTACAATTTCATTTTTTCTTTAATATGTAGTTCTTGTTTTTACAATGTAAGCCTTAAAATGAGTCTGCTCAGAACCACCACCTTCGATTGACCTGTCTGTATTTTTTCCCCCCTTCAATACAAGTTTTACATCCAGAAAAAAATTGGGTTCAGACATACAGAATGATTTGAACCGCTCTTCATGAGATAGTTTTGTGCAATTCTTATTCTGCACAAACTTATTTCTGTCACCTCTGAAAATGCACAAAAATTAAATTAACATGTGGTTCTCTACAGTCTAGTACTGAGACTTTTATAGCATCAGAACCAAGTGGGCTTTTACCTTTTCGCCTATATTCACTTATTCATTCACAATAATCAATCTGTTTCTAAAAATAAAATACATTTGGCTGTGTGAGTGCCCTACGCAAATTAACTTTCAAATGTGCAAATTTAACAGCCTGCAATTATTGCAGTCATCTTTCACTAAAATCCTTATAAGAAAATATTTTTTTCCTTATAAGTTGAGCTTCGCTGATACTAGCAAAATAAACAACACAGGTAGCACGTTGAACTGCATGCTCCGGCGCAGGCATTGAGAAGGAAGAGCCATAGCTGCAGCCTGAGGAGCAGGAAGAGCTTTGGAAGGGGAAGAGTGTCCACGCGGACCTGGAAGGGAGGTCAGAACTGCCCTGGCCACCCTGCTGGGGCTGTGACGGGGGTTATCAGCCTGGGTTGGTGCCGGGGCAGCCGCGCAGCACTGCCGAGCACCTTGGCTTGAGCTGCTGCTCGGCATTAACTGCTTCAGCCTGTGGGACAATTGGGCCTCCAATGCCCTCGGGACTGATTAGCAAAAGCTTCTGGCCAAGAAGTAGCACAGACAGCCCCAGCACTGGTGTCCAGACCCTAGTGGTAACTATGAGCGCTCACCCCTTCAAGTCCTGCAGATACTAAGGGCACCGGGACTTTGGCCTTATATTCATACTAAACACACAGGCTAAGGCATATGCTAGAAGTGTGCAGATGAACTGCAGCCTGCATGGATTGAAAACATGATATTCAAGGCAACAAGGCGAGACAAGCAGCATCTTCCAGAAGGTTGAACATAAAACCTGCAAAAATGGGATGTTTGGGGTCAACTTCACCTCACCATAAAGCCAGGGGGTACCAGATTGTCTGTTAGACAGAGTCCATGTGTATTTGTTGGGAGGAAAGACAGCAAAAGTTTGTGTAGAACACATCAGTAATTTTCTGGGCCTAAGAAAAAAAAATCTAGATCGTGTTCTTAACCATGGCTGTTTTACTTCAAGATCATGTATAAGAAATTTATCCTAAAGTTATTTTCTTAATATACACATATACATACACACATCTTTTTTTCCTAAAGCTACATAAAGATGGAAAATACCTCTTACATACATAACCCAGTTTGATTTTCAGATCCATTTTTTGCAGAATTTCAAGACTGAGAAACAGTTGATTTAAAAAGCTGCCTGGAGGCTGAAGGCATGAAGGTCTTATCTATACCTAGGGGAAACAGAGCTACACATTTACTATAGAATAATTGTTTCAAAATTTCCATTCCAGTGTGCTTGAGTTATTCAGAACAGCTCCAGATAAAGTTCTGCACTTTAATTTTGAATTAAGGATTGAGGCAGGCAAAGTTATACTAGAACAGTTAATTCTGCAGCTGCTAAAGCCACAAAGAATTTTCCCTGGCAGAGAAATATGCCCATTTCTGTAACGTCAGTTTTTAAGGGAACAATTGTGAAATGACCACAAAAATCAATGTTAGGAAAGAGCAAGAATGTATTTGGCACTCTTTCTCTTCCAGTGACTTCGTAGCATAAACTTACAGATGTATATTGGAACTGAGTTTGCCAGGTTCAGGCAAAAATGTACCAATAATTTTCTGGAACATCCATGAAATTTGGGACTCAGTTTTATTTCAGTGTACAAGCAATTCATAGAATAAGATGCCATATGGAAGTTCACTAGTGAACTTTTTAAATCAGTTTATTTTCTTGATCTCACTGGTTCACATTGGGAGACTCCAAATATATTTACAGCAAATGTTCAAGATAACATATATTAAAAAAGGAATAGATCAAACACTTGAGAGCAGTAATCATGAATATGCCCCAAAACTACTCATTGTTTTCCATTGAACAGAAGCTAGGTTAGTTGGTTTTTAAGCTTTTATTTGAGGTGCTAGCTTGAATTTCAGAATAACTCAGATACCTCTAACATGCATCAGCTTTACTGGAACTTGTGGTTTCCAGGTCTGGCTAGCAAAGAAAGAATAGCACATTAGGGTACTCAGAGTCAGCTTAGTAGAAGACTGCACCTAGTCCAATGCAAACTAAAGCAATGTGGTTTAAAAACCCCGATAAATTTTCCCTCTTTGCGTGCCTTGTAGAATTTAACTTTGAAAGCACCTTTGCTGGGAAAGGACATTGCTAAACTCTTTTGAGAAAAGCTCACTTGCCCCTTCCCACTCCCAAGCAGTGCTCACTGCAGCAATTCCGCGTCTTCCTCTGCAGGAAAAACCTCCATCATCCATGTGACTCCGAGTGACCTCAGCCTCGTGGTGATGGACCGGGAGCCGAGGACAGATGTGACTGTGACAGCCTGTCTGAACCTGGGCACCACAGCAGGGCCCTCTCTCAACCCACTCCAAGACATTCATCTTTCGGATGGTACCCAAGGCTGACCCATCGCTTCCAAGATTCAGAGACAAACAGCAAAAATTTCTTCTTTCCTGTAGGACAGATATAACAACTTGTCCAACCTACTCACACTTCCCGTCCCTTCCCTTCCCGTCCCTTCCCTTCCCTTCCCTTCCCGCAAGGCTTGTTAGGCACTCAGAGGGCAGAGATTTGAAGCAAAATGGTAGGCTTGCTTTTAAAAATAATACAATACTATCCCCATTAGTTTGCAAAAAAATGAATCACAGCACTTCCTCCTTCATCAGTGTTCAGGCTTCTTTTGATCTTTGATTTTCTCCCAAACTGAAATGAAACATATTTTAAAGCCCAAAATACGTGATGAAAGCCTCCTCCCAGGCAGTTAGCTCCTGCTTGACACTTTCCATGCAGTTTTCATCACTATGTTTTCCACAAAGATATTAATATATTTTTAAAAGAAGCAGAATCTGCCTTTCCTGAAGGAGGAAAGAAAAAGGGCGACAGCCTGTTCTCACACCTAAGTCTATTAACACGATGGGACATCACTATCACCACTTGTAGACGTAAATGGCCATGCTCCTCTGGCCTCTCCCTATTTTTTTTTTAAGCAACTGCCCCCCCCCCCAAAAAAAAAAAAAAGCAGAAAAGTGAACTAGTATGGACCCCCAAGCCTCTGAATAATTACATCTGTATTGACAGACTGACAGTAAATGCTTGCAATAAGAGGAGCAGAATATATAAGCAACACCTGCTAACCTAACGGGTGTCAGTCTTTTTTTTGTGTGTGACAATCTTACAAATAATTCTATCAGCAGACATTTGTGAAAAGGTTCATGTTGTCCACTATGTTTTAATACCTTGTTACATTGAACTTGGGCCTGCTGGTCTTTATTGAGACCAGCAGGCTTTACTGAGACTTGACTGAGACTTAATTGGATTGCATTTAGCATATTGAATTAAAAAGGAAAATAAAGAATTAATCTTTCTCATAACACACCAAACAGCGAACAAGAGAACATGCTGCATATTGACATTCCTGTGTTTTGAAAGACAAAAAAATGAAAGTGCAAAAAAATGAAGTGTTTGAGACCCCTTGCACTGCACTCTGTTTAACCAGCCCCCCCTTCCCCAATATCCCTTTTTCAAAAGTTAAGAAAAGCCAACAGCAAAGCAGGTCCAGGTGCTTCTGAGCTCAAACTTGCCATCCCTAGCAGGGGTAGCTGAACTTTGCTTGAAACTGTCCAGCTCTACACTTGGCCAAGTGCTGCCTTGCTCTAAAAAGATTTTAACATGCCATATATCTAGAAAAACTCCACAAATTATATGAAACTATGTTGTTTTCAGTCCATAAAATAGGTCATATAAGAGGCCCAAGGATAAATTCTTGAGCCTAGCATGTTACCTATAGCATATGTGTACATATATATATGCACAAATATTTAACAACGAACTTCATGAAGGGTCAAGACAGACAGATATATCACCTTCCTAAGGCTCTCACTCTCCAAGAAGTATAACAAGAAAACAGCACTCAATCATCAAGGTAAGCCTGGATGCCCTTTCAGATGCAAAAGGCTGAATTCTGTGGCAGCTTCCAGCTCTTTATCTTCTAGAGCTTCCTCCTCTTCCTCAGGTGCCTATAGGCAGCAAGGGGATGATAGGCAAGGGTTTGTTGCCATTGCATCAGAAGGCAAAAAGTAGTGTGTAGAAACACAACTTCTAAGCAAGGCAAACTCTGGCTCCTCACCTAGGGCCAAAAATCAAGAGCTAGAAGAGATTACACATACCTACATTTTCATGTTTCAAACACTCTGATAGCAAAATATACAGATACACAAACATATACAGAAAAAAAAAATTAACCCCCACTCCAATAGGAACAATATAAGCCTTTCATATATTTTTACTTAATAATGAAAAGAACAGGCTATAGAAAGTCATTTACAACATTCAACTCATAGATAGTATTTTATTTACTCTGATTAATATAATATGCTTGTCAGAAAAGAACTTGTACATCTCTCACAGAGAAATCTAGGTTGACAAAGTGGTCACTGAAGAAATAAATAAAATCACAATCTACAGAGCAAACCACACAACTTACAGCCACTGAAAATCTCAGTAAATAACATGCAGAGAGTGCACAGCACTTGGACTGAAAGAAAAATAGATTTCCAAGACAAGTGTTGCACAGACAAAGCTTCCCACAGATGCCTACAGTGCTGTAGGGGAATGGATTGCAGAAAAAAAACATTTCCCTGTTTGCCGCTTCTTTCTTCTCCCCAAATACCATGATGCAAAATATATAATGCATGGGAGATAACAGGTAGTACACATAAACACAACATCTGATTCTTTTCTCCATTTTGGAAGAACCGAATTCATCCTTCAGTCATATTCTTAAATTAATCAGGAACATAAACATTATGTACCCAAGCACAATGTACCAACAGCTGTTATGACAGCACAGTTTATAGAGCTATTGAAAAGCTAAATGCTCACATTTTGCACCAAATGTAGAAGAGATTTTTAGATGACTAGACAAAAAGCAAACAAAACCATATTTATGACTTTATAAAGTCATGGGAGAGTGTAAAGGAGTAGCCCTATCATGAAGAAATCTTATGTTGTCCAGCAGAGTCCAGTCCTCATTCTACATCTAGGATGATGATCCTAGACCTAACAGAAGAGCATGAGACACAGAGCCACTGTAGTAAGAAATATACACTCCCACCACATCTGCCCATCAGGAAGGGCTTCATAGTGCCTCAAACTGCTCAAGTGGAAGAGAAGGTGAATTCCCTGCTCTTAAGCAGGAGTAATTTCTCTTAACACTGTCATACTACCATAATAGGCAGAAGAAACTATCGACAGGCATCAACAGCTAACCTGCCATCGAGATCCTGACAGTGGACCAATATGATGCATTTGGTTTATCCATTATTCAGATTTTACTGCTAATATGCAAAAATCATGAACCTTTAAACACACCTATACATATTTTATGTATTTCATTTGTGTCATGCAAACTAGCATGGAAAGGATTCCTGAACATATATAGTAATGCATTGAACATATATAGTAACGCATTGCTGGGGTGAATGAGCATATTTTGTAGGGACTGAAATGGAATAAGAGTAGAATAATTCTTTGTCTTCAAATCAAAGGGGTTATTGACAAAATAAGGTAGAGTTCAAGGAATGTGGAAAATATCCAACCTTAGTTCATGATCCTTCTTAATCAAGTGGCAAGAACTTGCATTTTGTTCCATATCCAATCTGATCCCAGGCAAGGTTGCCATAGCAGCCTCTGATACCATTTTTGATGCAAAGCACATGCATAATATGATGGGCGAGAGGAGGAAGTGTTTTCTAGTAGCACTGGTTGTCTTGAGCAGTTTGCTGAAGTGCTGTGCACTCATCAGCACATCTCCCTTGGAGATACACCTGGTTCCATCTCAATTAGTTACTCAGGTAAATTCAGATGAACACTCCGGTGGCAAATTAGCTTGCTGAAGCTTGTTCAGACATTAAGAAATATATAGAGCAGAAGATAAAAATGGATTGCCTCTCTGACCAGGCTCTGATGAGTCTATGAGTCTCTATAGCTTACAACTAGGTTTAATTTTGGCACCAAAACGGAGAGACTCTGCTATGATTAGTGTTTAGCAAGACTTGTCTCAATCTTAGAAAAGCCCTGTTGTGAGTTCAGGAAAGAACCCACTAAT
This sequence comes from Crypturellus tataupa, assembly GCA_034781795.1. Lineage (NCBI taxonomy): Eukaryota > Metazoa > Chordata > Aves > Tinamiformes > Tinamidae > Crypturellus > Crypturellus tataupa. The sequence goes on from JAWLRI010000232.1 coordinate 790,987, forward strand.
ATAACCACAAGATCATCATTATAACAAAATTACTTTAGAAAAAAATTTTAGGTCTAGGACTTAAATCTTACGAGTTCTTGCAGCTCATGTAGAGATCTTTGGTTATAAGCTTAGTTAAGAAATTTTTCCCAGAGGGTCATAAAGCAACTGTTAAAAATAATCAGTCACACAGGGCATCTCATTAAGAATAAAACTGACATAGATTTCAATTAGTCTCATTCCTAACTAACATAACAATAGATCTACTGGGGCACCCAGTAAGCTCTGAAGTTTCCTTTGACTCTCTCTTATGGTTCCTGAAAGAGGTGACCAAAAATATCCTTGGTGAAAAGACGAGACCTGACTTAAAGCATAGTGGTGTTTTTTTCCCCCTTCTTCTAACAAGAAAGGAATGATAAAAGTTTGCATGGGATAACGTAAAAGCCTGACAATAACAAATAAATTAAAAAAAGAGTATTTTGAGTATAAGTTATACATCTACCTATCACATTCTTCTCTAGACCTGTATGACTAGCTTGATGGCCTGAGATGTGGCCAGTCCTAGAGAACAGAAGGGGAACCACAGCTGTAAACGGACGGCGTCCCCCTCCTGCGTGGGCTCTGTTTGGGCCTCTCGAACGTCGTGATCATACCGCACCAATCACGGGAGCGTCACTCACCTCGGGATCCGTCATGGCTGCCACGGCGGGGAGGAGTGGCGGAGATGACTCACCACCATCCCGGATCCCAGGTCCAGATCAGGTCAGGAAGGGTGGATAGGCCGGCCACCCAAAGGGTCGGGGGTATCAGGCATGGACTGCCAACAAACCACTCGATACGAGTTAAAGTCGACAGCCAACTTTATTTTCCCATGGCACAAACTTATATAACCTCGGTTAGGGGAGACAGGGAGACATGGTTGGCCACATGCTATTTCCTGGGGCCCCCCGATTGGTGGAGCCCCATTGCCAGGCGGGCCTGGGGCCAGGGCAGACTGCTCTGGCCCCCACCTCCCGGGTGCCAGAACCTTCTTGTTGGGTGTTATCAGTTGCTCAGTCAGGCCTGACGGCCTGACTGCGCATGCCTGGCACCCGGGGTCACAGAAGGTCAGCGGTACCCCCCTGTGCACCTGCAATACAATGATGGTACTAGATGCATGTGGCCCACACTGCGTTTCCCTACACACAGCAGAACATCCTAGAAGCTTTCCAGCCTTAAAGGCCCTTCAGACCAAGTGGCTTCCTAAATTAACAGTCATTGCATTCACTACTTTAGTTTTTCATTAATAAATTTGTCCACCTGCTTTTTGAAGTCTGCTTGCTTTAAGATTTATTAAATTAGAGTTTAAGGACCTGCACCATTTCCTGTTGAGAAATAATTCCTTCCAAAAATAGCTTTTGTTCACTTCTTTCTCAAATCTGGTGAAGATCTTCTGTCTGCCTCAGAATGATGCAATAATTTCTGCAAATTCCAGATCCAAATCTGGAATACCAATGGGTACTCACTGGGTACTAATGAAGCAAAATATTGATTCATAAGGGAAGCTTCAAATTTGTTTCTAATTTAAATTGCCAGTCTCACTCATTTCCCTGCTGTTGATCATCTCCCCTCCTATACAACCTCCCTATAAGGAGGTCATGCCAACTGTAGCAGATGATAAAGAACAATTAATTTCCAACCTCAGACTTCCAAAACCCTTCTGTTCTCCACACTGGAACAAAATGCAGAACACCATTGTAATATATTATTTTTATGGGCCTGATTAAAGACATTTTTAGCATCTTTAGACATAAATTATTATAATGAGACAGCAATGGTTTAAGCATTATCAGACATGAACTACTCAATTTATCTGGACATACTTTCTCAGAATAAACAATATAAATTAATTCATATATTAGCTTGCTTACAAAGCTAATCAAATACAAAGATTTGTATTATTTGTATTTGATATCAAAAGCAAAAAATTGCATTATCTAGCAAATTTGCAGAAGCAAACCTCTGCTTTCTTGGTGCTTCAAGAGAGGGCAGTGACATACTACTCAAGATACTTCACTTTTCAGTCTGCACGATTCACAGAAGACGTGAATGCATGTTAGCTTCCAGGTAGGGAACATTTTATTTCCTTTTAGGCAAGAATTCCAAAAATTCTTGCTCTCAAATCTGTTAACAAAGACACAGGCCATTGGGTTACAAAAAGGGGAGGGAAAAGGAGAGGTCCAGTATGAAGGAGCACTCTGTAGTTAGATATAGTCAGATAAGGAGCAGAAGGTGCAAAAGAGAAGGTTACTAACCTAAATTTAAGGAAGTCTGTTTAATGTTGGATAAGCAATTTGTAGTCTCCTGTGATACCTCTTTTGTAGGAGCTAGGCAGTCCTTTAATTGAGCTGTAACAGACAGAAGAGGCTGCAGAACTTCTCTGGATACCCCAACCATAAGCAATATATCTGTAGTGCAATGTGCAAGGGTGCTACAGCCACACTGAGAATAGTTAATAATTTCCCTCCATGATAAACCTGGAGGTCTTAGGCTACAGAGGTAAATATTCTATCAATCAGCTCTATCTTTGTAGCTTACCATATGCTCATCTCTCTTCCTGCTCCCTGTCAGCCTACAGAACAAGTATTTGCTACCTCAAATTTTTCTCACGTATAATATACACCCAGCCAACTGCTACTGCAGCAAGAGGTGCCTTCAGGAACCAGGAATACTGGTGAGACTACAAAGATGCCCCAGCCACGTTGCTTTTCTGGAGTGCACAGTTACTTTGAGTAGAAACACTGTTCTTCAATTCTTTAAATGAGAAGAGAGCAAGGACCTCAACAAAAGCTGAAAGAGGTTTAACTGCTCAAGAACATTGCAGTATTTTCTTTTAAGAGCAGATGCAAACCCAAAATTATCATAAATGGATCCTGCTGGTGATATCACATTTCTAAGACAAAATAACCCATCTGATTGATTCAGAAGGCCATATTTTAAGGCTGAACCACTTACTCAGCTACTGCATGACTGATAACTCAAGTGCATTGAGAATGGTACATTTGCGAAGTTCACCTCTGTGCTTTCATGATTCAGATACGAGGCTTTTCCATCCATCAGGTTTGTCAGCTTATTTGGGCCCAGCAGAGACCAGACTTATCTTGGCTCCACACAGCGAAGCGGAGACCAGACTGCAGAGCATCCAGACAATTCTCCTTTCTAGATATCTGTGCAGAAAAGCAGACTTTCTGCACATCCCTGAGCTGAGTCCTCACTGCCTGCCTTGCTTGAAAACAACTTGTCTCTTTCATTACACAAGGCACTTGAAAACATATTATTCCCAAACAAAAACATCTGTACAGCGTATGTATATTTACATAGGATGGTCTTTTTGCCTATTAACAATGATAGAAAGGATCTAACAACCAAGATTCATCTGCAAGTTTGACTTCAATGAAATAAAGTAGCACAGGGTTAAAAAGATGGCATCAAAACAGAAGTTACTAAAGGTAGCTCTTCATCGTAAGCAGAGGATCACAATCATATTTGAACAGTGTGACCAACCATACTTTATCCAAACCAATTATTTATTATGCATATCGACTGATACTATTTCAGGAGGATACAGTAAGCAATACAAATAAAGAGACAACTACAAGCATGTTCAATTGATATCTTCCAAAAAATGTGTAATTAAGTAAATTTTAAGCTACACTTTTGATTCAGATGAACAAAGTCATTAGAAACCAAGTATTTAAACTATTTCACTAACTCATTTTCATTCTCTAAAGGAATCCTCAGATCTAAGAGACAATAACTTCAGCAAGGAAAAGGCAGCTCAGAGAAGGCTTGAGTCCATTGTGTTCTTGATGAGATATAGTTGCTGCCTATTATACCTCAGAGTTATATAAAACTGTTCAATTTCTTAAATTAAGAAACTCAAAACTAAGAGAATATGCTTCACTGCTGGTCACCCCAAGTAAACCCACTCTTGTAAATACATCATGACTTATCTCAGGGAAGAGAGTTACTGGATTTCTTTAATTAATGTGCATGTCTAAGAAGTGGGAAGGTGAGAAATATTGGGTAAGTAGAACCTTAGGAGCAGCAAATGGAGGACTTGAAATGACAGTAGATGAAAGAGCCTCTGGTCATTTGACTTTTTTTTTCTCATACTAATTACAACTCCCTAAACAAAGGATGCTTAGATTTCTAGTTAACTATCCAATTTTAAATGGGTAGCATTACTACATGTACTGCCATACTTGCTGCGGAAGCCCACAGCAATCATTTAAACATTGTTTAGATTTCTCCAGAAATTCCTGTACAATTTGTGCAAATAAGTTTCTCAAATCCCTCACAGATGTACACACCCAGCTCCAGTAAGAGCATTGCACCAGCTGAACCCTGACTAGAAGGGTAGAGACTCAGGTTCTCATCTTCATGATTCTGCACAACCATTTATTCCTTCATCTACAGCTCACACCTTTACAACCTCTTGCACTGATGAAATCTTTGAATGCAGTATGTTCTCTTTCTTTAGTCAAGATCTCCATGCTCTGCTTGCTTTCAACAGAAAGTTTGTGTGTTGCTAAACAGAAGGCAGGTGATCTTAAAGTGCTCTCAGTGAATGTCCTTACACGTGCTGGGACAGAACATGTCTGGGGCCTCTTTGGTTGCATGGAGCCCATATGGTCTATGTTGCAACCCCTCAGCCCCACCCTACACTGCTTCAGAAAGCAGCAAGTGTGTATGGCAAGCTGTTTAGAAAGGAAGCCAGTAAAGGGCAACAGAGCACTGCTGGGATAAAGTAAACAGATAGAAGCACATGCTCTTTCAGCTTGATTCCATTACTTTCCTTGGGTAGCAGGAAACTTTCATTCCAAGTAGCAACCTGCTTATTTTAAATTATTTTGCAAGCTTGCTGAACCTGGTCATTGAAGAATGAGTCTGTTCAGCATAAGATAACTGCAGTGGAGACATTAGCTTGCAACCAACATATGTATACATTGCAACAAAAACTTAAAAAATAAATCAATCTTTTCAGACTCACTAAAACATTACCCATGTGAGAAGGAAGACTTAACAAATTTGGGATTCCCATGAAAGTTTAAAGACAGCTGCAAACAGAAAATTAATGATGCAATACCCATATTAGCAGCTGACATTCAAAGTCAGTTGTCAGGTATCAATTTAACCATCCAAAGCTTTTGGTAGAAAGGAATAAACATAACCTTTTCTGTTTCTCTACCTCTTTCTTTCCCATCTGTAAAAGTTAATTGTTGCCATCACCTAGAAGTTTGCACCTCCAAGTTTCCTACTCATCTGCTTCAGGTTTTCTAGATGAGTTCTTCTAGATTCATGATCCATTATCTCAGTTCTGTATGGAAATAAAAGTAAATAGATGCAGACAAAGTAGACATAAGTAACATAGGCAGAAATACAGAAAATATTTGGATATATAAAATATATATAAAAGCTAATACTCAAAGGGCCCTGTGGTTACTAAAATGAAATAAATGGGAATTCTACCAAAATACAATAGAAAAGATGAAAATTACCTTTATAAGCAGGGAAGCATGCAACTCAATTAGTTCACCCAATAGAGCAATCTGCACTAGTTGCTCTCTCCTGAGCAGAGGGGTTGGACTAGATGTTCTTCAGGGGTTCCTTCCAACCTTAACTACTAAATGATTCTGTCAATTCAATAATTTGTCAAAAAAATTTCTGTAAAATTGTTAGCTATTCTATTTTATTTCACCATATGACAAAAAAAAAAAAAAAAAAAAAAAACGCACCATTGCTGTAGGCAATGTCTAACCAACTAGAATACCAACCAACTAGAATTATCAAAATATTCTCCTCAAATTCAATAGTTTATCTGTGTCTAGCTGAAAGCACTCTCACTCTCCTGCAAGTCTATCAGATTTTCACTTGACTTCTTGGGCTGGCAATGCCAGGATAGAAACTGAATTCATATATGCAAAACAAACTCAGAAACTGGGTAATAATGAGTTCCTTAAATACATAAATATCTTAGCATTTTTGGAGAATAGTGATACAGGTGAAGTACACATTTAACTACAACTTTAGTACTAGAACTACCCTTTTGAACACATGTGAAAAAGGTTTTATGAATGTTTATAAGACTTAGAGTGTTTTGGGCGAGAGGGGTTGAGGTAAGAACAATTTATCTGAGATGTAATTTATCTTAAATCTTTATTTACATGAATAAATATCAAGTGGTATTATAGGTCCTGAGAACAATTACTGCTACTGGAAACTATTGCAGAAAGTCACGCTTCAAGAAAAAAATTTCATTCCTGTTGTGACCCTGTGCAATTGTAATGTTCAACACTGTAGAAAAGAAAAAACTTTCTTGGGTGGCCAAGACTTATTATTATTCACACATATGTTTACAGTGCAGCTGTTCTAACCTACAAATTAAACTCTTAAACAGAAAAAAAAAAAAGCCTTTAAATATAGGAATTGAAGGGATCCCTGTTCCAAACATTTGTGTATTCGGGCCAAGAAGCAGTAGTGTTCCAGATGTGGATACACAGCAAGTGCCTATACTCAACCTCCTAAAGCAAAGTGCATCTCTAAAGTTAAATAAAAATGTACAGGCACAAACAGAAGGCCAAGTTTTGTCCTGATTTAGTCACTGATAAAAGAATTATATTTGTCAACACATGGCACATAGAGGAGTTAGAGCCATGAGCTGGATTGGGGAGTAAATCAGGCCAGAATGAGACCTCTGGAGTGCACGGCTGTATGGCTGTATGTGCTCTGTGTCAACAAACATAATCCCTTTTGAGTCACTGACTCCATCACCAGCAGAAGCGACATTATTAGCCAACATTGTACATGCATTAATGCACTTCCTCACTTTCAGGGATAAACATATGCATAATCCTGCACTGCGCAGCTCATAGACACTAAACAGGACTTGGGTAGCCTGGTCAGACCACCCAAGCTGAAAGTTAATCACTGCAACTTGTTAAGTGCCCAGATTGCAAATCTTCTACTTGCAAGCAATCTCAATACTGGCAGTGCACTGAATCAGTGGGTGAATGCATGCAGGAGGATTCATGGCTTGGCCTCAAAATAGAGGAAATTCATGTTTCTGAAGATAAAGGTAAGTAATAGAGGCAACAACAATAACCATAGGAAATCTGGGGCATATAGCCAGAAAATTCATAATTAGAAAACCCACAGTTATCTCAGGAAATAGTGTCTGATAGATATTCCTCCTTCAGACTGGAGGATGCTAACAGAGCTTGGATCATCTTCCATGTACTGCAATTAGAGGGGTGATGATTCTTCTCTGGAAGATGAAGACAGAGTAGATGAGTTTTCAAACTCTTTTCTGATCTGCCTATTCTAGAATGGCTACATAATGCATGAGAATGGAAGCCTGAAGCTTTACTATTGCATCACTGACCAAGTAAAATACTGAACTACTTGGATACAAGTTCAGACTTCTCTACTGAAAGTTAAACCACTTAGAATTTCACTTAGACTGTTGAAACAGGACCATTCCTGGAGATAACAAAAATAGCAGATTTATACAAGTATCACTTATACTCTGAAAACAAAACAATACGACATAAAAATCTTTTTAATAAAAGGGAGTAAGTCTAATTCCTCTTGATTGACACTACCAGATCTGTGTAGACGGGGACCTAGATTGCCTTCTGAGATGAAGGTCAAAAGTAAACATCAAACCAGCAAACTGTATTAATATCACCTGGAAATGACTTTGAGGAGATGTTTATAAATATTATACTAAAATGGTTAACAAACATATGTATTAGAATAGCAAAATGATGAGATGAGAGTTTCAGTCTACCAGTTAAAAACTCAATAGTTGCTCTTACCAAGTGATGATTGCCTGGGTAGTGATATATATATATATAACAGCGCATGAAAGGTTACCTCCATAGTTTATACTGCAACCATAGGAGAAAGGTGAATTAGTCTCAAATAAATGAATTATGCTGACAATTTTGTTTTGTGGAATTTATTGTTAAAGCAGCTGCATACAATTCTTACACAGCAAGCTTGTCTTAACATAAGACTTTTTATTGTTTTGCTTAAAGGAAGAATAGTTTTCTGCCATGTATTGAAATGTGTGCCACATTAACAAGTACAGGGAAATTTCTTCTTACAGCATGCCTGAGTGAAGTTGCACATCTCAGCCCTGGGATGAGTCAGTAGGACATGACTCTCATCCAACACAGATATGAAATGATGAAGAGCTTAACAGGTTTACAGGCAGCTAATTAGAAATGAGCACAAAGGGGACTGACCTACTCCTGCTACACAGAGCAGGAGTCCCCCTCCCAGCTTTAAAAAGCCATTTTCATGGAGTTTCACAGCTACACTGAAATATCAGTACCTCCTTTGGAATAAATTAGCAAGGTGCCAACCAATGCCAGCAGCATGGGGCAGGAAGTTGTTTACAGTTCAGCTTTCTGAAGCAAGAGGCTGCAGGAGTCACAGGCAACACAGAGAAAAAAACACAGTAGTTGGCAGACGTTACATGGAGAAGAGCCCTAGGAACAGCACTATTAGTTAAACAGAGGCATGGCCTGGGAAAGGCCTTAAAAATAGTCCTTAAATTGAGAATTTGATACATAATGAGATTTCAAGCATCAAATTAAAGAGGAAGTAAAAATGTAATAGCACAAACCTCCTTTTTTTAGGATCTGGACTGCATCAATCAACAGAGTTATATATTTAAATAACCTGTACTATTTCACTAAATAAATTATAGAATCATAGAATGCTTAAGGTTGGAAGGGACCTCTAAAGGGCATCAAGTCCAACCCCCCTGCACACGCAGGGTCATCTAGAGCATGTGGCACAGGACCGCATCCAAGAGGGTTTTGAAGATCTCCAGGAAGGAGACTCCACAACCCCTCTGGGCAGCCTATTCCAGTGCTCTGTCACCCTCACTGTCAGGAAAATTTCCCTTAAGTTCCTGTGGAACTTTTGATGCTTCAGTTTGTGGACGTTTCCTCTAGTTCTGTCAGTGGCCACCAGTGAAAAGAGGCCAGCCCCATCCTCTTCACTGCCTCCTTTGAGGTACTTATAGACACTGATCAGGTTCACTCTCGGCCTTCTCTTCTCCAGGCTGAACAGGCCCAGCTCCCCCAGCCTCTCCTCATAGGGCAGATGTTCAAGGCACCTGATCATCCCTGTGGCCCTGCACTGGACTCTCTCCAGCAGCTTCACATCACTCTTGTACCATGGGGTCCAGAACTGGACACAATACTGCAGATGTGGCCTTACCAGGGCTGAGTAGAGGGGCAGGATCACCTCCCTTGACCTGCTGGAGTTGCTCTTCTTAATGCACCTCAGGATCCCATTGGCCTTCTTGGCCACGAGGGCACACTGCTGCCTCATGGTCAACTTGTCATCCACCAAGATGCCCAGGTCTTTCCCTGCAGAGCTGCTCTCCAACAGGTCGGTCCCCAGCCTGTACTGGTGTTTGGGGTTATTTCTCCCCAGGTGCAGGACTGTGCACTTGGCCTTGTTGAATATCATGAGCCTGCCTCAGGAGGAGTGTTGCCATCAGGTGCATGGAGGTGATCTGGCCTCTCTACTCAGCTCTGGTGAAGCCACAGCTGGAGTATTGTGTGCATTTCTGGGCTCCTCAGTACAAGATGGGCATGGAACTTCTAGAGAGAGTCCAATGTAGAGCAACGAAGATGATTTAAGAGACTGCAGCATCTATCTTTTGAGGAAAGACTAGGTGACCTGAACCTGTTTAGCCTGGAGAAGAGAAGATTGGGAGGATCTGATTAATATGTATAAGTACCTGAGGGGAGAATGACCCTGTGCCCAATGCTGTAGGTGTCACTGCTTGAGTAGGAGGGGTGGACTAGATGATCTCTAGAGGTCCCTTCCAACCTCACCATTCTGTGATAGGAAGACTGCTTGCTGGAACCTGTAGGCTCCCATTTTGTTGTGTTTTAGAAGGGTGCTCTGCAAGTGGCTGTGCTGTTGCCCCCAGAGATAGGGAGGCACTTTGGCTTCAGGTAAATGAGAGTGGCTGCTAAGGGAAGCAGGACTTAAAAATAAGTAAAACAAGTCTTAACTGTGGCAGTGTCTTTGCCACACAGCATGAGCAAGTACGGCTCCGTTGCCACACAGCATAAGCAAGTGCTGACAGTGCTGAGTTAGACTGCAGAGACTGTAATATTTGCTGTTGTAATTTAAAACTTTTGTGTTGTAATTTAAAAACACATTGGCATTGCTTTCATAGAGCTTTCTCTCATTCTTGCGCATTAAGCTAGCACAATGTGATATTAAAAGCATTTTTCAGTTTCTATATATTTTTTAATCCCGCACAGAATTTGTGTTGGCAATACTGTGAATGTTAATAGCAGCATAATGTTACTGATCATGCTAACTGCTGCGAAGAGCTCATATTTGTTGATTTAGCAAGTGAAGTTGTTTTGCTGCTTATACAGATATCCATTTCCTGTTTTCTGGCTTCCTTCCAACCCACAACAAAAGCTTGCTGAATAAGAATATTTGGCTGTCTAAGTTTAATTCATTTGGGGAGTAGGATGCATGCTGATCCTGTGTGAAACATTTAACTTCAATCTTTCAGAAAGACAGTTAAACAAATAAGCAAGAACCACCCACCAAAAACAAACCTCTTCGTTAGATAGGCATAGCCTGTGAATGCCTAAGGAGCGCTGGTTCAGAGAGATGGCAGTACAGAAGTATTAAGTAAATTACGTTACGTTACGTTACGTTACGTTACGTTACGTTACGTTACGTTACGTTACGTTACGTAAGAATTGGTGGCTAGATGAAAGGAAGGGTGAACTCTTAAGGCTTTATAGGAGCACTACAAATCAATTTATCATGAAGTACAAATGGTCAAAAGGAGTAAAATGCAAGTGTAGAGAATTCCTTTCCCCTTTCTGCTGCCTTTTTTTTTCCCCCTATGGCTAAAGGATAACATTGTCTACCTGGTAATTTGTTTTTTTTTAAGTGAGGATTTATATAGGTTTCTACACAGTCTACAGTAGACACTTCACCTGCAAGATATCGTTAAGACTTCATTTTTCAGTTTGTATATGAAAGCAATTTTCAGTAATGGCAAGAAGACCTGCTAGAGTAACTGAACCATAGGTTAGTAAAGGGTATTTGCTGTTAAAGAGTACAGACAGAAGGCCTGGGAAGGTGGCAATCTGGTAAAAAGGGATTTGTTCTTTTGTGATAACCTACAGGTCAGCTCCAGACTTTAATTTATACAGTTCTCCAGGGTTTTGTTTCAGGTATTGTGATATTCCTAAAATTAGGATACTGCATCATTTTTGATCTTGTACAGTCCAGCACGCCAAGCAACCATGATGTTTATGATGCGATGCAGTCTCAACTCCAAATGTTTTAAAAATTTTCCTGGTGCTTCCTTTCTATTTTGCATCCATCCTGGTTTTGTTACATTGCATATTTCTCTTTAAAAGGCTCTGGTGCCTGCAGGCTGGCACTTCTTAGCCAGGGAAATTCATGACCTATCCTGTTCACCTGCTCAGCTCAGCTGAAGCTTTCTGTGTTGAAGTTGTGGGTGTTTGAACAAATTTGGGAGAGAATTACGTGTATTGTAGAAGTAGTTGATTCTGTGCAGAAAGCCTATCCAGTGTTCTTGGTTTCTATGATATAGGAGGGGAGAATAAGGTCTAAATATTTTTTATACTTATGTCTTAAAAGAAATGGAAGCTTCCAGGAAGGTACAAATTCACATGAGGTAAAATATAAGATGAGACAGAAGCAGGTGGATTCATTTGCTGTACAAACTAGTCCATGACATAAGGAAGGTCAGAAGGCTTATTAGGGAGACAAAGGACTTTTTAAGGCTCTATGTTCTTAAGAGGGAGTTCCTAGTGATTTTTAACTGTTTTTGCATTATGTTTCTTCAAAACTGAGCTCAGACTTCTGATGCAGAGTGATAAGGATATACAAAATCTCTTCCATGGGGTTCTTCTAGGAAGTATTTGGGATACAGCTGTGGCTTTTAAAATAACCATGTGAAGGCCAGGTCATGTAGCATGAGAGAATTGCATAAAAGTTCACAAAAAAAAAAAAAGTTGTGTGCTTTGTGGAACTCAGAGAATAACATCAAATCTGTGCTTTGATTGTGACTAGTTCAGGGGCTTGTTGGCCCTTAGGCAGGACTATAATATATGTGATTAATAACAAATTAGCAAATGTACTTGAATAAGACACCCTTCACTGTGTGAACAGGACATCTTGGAACGTGTAGTATTTAGATTGTTAGCAATCTCTGCCTAGGCACTGAGAACAAGAGAGATACTTCTATTAGCATGCTGTTTTATGAAATCTTGTTTTTCTGTCCCTATGTGGACTGGGTAGCCCTGCTGGAGAAGTGTTGTCTTAATGCTTCCATAATGATAGTATGGCTTATCTTGATGCTTTGCTTTTTGTCTTCTAGTCCTGCTCTGTTTTTATGTGATCCTGTTTACTTTGATCTATATGTCAATTGATGGCAAACATATGACTCGGAATGGTGAAACTGTCACTGGTTATATTAATGTTTATGGTGCAATTAGCAGACTATTATGGTGGTTTCTCATGTGTAAATACCACAGAAACCTGATAATCATTATTCATACACAGTCAGACAAAAAATGGTTTATAGCTCTGTGGCATCCAGTGGAGAATCCCAGTGTTTGATTACAGGAGACACAAGAATTCAAGGTGACTACCTCATGTGCTAATCAGAGACTTATGGAGAACTTGCTACTTTACTACTAAGTGGCACAGTAAGTAATAGTAGCAACTCATGCTTTAAATAACCTTTTTACTGCTAGATCTCAGATCTCCTGAAGAAGCAACTGGAGAAACTTGGAGAAACTGCTTCACAGAACACAAGTGACAACTCTTTTCTGTAGCCATGTGGGAGTGACGTATCTGGCAAAAAAAAGTCTGATCTGAGTCTGACCAGTGACTTCTCTCTTATGCCTTGGATTACCATGATGCTGAGCTTTCAAGCTCATCTTTTGGAGTCTTCCCTCTAAATTTCAAAGAATTTTTGGACGTCATCCTATATTTTATATGTGTGGGTTGCTGTACAGCATGATTTTTAGTTGCCTATTGTAGATCTCTTACCAGCAGTTCACGCTCCCTTTGCCTACCTGCCTGCCAGAGGATTGTGAACTACAGAGTGAAAATTGCTGGTGTAGGAGTATTATTAGCCAAGCCTGTAAGGACTGAACTGTGAAGTAAAAAGTGTTTGAAAGAGGCTATGCAGTGTTATGCTATAAGTGTTTGAAAGCACAATGCAGTGCTAGATTAGCACTGCATTGTGCTCTTCTGATAGCTGCAGCTGGGGGAAAATCTCAGGCAAAACTCTGTGCCTGGCTTTATGGTAAGGCAGAAATCAGTGCAAGGTATAGAGGGGAAAATGTGCTGTGGCATTAGGAGGAAGACTTAAAACCGTGTATGAAATTATGGAACTTTGGAAGGGGATGATTTTGCATATAAATAAATCTTGTAGAATTTTATTTTCTAAAAGGTGAAGATTTGGGGGGTGTGAGGCTGCTCTGCAGCTTGGCTAAAGCAAAATTTGTTTTTCCTGGTGCTGCAAGAAAAAAAAGTGCATGTAGCATCTGTCTTTTTTCTTTTCCCTGTTTTGTAAAATATTTTACTTTATTGTGGATTCTACTTTTTCCTGGCAGATATTTTGATAGTCTCAGTGTTAGACTGCGAGGCAGCATAGAAACTAGTTCTCTTGTGAGAGCTTCTGTGTGTTTAGAGGTGCCTATGATACTAATCCTACTATAAGATGAAGAGGCCGCCCATGGAAGAATGGCACTAGAGTGCACAATTCTGCTCTGATTGTGCATTTGTTGTTAACTTAAAGTAAATCCAAAATAGGAACTATAAATCATTCCTTGTCAGTATCTATCTGCAGCTGGTGCACTTGCTCTGAATTAAATAGCAGGAAAACTGTGATGGAGGACAGTCTGGGTGATGGAAGGCTGCACCTTGAAACAACTGGACTGAATTTATCTAGCCCTGAAAGCCCTGGGCTGCGAGGGATCAGAGCTTTAAAAACAGTTTGTGTGAATGTGCCTATGGGGTTCTCATGCCTTTTTCTTATATGAATAATTGATACAGTGCATACAGGCCTACAGAGCTCTTGATTCGCAACACCTGGAAAACTGATGAATACTTTTTGTTGCATGTCCCCAGATGGTCCAAAATGCATAGAGAATTAAGTTCACGTATACTAGAGCTTATTATTTTGAATCCCAAACTTGATTATTTTTCTCTGCAGAAGCAAACTGATCTTTTGCGCATGAAAGCATATCAGTGGGTTCATTTGTCTCTAATATATTTGGATAAACATGATCTAAATTCTAGCCACCTTCGACCCTTCACCCTTCTGATGGTAATGAATTCATACTGTTTCACTACCACTCAGAGCAAGCTTAATCAGATCAGTGATTGTGGATGTTAACCACAACATCTGTGATGTTTGTATAAACCCTGTAGGAGCCTGATGCTGTATGAATTGCTCTCAGTACACAGTTCATTTTCAGATTTAAAGTAGCCATGCTGCTCAGAAAACAGGATTAGGGTGAAGTATTCTATTAACACACTTAATCCATACCTAAAATAATATTCATTATTCCTATCTTGTTTTAGGAGACAATGTTTTACTTAAGCTGAATGTGACCATTCTGAATAAGGCATACATGGTTACAACATAAAATTGAAAGCCACGATGAAAAGGCTTAGTTGGAGCTCGTAATACAGCAGTGCTGCATATCAGATAGGAGCTGGCTGTTTATCTGTGCAGCAGGGGCTGGGGAGGGGGGGCCTATGGGCCATGGGGTGGTGCCCCTGGACCTCTGTGCACAGGGCTGCGGAGGCCCTCTGGACCTTGGTGTGGCCTCCTGAGGCCTCTGTGTGCACTGAGTTGGGGGGGCTCCTGTGTGTCATGGTGTGCCATCTTGTAGCATCTGTGTGCATGGGGCCAGGGAAGCCCTACAGCTCCTCGGTGGGCTCTGGTGGCCCTCCAGAGCCTCCATGCACACCAGACTAGGGGAGTGCTAGTGCCTCTGTGTGATCGCCACCCCATCGCCCCTATCCCCGGAGCCTTCATGTGCACGGGCCTAGGGTTGCCCTATGGCCCTCTTGCACCCCCTCCCCCCGCCAACCCACACACCCTGAGCCTTGGGGTGTGCAGAGCTGAACTGGTCCTATGGGTCTTGCTGTGGCCCCAGGGCCTCTGTGTGCATGGTGCTGGGGGGAGGTCCTATGACCTTCCAGGTGCCTCACCCTGGGCCTCTGTGTGCACAGGGTGGAGGTGGAGGTCTATGAGTCTCTGCAGCCTTTTGGGGCCTCTGTGTGCATGGGGCCATGGGGGCCCTACGGGTCTTGGTGTGGCCCCATATGGCATCTGTGTGCACAGGGCCGGGGGAGGCCTTACGGGCCTCCGGGCAACCCTCATGTCCTCCATATACATGGAGCGGGGACTGGAAGCTGGTGGGGGAGGGGGGCTGGAGGGGGGTCCTATGGGCAGCACTATGGAGTCTCCATGTGCAAGGGTAAGGGGTGGAGGGTCCTGTGTGCCTCAGTACAGCCCCCTGGGGCCTCTGTGTGCATGGGGCCAGGGGTGCCCTATGGGCCTTGCTGCAGCACTCTGTGCATGTGGGACTGGGGGATCCCTGTTGTGGCCCCATATGGGAGGGGTGCCCTAGGGACCTTGGTGCACCCCTCACCTCGGGGCCTCTGTGAACATGTGGCTGGGGGGCACCATGGGCCTTGGTGCCACCCAGCGTGGTCTCTGTGCTCATGGGGGCCTAGGGCCTCCATGCAGTCTCTCGGGGCCTTCATGTGCACAGGGCTGGGTGGATCCTCTGAGCCTGGATGTGGCTGGCAAGGGTCTTGGTGAGCATGGGGCACAGGGGGCCCTATGGGCCTCTGGGTGCCCTCCTTGGGCTTCCATGCACATGGGGCCAGGGGGTTCTCTGGGCCTTGTTGTGGACTCCCAGGTCCTCCATGCACAGGGGGCTGGAGAAGAGTCCTATGGGCCTCATTGCAGACTCCCAGGGCCTCTGTGTGCAGGGGGCTGAGAGGGGCCCTCTGGGCAGCCCCCCGAGACCTTTGTGCGCAAGAGGTGATGGTGGTGGTAGGGGACTATACAGGCCTCAGTGCTGCCCCACATAGTTTCCACACACACAGGGCCAGGGGGCCCTACAGGTCTTCTTACAGTCCCTAGGGCCTCCTTGCACACGGAATCATTAAGGTTGAAAGGGATCTCTAGGGATCTAGTCCAACCACCCTGCACACAAAGGATCGTGTACAGCACGTGGCACAGGACCATGTCCAAGTGGGCTTTGAAGATCTGCAGAAAAGGAGACTCCACAATCTCTCTGGGCAACCAGTGCGCTCTCTGGTTCCACTGCTCCGTCACCCTCACTGTTAAAATTTTTTTCTTAAGTTCCTGTGGAACTTTTGGTGTTTCAGTTTGCGGCCATTACCTCTAGCTCTGTTGGTGGCCACTACTGGAAAGAGGCCGGCCTCGTCCTCTATATATACTGATCAGATCATCTCTCAGCCTTCTCTTCTTCAGGTTGAAGAGGCTCAGCTCCTGCAGTCTCTCCTCATAGGGCAGATGTTCCAGGCCCCTGATCATCCTTGTAGCCCTATGCTACAGTAGATCCACAGCCTTCTTGTACTGAGGGGCCCAGAACTGGACACAATATTCCAGATGTGGCCTCACCAGGGCTGAGTAGAGGGGCAAGATCATCTCTCTCGACCTGCTGGAGATGCTATTCTTAATGCACCCCAGGATCCCATTGACCTTGGCCATTAGGGCACCCTGCTGCCTCATGGTCAACCTGTCGTCCATCATGACGCCCAGGTCCTTCTCTGCATAGCTGCTTTCCAGAAGGTCGGTCCCCAGCCTGTAGTGGTGTCTGGGATTATTCCTCCCCAGGTGCAGGACCTTGCACTTGCCCTTGTTGAATTACATAAGGTTCTTCACTGCCCAATTGCCTATTGTCCAGTCTGTCCAGGTCTCTCTGGATGGCAGCGTAGCCCTCTGTGGTATCAGCTACTCCTCCCAGTTTCGTATCATCAGCAAACTTGCCTTGACTCCAGGCCTTGACTCCGGGCCTTGACTCCAGACCTGACCAAGTACATTGCACTGAACATGACCCCAGACTTTGACTCCAGACTGGATTCTGGCCCTGTCTCCAGACCTAAACCCTGGACCTGACTCTGGACCTTCCTCTGGAGCTTGACGCCAGACCTGACTCTGAAACTTGACCCCAGACCTGACCATGGACCTGTGCTGAGACCTGACCCTGGACCCTGACCCCAGACCAGACTAAGGACATTCCCCCGACCTGACCCCTGACCTAACTCCGGACCTTCAATATGGACATGACCATGGACCTGAGTCTAGACCTTGACTCCAGACTTGACCCCGGACTTCATTCTGGACCTTGACTGTGGACCTTGACTCCAGACCTGAGCCTGGAACATCACTCCGGACTCTGGATCTGACCCCGGACCCCATTCCAGACCTGATTCCAGACATTGACTCCAGAGCTAAGTCTGTAGCTTGACCCTGGACCTGACCGTGGACCTTACCCCGGACCTTCACTCTGGACCTGACTACGAACCTTGACCGGAGACCTTAACTCCCGACCTGAGTTTGGATCTTTGTTGGCGGGCGAGTCGGGGGGTGGCAGCAACGACGAGGGCCCTCCGCGATGGGGACCGCGACGACCAATGACGTGGGCCTCGCGATCCCTGGCGACAGAACATAAAAGAAAATACTAATGAAATAAATTATAGGGTCCTGGAGGGTGACTCTGGCACTGGGGAAAATGCCGCAAATAAAGACCTCAGCCCAGTAGTGAAAAACAGCGACATTCCAACTTTATTAACAGAAGATATAACTTTTATATCAAACACGGTAGGAGGTAGATGGGATGAGGGGGAGCTACCATTGGTGGGGGCCACTGTCGATCATTTTCTATTGGTGGCGCTCCATGGTGGAGGCTCCCGTGACAAGCCCAAGGCACGCAACACCATCCCGGGGACTTCGTGTTCCAGCCACAGAGCAGTGCTACCCTGCCTCAAGCCAATCAATAGGAGCCCTGTGGGCTTCCGAAGTTAGCCTATTTGTTCTCATACCAGCGGAAGCCCTGCATTCCAGAACTACACCAGGGACTCAAATTGTAGCCTTTCCAAGCAATAACAGCCTCTTGCATTTCTGAGATCAGGGCCCAGGGTTTTTCCTTTAAACCTTTTCCAAACTCGGCAGCCCCTAGCAGAACATTCTTAAGGTATGCAGCGAACATATCATTGCATTTCAAAAACACATCGGGCATAAGTCAAAACTGGTAATTGCAAGGAGTTGCTGCACACTTCCCCCATCGCTCAAGCTGTTATCTATTCCTCCCGAGATCTTTAAAAGATCCTCTGCCATCACTCCCCTTATTGTCCAACCTGCCTGGGGGCTACTTGACAAACAACTCCATAGCCGCCAGGTTACCTGGGTCTTTGGCATAATCCTAGCCCCACCAGCGCGGCTTGCAGGCACAAGGACAAGGCCCACATGCTTGTGCCAGACCAAGCCTACCGCTCAGGGAGCTCACCAGTACCTGGACTCATAACAATTCAAGGCGGGTGGTGAGACCTCAAGGGAGTGTATCAGCCGATATAATTTCCCAGGGCCCTCCTGGACCACCTTATGGCCTTGTTATGGGACCCCGAACCTCCTTGCTCAACGTCAGTCCCATTACATGAGTCTCACGGTTTCATAATCAAAGCCACGTAGTACAGCGGCTACCCGTATCTGAGTCAATACCCAGTTAAGAAGTTGAGACACAGCACCCAGTTGCCCATTGGCCCTTAAGTGACTGAACCGTGGGGAAAGCGCAACGCTCTCCCAGTGGCCCAGTAACAGGCCAATCCCCATCAGGCAGCAACTGCCTTTCACCCTCTTACCACATCCGGTAGTTGGTCTTGCATACCCATGCCATCAATATTCCCTATACAAGGCAATTCCTTTAAGGGCATTGGGTCTTAACCCCCTGCCTGTGGTGGCGCAGCGGGCGATGGACGAATGGGGTGCGTCGGGCCCTGGAGGAGAGCGGTGTCTCTCGTCAGCCCCGTCCCTTGGGGAGGAGCCATTTTTGAGGACACTTCTGGGCAGGGCGGTGTATCACGTGGCTGTCCCTGGCAGCTGGAGCAAGATGGCGGGTCTTCTGCCAACACCGACACGTCACAAGATGGCATCGCCCCTCACTGGCTTGATCCGTCGCTGGCCCTGGGGTTGATGTTGCCTCCCCGACGCGACGAATCCGCAAGGCAAGGAGTGGGGGGTGCAGGCTTATTGGGTGCTCCCGCTGCCGTGGCAGCGATCCTGGCACCCGCGACGAGAGCCCGCACCCCAGGTGACAAGGAGACGATCTGCGACGATGATGACCCGGTTGCCTCAGCCGTCTCCTCTTGCCAGTGTTGCCGGTTCGCCTACCATATTCGCTCCTGCTGCTGGATCCCAGTCAGGACAGCCATTAACTCCTGATACACCCGTACCCTAGCCTGAGCTCTTCTCCCGCCTTCAGCACCCTCGATAATCACCGCGCCCAGAGCGCACCAGGCCTCTGGTAGAGAGACCCGCTCCCTGTCAAGGAATTGCCCCCGGCACTCCAACCAAATCAGCAGGTTGCTGATTCCTTCAACCTTGCGGCTGGGGGATTTCTGTCCGATGAGACAGAGTAAATAGCGGCGTGCCGCCTCATTCTCCGAACTGGGAGAGAAGGCGGCATGTTAAGTAGTCACCCACTGCCTAAAACGGCAGCACCTAACTAATATAGGAGTAGCTCCCATAGGAAGCTCTCTGTAGATAAATAGAATCATAGAATCATGGAATGCCTAAGGTTGGAAGGGACCTCTAGAGGTCATCTAGTCCAACCCCCCTGCACAC
>JAWLRI010000233.1:0-56595 GCA_034781795.1 Crypturellus tataupa
GGTTGGACTAGATGACCTCTAGAGGTCCCTTCCAACCTTAGGCATTCTGTGATTCTATGATTCTATGATTCTATGATCTCATTGCTCATTATAAACATTTTGCTTATTTATATATCTTCATTGGGAATTTTAGACCTTAGAAAAATTACACTTGGAAGAAAAAAAATGGGTCAAATTTATAAGCCTGTGTTCAACATCTGTGCTCAACATCTGTGTTCAACACCTGTTGAAATCCAGTGACAAATATCCAGACAGCCAAATACTTTTACAGGAGAAAATTAAGAGCGATCTCTTTATTCAGACTGATACAATATGGAAAGCTACAGGTAACACAAGTGCTTCCAAATCAACATAAGGTGCCACTGCTTATTTCCCTGCATATGGTAAGAGTTTAAGAACCCTCTCAGTAGATTGCTCTGAAACAACATTTTTGTATCAGGTAAGTGAGTGTGTGACTTTTGAATAAGTGACGGAAGTAATTATTCCTATTCAGCTCCATTGATGTGGCAGGTAAGCAGACTATAGAAACTAAGTTTCAATTGCTAGTCCTTTAATGTGATAATTTGATTTCTGATACTATTATGAGCTAGATGTTGAAATTCGACCACAAAGCAGAGACTGATGGAGAAGAGGGTACCTTTCTTCTGCTTTGGATAACTTTGGACCAACTTCTAATTTGTGTACTAGAGCTTCAAATATCCTTTGGAGTAAACTGTATTGCCATTAGATAAAGAAAGGTTTGTACAACATTTAGTCATGGTTTCTTATCTAGAGCCTGATGCTGAATCAAACTGAAGGAGGCTGCTGCTCTGTAGAACTCAGTATCCAGTCAACATGTAAAATGGGACTTTGCTACAGGAACTAGGAAATGAGGTAATTGTTCTTGCTCCTGCTACAAAACGTGAATGCTACCTGATTGTACCAATGTCAGAACTTTCTGATCGGCATCAGAGTCTACATCATTTCCACATGGATTTTCCACTACAGATCTTTTCCCAAGGAAAATTTTTTTGTCTTGTATTGGTTAAAAGCTAAAAAATTAAAGCATTAGACTTTCCAAAATATACGATCCTTAAGAACAACTCTGTCAACATTTCAGATGTTGCAGCCACCTAGTTCAGCTCCCTTACTTGAGAGGACTGTGGCTGTAGGGTAGCTGCCTTGTGGCATATGTTTCCAGAGTCTCTACTTACGCTTGGCAGGAATAAAGATATCCACAGCTTTGGAAAGAACTTCTGGCTGAAGTTTCTGGCTACAATAAACCTCATGAATATAGTTATGCCCAGAGGGTAATCGGAGTTGAAGCAGACCATGAGACTTTGGAGAGGCTTTCTTTTTATGGTGGTGATATTTTCTATCCAGCAACTCCAAGTTGTAAAGTTTGTATATGAGATTGCAAAATACCCTGCCAATTAAAATGTAGGGCTTTTAGATTATAAGGAACAGACCATTGCTGGTTGGTCAGCTGGAATAGTGGCAACTTATAGTATTTCTTTATTCCATGTTTTAATTTTTAATTTTATACCATTTGTATTTCAATATAATACAGTCATGATTTGATTACAGCTATTGCTTGATTGAGCAAATAACTGATTGTCCAGATGATCACAGAGCACAGCAAAAACAACTGGAAAAAAAAAATCAAGCCCATTCCAGGAGAAGGTCCTGAAAATTCAGCTAGGGCTTGTGGACAACATGGCACCATCTGAACCGCACCCCTGATTAACAACCTTTTCTGATGTTTGACTTCTGAAAAGAGGAGCTGCTGTCACACAGCCTGTGAATAGCGGGAGATCTCAAGGCAGGAGGGTATTACCTGTCAGAGCACCTGGAAGAGGCAAGCGAGGCAGGATTTCAGAAGCTGAAACACAGCTACCAGCGAGTGAATGGCATTTTGCTGGCGGGGGTGCTGCCCAACTTTAGGAAAGCAGACAGTATGTGTAGTAAGAAAGGATTTATCTAGTGGTCACACAATGTGTCAGCTCAGACCAAAGCGCACAAAACAGGTCTTTAAGACTATCAGATTCATGTATCAGTTGTCAGAATACCTCATCTCTCATTGCAATAATTATTGACTTTCACTTAATTCCTGAATTTTCTCAGAAGTTGATATATTGGAAAATGACAGGTAACTAGCGTCTACCATAAATGAATGTTGCTCTTTGCACCCGTTCAACCTTTTAAGATGTGCTAGCAGATGAACTGCATGCACAAAAGCAGCATTGTAAACAAGTGTCAAGATAACATGGGGCTTGGTGCTGCATAGATAAGCAAGGCAAAGATATTTCTTGCCTTGGGGAGTTCAAAAATGTGACAATGCACTTGCTTTGAATGACACGTCAAAAATCATGTAACTGCAGTCGCTCGCATCGTACCCAAAGAGCCCAGGAAAAATGCTGTTATGGAATGTGGGGCAGGGCGGCTCAATCCCCCTTAAGGTCATCACAGCACTTTACCTGACACAACAGGGAACAGAACAGGGTCCACACAGAACTGGGCAGGACAGCGACTCCTATAACTCTGCTATTTCAATGTTTTGCTGCCACAGGTGGCACTGCTTTGCCCACACATGCCTAATGTCTCATGCTGACACTAATGCAGCAATCACTGCTGCCCTCAGATTCAGGTCTAATATTGTATATTAGAAATACAGTTCTTAATACATTCGACAAGTGCTCTGTTGATGCTTTATAGCATCCATTTGTATTAAATGGAATGGGATGTATTTTAGAGCTAAAATCCTTCCAGGATCCCTAATATAGATTATATCTACTCATCTACTTTTATGAACCTATCAGTTATATCACTCTCCCTGAATACCTGCAGTCGGGTCAACACCATACTAATTCTTACGTTTGTTCTGTGTGGGATTAATGGTAGTCTGTTGTAGCGCCCTTAGTGCCCTGGGCTATTCCCATTTCTCTGCCTGACTTAAGCACTTTATCAATCTGGAATCTTTCTAATATTATAAGTTCTAATGAGCTGTCCGGCTGCAAGCATTAATGTCTAATAGCTGCAAATTCCTCCTTGACATTCTTAGCTCTGCCCATCATAATTTCTGTCATGATCATTTTTTTTTTCATTTGACATTTATCACCTTACTGATTTCACCTTACTACAAAAAAAGATAGGTTTTTATCCTCCTTCCTAACTGGAAAATCAGAACATCTGATTATCTAATCAACAATTCTTGCAGAACTCAGAGTTTTTATTTATTTTTCTACACTGTTCCTGTCACTTTTTTCACTCTCAGAATAATGGTTCTCCCTGCACATAGAATCCAGTTACAGTAACAGATCACTAGGCATTCCCCAATGATATAATCTATTTTATCTGTCATAGAAAGGTTCAAAAGTTAGAAAGTGAGAGAGTGTTAAAGGGACAAACAGGGATTCAGTTACAGTGATTATACATGAAAAACATGCTTGTAAATAACTAGCATAGTAAGGGTCTTAGAATAATTTCCTGTATTTATCCACCTAGGAGATTTATTGGATAAAATATAAAATTGTAAAAATGAGAGCAATCATGCTACACTTTTTTTCTGAATGTGGTTTCATATATATATATACCATCTATCATAAAGACTGTAAGATTTTATAAGTCTTATATAAATTATATAAATTATAAGGCTTTTAGCCTTAGCAGTTTACAAGCCTGCTAGTTAGGTTTATACAATTTGTGGATCTATGTAAGCGGAAGATAAATTAGAAAAACAGAAGTAAAAACCTGAAAGATGCATAGAATATCAGTGTGTCCTTACAGAATGGTAGTACTGTTTTTAATGGTCATTAATTGCTGCAGAAGAAATCACGATTAAAATCTTACATGCTTAAAAGAAATTTATGTTTCTTCATAAGGTCTTACACCCTGTGCCACATGCTCTGGGTGTCCCTGCTGGAGCAGGGGGTTGGACTGGATGATCTCTAGGGGTCCCTTCCAACCTCAGGCATTCTGTGATTTTGTGATCAGTTAGAACTGTACTGCCCTTATGCAGATAGTTAAAAACTTGACTCCCCTGACTTGGCATCAAAATGCCACTGAACAGCTTATCATTTAAACTAAAACTTTTTCTCCCATGGACTGATCAAGATGGTTAAAAGGCAATTTTCCCACACAAAAATTCACAAAAATCTCACTTCAAGAATGTGGAAAATGGAACATTTTTTTTTCACAGGCACAGGTCTAGCAATCGCCCTCATCTGATTCTTCCAAGAAACTTAGACTCTAAGTTGAGGCCCTTATGTGTTTGTGCTCATACCTACCTTATTCAAATTCTAGAGTCTAAATTCCAAATTCTCATTTTATTTCAAAATGTGTTCGTTCTGATCATTTGTTCATAATAGCGCTTAAAATCATTTTGCTAGTATTCTTATTTCATTTACTTGTAAACAGTCTGCAAAAGGGATGCAAGAAACCATTTGGAAGTTTCCTTCTTGCAACATAAAGAATTAGTGGTTTCAGGTAGGCTACATTAGAAAAGTGTCCCTCTTCTAGAATCTTAGAAAACCCTCTTCTAGTAATTTAGAAAAATCTTCTGACTGACATTTCCTGAGGAAAAAAAATTCTAATCTGAAAAGACTGAAAGGTGCAAAATGGTGGCCGTGATTCCTGCTCTGGCAAGTGACCCACAAGTACTGCAGGTAACCGTAGCTACTTCCTGCCTCCTGTTTGTTTTCTGACTGAGCGAGAGCTGTGTTAAATAGTCCTCTATCTCCAAACTCTTCAAATGCAATTCCTGACCCAAGACCTGCATTCCTCAGCTGACCTGCAGTGAGCTCACAAAGCAGCAGCCAAAATGCTTCCAGACACTACATTTTCCAAAGCCCTGTCACTCATTATCAAAGTGAACTCAGACCTTCTCCTCCTGCCTCTCCTTCCATGGTCTCCTTGTTTCTATTTCCCCATTCCTCTCCCTCTCCTCTTGCTCTCTCCTAACTTTTGCTTGCTGGCAAATGTAATTGGCATATTTTGCCTTCAACTGGAACAGAAAACGTAGCTTCTTCCAGTGGTGATGTCAGTGCAGCAGGTGGGAAACATACATAGGGAACTGGCCAGTTTACATATGTACCTCTCTGGAGAGAGAGTCGGGGGGGAAAAGAGAAGGGTAGGGTGCTGTCTGGTTTCTTGCTGGGCTATGAGTTATTCGGCTTGCTTTGAAAACCCTTTTCAGTTTTGAATTTTGAGAATTAACGCCCCTACGGTTTGAAATGCTTGAGGGAAAATTGACAATTGGCTTCTTGACAGTCAAGGTAGCTCAGGCTGCACCAACCCCAGGCAGGGGTTAATAGCTCAGCTCAAATGCTGATTGCTTTTGGATCTTTAATTCCCACTGCACACCCATCTAAAATAATTCTAACAGGAAATCAGCAGCTCTGACCACTAGACTGGGAATATGAGCTCTTTCTTAGTTATGTCTGGCCATACACTCTGCCCAAAGCAAACTTAATGCTACCAAGTTGATAACAGCCTGATGGCTTTTGCTCCCTCTTCCCATTGCTTAAGTTTAGGATTGGACTTTTCAGATTGTGGCCTTCAGAGGCAGTGCCCATCTCCTTCATCTGCCCTGAGGAACACCCTTCATACAGGAGGCTGCTTGCTCTCACTGGGTTTCTACAGCTGCCATAGTGGAAGGAAGATCCTCCTACTCCTGCAATGGCAAAAAGCTGTGTGTTATTTCCAGAGACATATGCTTGAGGCAACACAAAACTGGAGAGAGATCCTTGCACAATAAAAGACCGCTCCACTGGGTGGCAACATGCATGGTCCAGCCTCTGGCAAGGGAGCATGAGGAAATCTGGCTGATGTTCTTTTGTCTGCTTTAATCACCACTGCATCGGGAGACCAACAGAGGGTGAGAATGTCTCATACCAAAGGCAATCTTTGGTTTTCCTTGGCAGCCTTTGAGACTTTCTTCACCTTTTTGATAAATATTACTTTTTAATTTAACTGACCTAGTAACCAGCACTGCCAGTTGATACATTCAACCGTACTTGAACATGAAGTGTCCCAAACGAGTATTCTTTAGTGATTTACACTGGATGTACCTGGTAAGACAACCAGAATGTTGCTGCCTTTTCTCTTCCTCACCTTTTTTTTTTTTTTTCCTATTATTCTGCAGGCCCATATTACAGCAACAATATACTGTGATCTGAATTAAGGAATGTTGAAAACTAGCTTTCACATCCTGTCTCTCCTCCTCTTAGCATCAATTTTATTCTATGGGTGTCTTAGGCCAAGGATATCCCAGGGTACTATATGAAACAAAACTTGACCCTTCTACATCTAAAAGTGAGAGCTTTGAGTATTTGAGGAAAAGACCTTTTATCTCAAGGGCTGGAGAGACTAAATAAACTTCTTTAAGCTATCTAATCACCAGGGAAGGGATGTTGTGGATTATGGGGTTACACAAAACTCTATATTATTTGGAGGGGGCAGCTTTAGGGCATAAGTGAGTAATATCAGTGCACTCATGAATTGATGTTGAAACCAGATAAAACTAAGATGATCTCAAGGGTATTCTTCCTGATCCTTTTTATTACATTGTTGTTGAAATTGTTTTTTTATTATTATTTATTGTCTCAAATATCATGTTCCCATCTCTTGAAGAAAAACACTGCCCAGTCTTTCATCTTCTTCTGGTTATATTTCTTTGTCTCATTACACATTTGTTTTTATGAAGTATTTGATCATATTTTCCAAATATTTTTTAAGCTTTGGGTATCTTTCTAAAATATATGCCTTAGTTCAGCCAAGAAGTTATGGGCCTAAGGCAAGAACTATTAAATGAACTTCTGTCATCCCTAAAATGACAGAGATCAGACAAGTTAACTATTGTGATCAAGGCAGACTGGGCTGTAAATAAATACACTGCATAGATACAATGTTGACCTCATTACAAGGTATTCACTGTATGAGTGAGTACACTGACTTAGTCTAAAAGGAGGCTGTGGGGAAACAATGACTCAAGATGAGCCATTCCACAGGAATAGAATAATAGGAGACCAGTTGGCTCTGTGAATACTGGCGTGATTTCCTGCTGAGGCTATTGGACTTGTTTTGTCTAGAAGGGCAAAAGCCAAGAACTGACAAAAACGGTAGGACTCCCTCTCTCTAGAGAGAAGGTGGTTATTGGAGAGAGAATTCAGATCGATATCAAGACCTACAATGGTCCCTGTGTAGAAAGTAGGTTGGCTAGACTGTCACAAGTGTATAGTAAATAGAGATGTGTACTTTTTGATGTTTTTAAAGCATTTTTTTCTGGGTTTCTTTTCATTCGCCATAGCTAAGGGAGTTTTATAGAGGTCTCTAGTTCAGTGTGACCTGTAAGCACATTCTTCATTAAAATAATATATTATATCCCTTCCTTTATTAACCTGGTTTGCAAAATGAAGCTGCCTGAATTGCTATCAACATAAGGAGGGGGTTTCTTGAGCAGGGGCACTTTGATGTGGCTCCCATTTGAAGAATTGTGATTACATTAGGCACATGATACCATTCCTCTCCTGTCATTTTAGAAAGTGTTTCTCAGGAAATTTGTCACTTCTCTTTCATGACTGCTTAGCTCTTCAGCTTTAATTTTTCCATATACATCACTAATAAGCCCAAGGTACTCAATATTAGGGGGCTTAACCCAAAAGGAACATGCATTTCTGAACTGTGGCTGTACATTGTATATGTACACATCAGTATTTAGTACCATAACAAGTTTAAGTTTTCAAAAAGCTCTAGGAGTGGACAATGGGCTGGCCAAGAGCTTATGAATAAGGATGTAGGTGCAGATATGTGGGTAACACTGTTGTGGGTGTTTGCTACAGGCCACCTGATCAGGAAGAAGATAAGGCATTCTAGAGACACTTGGAGGAGTCTCCTCTTGGGTGACACTCTGAAAGCAGCTGCAGGGACAACACGGCAGGGCACAAGCAATCCAGGAGGTTCCTGGAAAGCACTGATAACAATTTCCTGATAAAGGTGGCATCATGAACAAGGAAGGGCAAGCGAAAAATGTGGAGGTTGGGAGCAGTCTTGGCTGCAGTGATGGCGGAGTACAGGATCCTTCTAGGAAGGAGCAGTGCAAAAAGCAGGATCACATTCCTGGACTTCAAGAGAACAGACTGTGATCGCTTCAGGGACATGCTTGGAAAAACCCAATGGGATAGAAGGAGGTGATGTCCTAGAAAGCTGTTTGATATTCAAGGATCACCTCACCACCTCAAGATCAACAACGCTGCATCCCTGTGAGCAGTAAATCAAGCAAAGGAGGCAGGGGACCTGCATGGATGAGCAAGGTGTTCCTGGTAAAACTCAAACAGAAAGCATACAGGAACTCAAACTCAAACAGGAAGTATACAGAAAGAAAGGATAGGTAACCTGGGAGGAATACAGGGACACTGGCCAAGTATGCAGGGTTGGATCTAGTAAGGCCAAGGCCCATCTGAAGTTTAATCTGGCAAGAGATGTCAAGCCCAACAAGAAGGGCTTCTTTAAATAAATACATCGGTAACAAAAGGAAGACCGGGGTCAGAACTAGTCAGTATAGATCCTCATGGAAAATCATGCTTAACCAATCTGACAGCCTTCTCTGTTTGAATGACTGATTGGGTAGGTGTGGAATGGATGAGCAGTTCATGTTGTCTCCTTAGACTTCAGCAAGGCTTTAGATGCGGTCTCCAATAACATCCTCATAGGCAAAATCTAGAAGTGCAGGCTAGATGGGCAAACAGTGAGATGGATTAAAAACTGGCTGAATGACAGAGCTCAGAGGATTGTGATCAATGGTGCAGTCTAGTTGGAAACCTGTAGTTATCAGTCACCCCCAGGGGTCAGTACTGGGTCCTTTCTCGTACAACTTCTTACTCATCAATGATCTGGGACACAGTGCACCATCAGCAAGTTTACTAATGATACAAAACTGAGAGTAATGGCTGATATACCAGGGAGTTGTGCTGCCATTCAGAGGGACCTGGACAGGCTGGGGAGATGGGCAGAGAGGAATGTCGTGAAGTTCAACAAAAGCGAGGTCCTGCACTTGATGAGGAATAAACCCATGCACCAACCAGCACAGGTTCGGGGGTAACCCACTGGAAAGCATCTCTGTTGAGAAGGACCTGGGGTCCTGGTGAACAGATTGACCACAAAACATCAATATGCCCTTTTGACTAAGAAGACCAACGGCATCCTGGGCAGCAAGAGGCAGAGCACTGCCATCATATTGAGAGAGGTGATTCTCCCCCTCTATTCAGCCCTGCTTAGGTCACATCTGGAGTGCTGTGCACAATTTTGGGCTCCCCAGTACGAGAGAGACATGGAGCACAGAGTAAGTCCAGCAAAGAGCTATGAAGATGACAAGGAACAGGAGTATTTCTCATATGAGGAGAGGCTGAGAGAGCTGGGCCTGTTCAGCCTGGAGAAGACAGGGCTAGAGGGGTGGGAGTGGGATCTTATCAATGTTCGTAAGTGTCTGAAGGGAGGGTGAAAATAGGGTGGGGCTAGACTCCCGGCAGCAGTGCTCAGGGACAGGAGGACAGTTTAGGACTGTGCATGTGAGTATTGTTTGGCTCATTACAAACTGCATCTGATCTATTAGTAGCAATATAGAAGCCTGAAAAAAATCAGCATGCATCTCCAAGCCCTCATGAAGGGAAAATACCAAGCATCCTTGCAACAGAAATCACAGAGAGCAAGCAGGGGTTTCAGGAAATGTTGCTATCAGTTGCTGTTCAAAGCAGAAAGCAAGGGCAAACCTTCTCTTATCATCTGTTTATATGCTAGCGATGTAGAGAACTTCAAGCATCGGAATTCTGGCACCTAGTGCATGTCTGGAAGCTTTCCAGGAATCTTGTTTAACCATACTTTTATTGTGATATCCCATCACTGCGGATGATTAATCTTCAGCAAAATTTATTCTTTCTACTGCTGTTATTAAAATTCTTTGGCAAAAAAGTATTATTGATCAGGGAAAATTTAAGTTTGTAAAAACATCCCAAATGTACAATATGCTCTTAATTTTTTTTCTGGTATTTTGACAGCACAAGCAGAAGGTGAAGGCAAAAGTTGATTTAGCTTTCTGACAGCTGTATAACTACTTTGAAAGACGACCTTGCAATTCCTTAAAAAAAAAAAAAGAAAAAACATGAATGATCTCAGGGCAGTCTCCTCAGTAAGCAAACAGACATATGTCCCCTTATCCTGTGAAATTGAATTGCATAGTGGGCATAATCTTTAAGCTAGACTGGTGGTGTCAATTTTTAGAGTTACTTTAACTCTTTGAAAGGCAGAGAATGATGACAAATATACATGCTGTTTTTTCATTAGTAGAGCACGTGTTGATGCAGTAACACTAACAGCAGGTGGAAGCACTGCAAAGGAAGCACATTTCAGGCAAACGGTAAGATAAGTAGAACTGAGGTATAGCAAACATGTCCAAAGTTCATCCAACTCGATACTAAACTCATTTGTGTGAGGAAATAAATATAGCATATAAGGTTAACTGCTGTTCTGAGTTTGGGTATTTAACTGGCATGTAACTCACCAAAAGATGGGCAAATCCTTACTCCATGATTTCTGTCAAGACAGACTGGAAGCCTAAGATACAAACGGGACACCTTCCTATTGCCTTGTGTTTGGTACTGTGCTGTGTTTGAACTAGTCAGGTACATGATTTTCCATTGCTTTTTGTAATAATTCATTCATTTCAACTATCACAGTTGATAGAGAGTGTCTGAGCAATAACCCCGCCAGTTCCCTCAGCACTCTCAGGTGCATCCCATCCGGGCCCATAGATTTATGGGTGTCCACTTTGCCTAAATAATCTCTAACCTAGTCTTCCTCAATCAGGGGAAAGTCTTCCTCTCCCCTCTTCGTCTTTTGTCTCTGGGCTCTGTAGTTCATGGGAACTAGCCTTAGCAATTAAGACAGAAGCAAAGAAGGCATTTAGTAACTCTGCCCTCTCTGTATCCTTCATTCCAAGGCACCCACCCCATTCAGCAGCAGGCCCACATTTTCCCTAGTCTTTCTCTTGCTGATCATTTTTGAAGCGCATTTTTTTTGCCCTTCCTGTTGTCCCTGACATCTCTTGCTAACTCTAATTCCAAAGGCGCCTTGGTCTTCCTCGTTGCATCCCTGCACACTCTGACAACATTCCCATATTGTTCCCGCATGGTCTGACCCTTCTTCCACATTGTGTATGCTCTCTTTTTCACTTTAAGTTTTCCCAAGGGCTCCTCGCCCATCCACACAGGTCTCCTGCCCCCTTGCTTGTCTGCTTTCTTGTAGAAATGCACCAACCCTGAGCTTGGAGGAAATGGTGTTATTAACCAGCTCTCCTGGACCCCCTTTTCTTTTAGGGCCCTGGTCCAGGGGATTCCTCCAAGGAGATCCCTGAAGAGGTCAAAGTTAGCTCTCTTGAAGTCCAGGGTTGCAATCCTACTTCTAGCCCAGTTTCTTCCTCACAGGATCTCCTCGAACATCTCATAGTCGCTGCAGCTGAGACTGCCCCCCAGCTTTCCATTTCTAACAACTGGACCATCTCTGCTTGTTAGTATCAGGTCCAGCAGTGCCCCTCTCCTTGTTGGCTCATCAACCACCTGCATATGCAAGGTACCTGCAAGGTACCTGCAATGTACCTGCAAGGTACCTGCAGGAACCTTCTGGATTGTGTGTTCCTATCTGTGTAGTCTTCCCAGCAGCTATTAAGGTGGTTGAAGTTCCGCATGGAGACCAGAGCCTGGGACTGTGAGGCTAATTTCAACTGTAGAAGACCTCATCCACTTCCTCTTCCTACTCAGGAGGCCTGTAGTAAACACCCACACAGTGTCACCCTTGTTGGCCTGCCCTTTAATCATCACCCACAGGCTCTCTACCTGCGCTTCGTCCTCCCCTAGACTGAGCTGCATACATTCCAGTTGCTCTCTCACATAAAGAGCGGCTTCCTCACCTTCCTGGCCTGGCCTTCCTAAAAAGGACAAAACTATCTATGGCCACGTTCCAGTCATGAGAACTGTCCCACCATGACTCAGTAAATGTGATGAGATCATGGCCCTCCAACTGCACAGGTAACTCCAATTAACCTTGTTTATTCCCCATGCTGCATGCATCTACATAGAGGCATTTGAGTTGGGCTTCCAGTGTGCCTCTCCCTAGCTGAGGCAACTGTAGCTTGACTGTGTGGGCCTTCAGTAGCTCTCCTGGTTTGCCGTGTTCCCCCTCTGGCTTCAGTCATCCTTGGCTCTAGTGTTAAGCTGGCATGAGTGCCAAGGTATGTCATCCCCTACCTTATCACCAGCATCCCTGATAATAGCTCCCTCCTCCATGAAATCTAGTTTAAAGCCTTATCAGTAAGTCCCGCTAATTCATGACCAAGGACTCTGTTCCCGCTTTGGGAAAGATGAATCCCATCTGATGACAACTTTACTTTAAAAAGTCACAATTTTACTGTAACTCAGTATAAATGTAACATGCAAAATGTTATCAGAGATCAGCTACATTTTTATTTTTCTTTGTAATAATCACTACTTTTATACTAAGAAACATGGATTCTAAGTCAGCACTGCAAAACACCTTAATAAGTCACTAGGTGAATAAGAAGAAATGTCTTACAGACTTGTAATTTTGCCCTGAAGAATCATGATTCAACTGGGATTGATGAAGATTGCACCGCAGATCAGCACTTGCATTCTGCACAACTGATTTTTTTTGAATACAGTTGCTTTCTTCAGGGCTCAGCTATTTGCATGTTCTCTCATCTATGCAATCTCCCTAGCAGGAGAACTAGAATGATATTTTCAGTCTACAGCCACATATTTTTGCTGCTGCAATGAACCTCATCTAGAAAGATGACTGCACAGAAATGTAAGGAAGAAGGTACTTGCAAGAAGGGTTCTCCCCGCAGACATCTCATTTCAGAGCTTCTGTGATCAACTTTCAGGCCATAAGGCTGCTTTGCTTTCTTGGCTACATTCTGTAAAGGCCATCTCTATGTATTGGACACTGTATCAGCATTTAAGAAAACTAATTTTAAAAGTGCTAATAAGAAATCCATTAAGAAAAAAAAAAAGAGTATTGGAAAGAGTATTGATTGATCCTAGTAAACAGTTAATATAATATCAATAAAGGCTTAAATACCTCAAGTATCCATGGAGAAAAGGTCTTTAGTATCTGTGGAATGGGATGAAAAACAACAGGAGCCACTGCGAACAGCTGCCAGATAATTCCTGCAAAGTTACATTCGTTCACAGTGGATGAGAAGCTATAGCATTCTCTGTCACTACAGATTACAGAAGTCATAACTCATCCTGAGTCACACCAGGGGTGAGGCTCATCAGTTTCTAGTAGAATCTTGATATGATTTTCTATGATGGTACATTTAAGTTTTTAAGATAACAAAACTTAAGTTATTCTGATACTATCTCCTACTTCTATTATAAAATGAAAAAGATGAGCATGACATAAAAACAACTTTAGTTGAAAACAGGAACATTTTTATAGTTAGTCTTCAAATTTGTAAAGTTCTAGATATAAGCCTTGACTATACTGAAGAGGGAAGAAAAGCTGGCATGAAGTTGATAGCAGGTCCTTCATTTTCAGCTCTCCGCCTCCTTTCCCTGGGCATGTTTAGAAGGGCTACTTTAACCTCATGCCATTGGTGTTTTGCCCCTTATAGTATTCTGTGCTTTTCATTTTGCCTCCTATTTCTGCTTCCCTATTTTGTGTGCTACAAGGCCCTGCTGTCTATTTGTTCATAGTATGATGGGGGAAGATGCACAGTTGAAAAGCAGATCAAATGCATGGCATATATTTACTTGATTTACACTGCCAACTTTACTGTAAGAGACTCTTACGATGAAGACAGACATTTCTAGAAAGACGTGAAATACAGATTTATTAGCTAGAGTGTTTGGCTGAAGAGCACAGATGGTCTCCGTTTTGAAATGTTTTGAGGAGCACATAGCTCTCATATTGTACGTTATTTGCACCCTGTGTGGGGGGTGGTGAAGATCAAGTTTCAATTTACACTGAAGCATACAACAGAAGTGTCAAAGTTATAAAATGTTTCAGATGTTAAATGTATTCTTATTCTTCTATTTATCACAAAGTATGAAATTTATCACATTTGATCCTTATTTGATAATTATGAATTATCAGAAAGATTTTTCTCTTGCCTCTTGCCTTTGAGCTTGGGCTAAGGTGGAGACTGAAGAGTGTTGTACTCCTTATGATGCAAGGATCATTTCAGGTGAAACCTTTAAAAAGAGTGGTTTTTTGCTCCTGACCTTGTTCAGTGACAGGGCTGTCTAGAACTGGGAATCCAAAAGACCCCCATGCAGTAGAAGGACTTAACCAGTGGCTCATTTTAGTCTCTGCACTGAACTCCCTGGCATATCATTAAATGGGTATTTTCCAGGGTACCTCAGATTCAATAGTCCTAGATAATGCGGAATTAATTCATACTGTTATACTCAAAGAAAGGCAGAAATATGATTGACATATCTGTACATTTAGAGACTTAAAAACAAAAACACAGATTTACTAGATTGGTAAGTAATTGACATGAGTATATACTTATGTCCTTATTTCATTATTTTGACAGGGACATGCATAGTGCAATTGCTTGTAGAACAAAAACCTGAAAATATGTCCCTGAAATACCAAGTAACATGCACCCTATTGAAAATAGATTGTTATGGACAGGGAGAAAATAAATTTCTTCAGGTCTGATAGATCCATACTTTTTTTTTTCCACATGAGACAAAAGTCTGGCGTCTTGCTTGTGGTTAGAACATAAAACTTTTCCCATTACATTTTTGATAAGGTATCAAAAAACCCTTCTTAGAAGGAATTCAGAGTTGTGACTTAAGCAAAATAAATGGGAATTAAATGAAACCCCAAAAGCACAAAACTAAAAATTGTAAAACCACAGAGAACAAAACAAAAATTTGGAGAAAGATAAATCTTCCTTAGGGACAGGCACCAAACGGGACAGGAGGTAGTGATATACTGTGTGCATAAGTATATTAAAATATGCTTAATCCCTTCACAAAGAGATGTAAGATTATATTTTGCTTTTTTACATTTAACTTTAATCTGCCTTATTCATATTTGCCATAGTTAAGATTTTAGGATATATTATTTTGCCCTGTTATTTCAGCATTGCTAAACCCAACATATTTCTTCTCTCTGTGTGGATAGCTGGGGAGAACGGATTGCTGGACCTGAAAAAATATGGCCTTTCCTTTATTTCAAACACTTTTTTTCTGTCTCTCTCTGAAAGAAACTGATGCAAGTTAAAGCAGCAGCATGTAATTACACAAACCACTAAGCGGGCAGGCCGCTAGAAATTCTTCTCCTCACTTAAATAAGGTAACTTGTGGTGGGGACAATAAGGTCACAGCTGGTGTGTTACTCTGACCTGTCTGTCCCTACAACTTTTGTTTCACATTGCCTATGACAACTATTAGCTTATGGTCTCATGCCCCCTTTTTTCATCTTTTCACCTCATGAGAAGACCATCAAATCTTCCCCTTCCACAAAGGCAGATGTGAGAGACACAAGCTGCTGTTACCTCTCAGCCGCATGGCCAATAGCCCTTGAATTTAATTGAAGTTCAGTTATGTTTTGTGAGTTTGTTTCTCTGTTCTTCATTCTCCTAATGGATGACTTTTTTTTGCCTCACCACAATGACATAGAGAAATATTTATCCTATTTTTCAAGTCATGGTTAAAAAGTATGGATTATATTGGCTCCATGTCACACATTACACTGGTGACAAAGCCAAACACTGAATTTAGAAATCTCGATCCCAGGGCAGTGTTTAACCCACAAGGTCTTTGTTGCACTTGGAAGGAAACCACAGAACCAACACTGTCTCTATTGCAGTATCACTGGGAATCACGGAGAGCAATGATCTTTATATTTCACTAGCATAGTGGGATGTTGCTCTGAATATATGTGAAATGTCACAGAATAAGAAATGCTACCTGCAGGGAAGTACTAGTTCTTTTGTTGTAACTGAATAATATATTGCTTTGTTGAAACAGAAATAACTAAAAATTGATGTTTATGCATTTTTCTGAGTTTGGAATATACAGGCTTACTGTAATTTCGATGGTATATTTTCCCACTTTTTATTAGAAAGTATACATTCAAGAGCCTAATCATGAAATCCAGAACTTTGTCCTTTAAAAAAGCTCTTTCACTTCAGTAACCCTATAAGCAAGTCAACATGACATCACACTCTTTTTACTCCTCAAGCTAAGAACTATTCCACAACCTAACTGGATATTTCCCTCCATCTTGGTGTGGCGTTTGAGGATGATTTGGAGTGTATATGTATACATGCATGCATATATTCCCTCTTCCCAGAAATTTTGTATGATCTTGGCAGTAAAAGCTGTAAGACTCAGAGTATTAAACCAAAAACATTTGAAAATGGGAATTGACTTATATCCTGTATTATATATGCTCAAAATATCCAGCAGTAACTCAACTTTGATCATATTTCCAGTTGAAATACTTTTGTTACTTTTTTATACCATATGAAGTATTAATTGAACAATGATGCTTTAAAAATGTCCATATGGAGAAAACTAGATCCACCCATGTTATTGTAAAGAAGTGACTTGTTTGATGTTTTATACTGTTCAACACAAGAACATCATTAGAATATCCTGTCTGGCATCTGTCATTTTGAAAATGGCTGTCATGAAATGGGCTGTCATTTTGAAAATGAACCTTTGCTTCAAATTTAAAATCCTTTTTTCCTTTTTTTTTCCTCTCAGTCTGAATGAAAGTCCCTAGATTTTTGGCTTCCTAGATTCACAGAACTCTGCTGTTCCACACGAGCAGATTGGCACAGCCCAGAGGGCACTGATGGACCTCGCTGGCCCTGACCAGCCTGCCCTGGGGCCTCCCCCACCCCAGGCTGACTCCTCAGCACCTGAGCCTGGCACCACAGCCCTGCCTGGTCATCACAGAGCTGGTTCTGACCCTATCAATGAGGATCGGTTGATGTACGCCAGCGTGGATATTACTTGGCATTGGCTAACCAATACTACGCAACTGCGTCTCAGATGAGGCAAGATGCACTTACTAGGGAACATCTAGGCATTAGTGAAGTACTTTAGTGACTGGTGGAACTCAGAAAAAAATTCTACAAATTGTGTAGAGTTAACCCAGGAAGCGCCTTTCCACCACAGAGCACTCTGTGAGAAAAGCCAACACACCGACAAAGACCACGCAGCCCTGCAGTGTGGCTTTGCTGTGTGCCACCCACTCCATGATGACAGGCCAACTCTGGGGAAGCTTGTGCTTCGTCTAAAAGTGATGCCAGTCAGGCCTTGTGCTGGTATAAGGACTTCATCGCCATGTCTATGCATCTGCTACCCTTCCTTAGAGCAGAGCGCCTTCCATAGAGGTTTTGAATGCCTTTCAGGCTACTGCAAGCCCCTATTTCACTGGCTATTTAGCTGATTTGCTCTACACTGGCAAAAGTAATGGAATTGTATACTGGTAAGCTTTTTTTTTCTTTTTTTTTTTTTCCTTTTTCTGACTATTTTCAATATCATTTAGAAATAGCTTGTCTGTTTTATCTGTACTGACTGCTTATTAGTCGTTTGTACATACTAGGAGCAGTTTGCTGAATCTAGGAGCTAATGCTAACATAATTTGTCAGAATATAGGACAAAGTTTTACAAAGTTTTCTGGAAATATCTAGAACTGGCATTAATGATCATAGCATTATGCTCCAGTTACAAATCAGTTGCAGCATTTTGGCATTAGCTTGGTGGGAACTGCAAACTGCACCCAGACCATGGCTGATGTGGATAAGACTTGGTATGCTCTAGTTCCTCCCTGCTTTACCTGGAGGATCTCTGCCAGTTCCCTGAACTCGATGCTTTCCTTCACAGCCTTTACTGCACAAAGCAGTAAGGTACTGGGCAGTATTGAGCTGAAGAAAGAACAGAGAGAGCACGAGACTTCTGGTGGTCACCCTTGTATTGTTACTGTCCCCTCCTGTCTAAGCCACATTCTCTCTCATCATATTTCACTACCCTTTCCTACCTATGTCAACCTTTTCTTTCCAGTCATAGTTCCTATCCACCCACCTTTCTCCTCTTTCTAGTGAAATAGATTGCAGACTTCTCTAACCACAAAACTGAATGCCTCCCTTTTAGCCTAGAATCCCTCAGCCACTTCCATCTTACATACTTTATTCATAAGTAAGTTAAACAAAGTCAACCAGACATAAGCCAAGCTCTTCTGGAATATAACATGCACTAATAGCTTAACAAGAGATTTGTGCTTAATAATAAAAGATTTGAGAGATTGCTGTGGTAATCCAATATTTCATATTGGAGGCACAGTGTAATTACTAGATTGCGTATTGAATCTTAAAACTTGAATAGAATAGATGAACTTTACCCTAATTTGTTGTATATTAAGTTTTAAACAGAAATTAGCATCCAGATGCAGATTGTGCTCAAACTCAGGGAGTGACCAGTAAAAATATATCACTGCTTCTTATTATTTATTATGTATTATGTATTCTTCGAAGCAGCTACATTTTTAAAATGATTAAGTAATAGTGGATGGGGTTTGAGTCCCCTTAA
Organism: Crypturellus tataupa; assembly: GCA_034781795.1. NCBI lineage: Eukaryota > Metazoa > Chordata > Aves > Tinamiformes > Tinamidae > Crypturellus > Crypturellus tataupa. Next base: position 18,606 of record JAWLRI010000233.1, read on the forward strand.
TGTGACAAACTTCAGATTCTGACCTAGTACAGATGCAAATTTGAATGTCATCAGAGGAAGCAATGACATTTGATGGTTAGTAACTGGTCAGAATTTTTACTGTTCATGACAAATAGCAATGCTTTAATGTCAGCTTCATTACTAAGCTAGTACAGCTATGCTATTCATTACTGAGTTAGTACAGCTATCTTCTTGGTGATGATTATGAGACTCCCCACCTTGACTCTGGGATCCCTCCTTTTTTTTTTCTAACCATGTATAATCACATAGAAATGTGTTATCTTGCCCACGTAAGTCATCATTGTTCCAGCAGTGGCATTGCTAGTACAGCAGGGAATCGAAAATGTAGTTCCTGCAGTTTTTAAACTTTTTAACTTTTTAAAAGTTTTTGAAGTAATCCAGCTTTTAATCCACTGATTTAAATATTTACCATTTGCAGTTCTAAGTTGTCAATACAGTTTTACAATTAAAGAGCTTCCCTTTAAGTAGTTTGTTAAAGGACTGTACCACTCAACACTCATCAAACATTAATGTGAACTACCTTGTGAAATATTCTGTCTATCATTCTATAAACTTAATACAGAGCTTGTAACATTTGCAAGCTGCTGCCTAGATGGTAAATTGTTTCCTTTGCATAGCTAGATTTCCCAATAAAAATGTCTTTTTCATCCCTCCCCTTTTATAGTAGCCTTTTAAAAAAACCCTTTGATGCAAAATACAGTAGATATTACACAATTTCAAGAGATGGTTCTTGTTTGGAGACTTCCTTGAAGACTCTCAGTGGTGTCTTCCGATACTGACTAACTCCACTACAGATATTAAATTACTGTCCCACATGTTTCCTATGCACTCTAAAATCTTTGCCAGAAACATAGTTAGTGTGTTATCAATAAAAAGTCTTCAAATTGCACTGTATAGCTTACTCAGGTATTGCTTCAGTATTTTCACCTATGTCTTTTAACTATGTTGTTATTAGAATTTTTATTTGGGATTCGATAAGGGCAACATAGCTACATATATCTGTTTGCTACATCCAGTGGAAGTGTGCACTGATAACAACATAAGGATATAGTATCTCTATATCATTTACTAATCCAGGAAAATGCTAAGCCTTTTCACTATGGAAAAGCAGCTTATTATAATTACTATAGCAAAATAAATGATATGCTTTTAGAATAATTGATACATTAGAATACTTCTTTTTCACTTTTTTTTGATTAAAAGCACAGTTAATACAAAACCAATTTAACTTTATAGTATAAAATAAATTTTTTAACCTGCATATCTTGAGTTAAGTTTTTCATCAATATGGTTTCAGGGGCAAATACTTATTTCTTAATCATCAAGTTTTGCCAAGCATTATGTGGCTGTTTCCCACATTGCTCTGTGACCTCTGAACATCTTTAAGTTCTCTTGCATGCTCTGTACATTGATATTGAAAGAAACAAGAGGTGAAGCTTGAATACATTGAATATGTTAATATGATTCTTCTACAGACATATTCACTTGCAATCATTGCTATATATTGCCTATCTTAGACGTATCACTCCTTACAAATCCTCTACTGATCAGCTCTCTAAGAATGTCTCATAATTGCATCTTCTTTCTTCTCCCATCCCCAGGTTGTTGCTTCTTTCCTCCTGCATCAACTGCTGCTTGTCGGTCAGCTGCTCTCACTTCTTGGGCTCCTGCCTTTACTACAGTTCTTCCTTGAATACTGTTAGGAGTGAAGCACAAAGGATGTGTATTTTAATCTTTGGGGATATATACTTCATGCTTAGTAACAAAGCCTATTCTGGTGTAACTGTCATCTCAGACAGATTTTGTGGTAATAATTACCATCTAGAGGAGCATTTTAACTTTCCAGGTCTTCCTTTTCCATCCTCCTCTCTAGTGCTTCTTTACTATAAGCACATCGTGGCTAATTTTACTTAAAATGTAAGCTAGTCAGAGATTCAGTAGCCTTCTTCTAACTCACAGGGGTGAACACGATAACATCTAATCATGATTCCAAATAGTATTCAGTTATGTCTTCATAAACTTTTTTATTCTGCAGTCATAAAAGGAGTGAGGCAATTTCACTAGATAAACCAATTTTCTGAAAACACACAAAAACATTTTTTTTAGCTCTCTTATGCTGTTCCTTAAAGGAAACTTGCAAGGTAAGGGCCTCATCTTCTTCTAAAGAGAATTTTCCCAATACAGTTTAGACAAACTGGATTTTGCTACTGATCATGATGTATAGTCTTTCAACTGAGAACAAGTTTGCACCTCTATAAACCTGAAAAGAATCTGTCTCAATCCTTTTTTTTTTTTGGTATTAGCAAGGCAAACTGATGTGCAAAGCTATTGAAACAATAATGTCAAATTGAATTGAGTACTGCTATTGACATAGTAACACACGAATTGTAAAGAAATGAATAGGCCTTTAAAAGCTTAAAAGCATCCACATGCAAAAAGCTTATGTGCACAAATGTGACTTAAAGGATTCTTGGTCTTTTCCCTGGTAAAATTATAGGTCTCCAATCTGAGGTCTTTTAGTACCTTTTAGTTTCTGTAACGGAAACCACACATACTAGAAAATGTCTCAAAAATTGCCTTGACCACATTGTACCACGGAAAAGAGTGTAACTAGGTACTAAGACAGGTCATGTAAGGTAAAAGGGAGCCAGAAATGGAGTCTAGTTGGCTTTCCTGCAAATATTTTGGCTAGAGCAAAGAGAGCCTGGGAAAATCTGTGTGGTAAGCAAGACACATGTTTTAGCAAATAAAACTTGCCAGGCTCCAGAGCTTAGGGAATGAGCAGCATCTCCAGGGAAAGCAGGAGAGGGTAACACTTCACCACAAGCTAAGGAAAGGAGAGACAGTGACAAGACAAACAACAGGTAATGCTCTTTTATGGAATGCACTGTGGCTGTTCCCTCCATGGGTCCCCTTCTAGACAACCAACGAGGAACTAAAGTACCTGGGACCAAAGACAGAATGTCAGTGGCACGTATGGAAACTTTCACATCTGCTATGAAGGTATATGTTTTTTAAGTAATCAGAAAGAAAGGTTTCTGGGAGACTGATTAGTTTTTTGGAGGGAGGTTGGTTGTTTTATTTTGTTTTGTTTTGTTTTCTAAAAGTAGAAATAGGCTGTGAAAAATCATGCTCCACAGCAAGATTAGATCCTTGATCTAAAATAGCTTTTTCATATATTACTTTTTTTTCTGAGAAAGGAGAGGATTTTCCAAACTTTTTCAGCAGCTAGATTTTAGCTAGCTGAAAATAAATGGGGGTGCATGCTGCTTGCACCTTCTCATAGCTTTTCAAAATGCCTGATGGTCTGTAGTTTTCATTACACAAGTCTTCCAGTCAAAGTAGCATGACTTGCCTGCAACCCTGGACTCACACACATAGTCAGTGGAGTGAGTTAGGATGAATATGCAGCAGGCTCACGGTGACACTGAGGAGCCCTGCATATGAAAATGCAAACTAGCATGCAGAGCCATGCTGGGCGCTCTGAGGTGGTCGAGGTAAACCAGAAGTGTCTAAGTATCACTTTTTTTCTGTCTCAGGCCAGCAATGAGCCCTGTTAACTATCAGTAAACTCCATTTGCTGTGTTCTACTCTGCATCATATTGATGCAGGTCCTGTCTTCCATATACATACTGTTCTTCCATATACATATTGATCTTTCTCATCAATAACCTCCTAACAGCATAGTTTTCCAAAATCTTCACGCAGTCATAGGCAAGATTCCCTGTTGGGAATCTATCTGTTGTGCTATTTCCTTTACCCTGTTTTTCTTAGTTAGCAGATTATGGTTCTCATATATTCTATCCTGTATTCTCAAAATCTAAATTTGTATAGCTATTAATTGGATGCATCTAAATTAAATTAGATTAACTAGTTCTTAATTTATGGGAGTTTTGTAAAGCACACATCATCACATCGTGCTAAATATGTTTCTTCCCAAAGTGTTTTGGAGTGCACTCCAGTCATTTTTGGACTGAGCAAAGGCCACCTTGTCTTTTTTTCTGTTTTTCCGCTGCTGTTGTTTTGAGAATCTGCTGTTGGCTGGAGAGCCCGTGTTCCTTTCAGACCTCACAGACCAGTCTCAGTGGAAAATGTGCTTTTCATCTTGTATTTTCAGATTATTTGGAGATATATATACAATATTATTTTTGTCACATTAACAAGGATTAGCTAATTCTATATGCAGTTTCCATGAAATTACATGCTTTGCTTGGGAAAAGTATGTGATTCAGACTATCATCTCCCTTGCTCTTGTAGTTTATGGAATCTTTCACTTGGTGGTTGCAGCAGGTACTGATTTTGATTTTTTCTATGACCTCAAGTGGTAGCTGTGGATTAGTGCTGTAAGCATCAGGTTATGCATGTGTCTTTACATTATGGGCTGCATTAGATGGCTCTTAATGCCCAGGAAGGGAGTGCTTCTCCAGTCTAGAGAGGCTGTTAACACTTCTTCAGCACTTATCAACAAAATTTCGGCAATTTTAACTGTCTATTCAGCTTGATTTTTTGCCAGGCTGCTCTATGTTCATGATATGAGGTGACTGGATTCCTATTCACAGGTAAGCCATGGAGCTAAACTTCTCTGGATCCTAAGCTTTGGGCTATTTTAGAGGTTGAAATGCTTTATTATTGTCCTTAGCAGTACCTGCAGGAGTGTCTGATAGTCTGGCTATCAGACGCCCTGATTATATGCTCTGAGTGAAAATTTCTTACTTTTTCTTCAAAGCCAGCTGGGAATGCTGTGCATTTTGAGGCGAAGAGAGGCTACTGTGTTCTGATTTTTTAGTTTGGTTTTTTTTTCCTGCTGCTCTGCATTGCCCCACATATCACTACTGCCACTGCTCAGCTGAGAACTTAACTGCATTTGGAGAATATGAGATGTCTTTGGCTTTTCTTAGAAACCTCCTTCTCTGAATCAGCTCACGTGTTTTTGAGGCTAAGTCCTCCGTGATTGAGATATTATTACTAAAGTTCTTGTAGATAGGAAACTGTGCTGGACTCTTGAGTATAATGAGGCACTAGGAAAGGCTTCTCTCCTGGTTCCTGACTGTTCTGACAATATGACAGATGTCCATACTTAAAAATCTTTGCTTTGTATAGTTTACTGTAGCTGTAATGTCTAGTAACATTCCTCCTAGCCACTGCACTGGCCTGTAGGGATGATTGCCCTATAGTGATATTATCATGTTGCACATTTCATACTTCTTTCTTGTTGCCATATTTTCATGCTTCCATGCTTTTCAAACTGCCTTTACATATACTTCAGCTCCTCTCTACTGTTAAGATATAGAATTACCATTTCAATAGATTAGCGGAGATGTTTTGGGCAATTAGCAATTACTTCTAAGATATTGTCTGTTAATGGTTTAACATCTTTTTTTCTCTTTACATTGTTACCTCTACTTAAAGGATCCCAGTCTCATTTTTCATTTATAAACACTCTATTGAAGATAGTCTTTTCTAGTCCACGCATACCTGTTGTGCTCCGAGAAAACTTTAGAACCTACCACTTATTTCTCCCAGGCATGCAATGTCCTTACTTTTATGTTCCCTTCTGCCTTTGTCTCTGATGCTGGTCTGTTTCTGCAAGCTATTTATTTTTGCTGTCATGCACAGTACTCCTGTCAGATATTTATAAAATTTCACCTTCTGAAACACTGCATCATCCTTCAGTACACTGCATTTTTCTTTTTTGGCAAGCTTTAACACAGTTTCTGTTGCCATAGATATATTACCTAAATATAAGGCACTTACTAATAGCATATTTTCTCTAAAATGCCTTGGTTTTGTTTCTCTTTGTTTTATAGTTGTGCATTTGGTTTCAGTATGTTTCTCCTTGTAATGCCATGCTTTTCATATACAACCTAATGAATGTTAGCTGTGTCCATTGCATTTACAGTTAGCCTTTGGATATCAGTTTGTTCATTGCCATAACTCTACATCTAGTGACAGGTTTTGGGTGGTTCTGTGAGTTTCTGCATCATTTTATCTTCTTAAATTAGTTCTTCCTTCCATATTTGGTAAGCTCACAAGAATTTGGTAAGCCCACAAGGCGGAATCAACCATTCATCCTAGGCTTCTCTCTTGCTTCTCTAGGTTTTTGGTCATTGGTCCCTATAGACACTTTTCATATCTTATATTAGGACATCTCCTTCCTTCAGGGATTTTAAATGGCTTTTCTATGTCCTCTCTAGCAACTTGTTCATTATACATAATACTGTCATTGCTCATATTCTGATGATGTTTCTTTCTATATCTGTGTCAGACGCAGAATTCTTCCATCAACATCTAAACTATGTCAAATTTATAAACCACAGTCCTCTGTGTACTTCAGTCATATGCTACCACAACAACCTTTCACTTATTTCCCAAATAAACTTTTGCAATATTCTTCCACTGTTTGATTTTTGCACTATTCCTACATTCTTACTCCATCAAACTGCTGACTAGGTTCACTTCTCATTCTTTATTAATTTTTCAAAATCACAATGCTAGCAAAAGCCAAAGCAATGGTTTAATCAGGCTTTATTTCTTCTTTTATTCACACAGTCATTTGTGGGCCCAAGTCCCTGTTTCAAATTGTAGTTTCATATTCTTGGAAAAAAATGCTTACAAGCCATCCCAGGAATAAAGTCTAGAACCAAGTTAGCTTTCATTCCTACACTGACCTTCAGTGGGATGCACACTCAATCCACCAGCCTAGAAAATTCTTCATGTGTTAAACGTTTTCCTCTGATCCCTACAGTCACTGAATTCTTTTATGGGAGCAGAAGATTAAAAAAAAAAAAGGTATTTCTCAAACTGTGAACTACAATTCCTTCATATCCCTTGAAACATTTCAATGGAGCATTTTGGAATTAGGAAAAAAAGTACTAGTTAGTGTTACAGCAGTAAGCAATCAGTGGCTGCAAATGTTTACACTACACAAGGCGCTACAAATTGTCCTTATTAAGTGACAGTTCAGTCTTCCCACCTGGAGAAGCGTTTGTACCAGCAGGGAATCGGCTTCTCCTCATTCTCCTAGCATGCAGCAATGGCACTGCTGGGAAGGACTGCACAAAAAAGAGATGAGCCGAAAGAGAACAGCACATTTTAAAATCTTAGAAATAGTGATTAGGCATTGCCATTGGTGGCATCACAGTGCATAGGATTCTTTGTGAAGGAAGGCTTGCATTCTGATTCCCTATCATGTTGTAGTGCCTCCTAAAGGAAGACTTATTAGTTATAAAACAGTAGGAAAAGAGGGTAAATGTTTTCTGAATAGTTGTTTTAGTGACAAAAAAATCCTTATTGCTTGTCTAGAGACAGTGTGATTTTATTTAGTATTTTCAGCATAGTTTTAAGATTTGTAGTTTTGTTTTGGTCTAGGTTTTTGTCTCTTTTTTTCTTCTTCTTCACTAGCTGTACAACTATCTTGTGATTTTTGGCAGGTGTTCTAGGCTTGTTCTTTAGCACAAATGCTAGAAGTATGAGCTTGTGAGTTCAGAAGCATTTGCTTGTCTGTGTTGGGATCTCTGGCTTGCAGCTCATTTCAGCATTAGTTTTGGTGCCATACAGAACTTGCTGGCTGGTTTGAAATTATGACACAGACAATACTATGTGCTTAGAGAAGAGCCATTCCAACCGTCTGGGCAGGAAAATTAGTCCACGAAACTGACAAAACCAGATTTAACCTGCAGTTGAATGTTTAGGGACAGATTTTCAAATAGATTAAATCATCATTAGATCATTCATATTAATAGAAAATGTGCTTATTTACCTCAGATGAAGACCTTAGCTGGCTTGTGTATGTGCCTGTTAAAATGAAGTGGGCTTTCCAGTAAATGATGTGATTTTGAGTCATTTGTTTAGTGCATTTTTTCTTTTATTCCATTTTTACTGCCTCTCGGTCTCCCACCAGGGCAGAGTCACCCCCTCACTGATCTGTTTAAAGATCATTCCTCTCTTCCTTCCCAGCAGTGATTAATCAAGCATTTAGCCAGTGCTGGTAGCAGGACAAACAGTGTATGCATTATTTAATACCAAAAAGTAACCCTTTCTGGGGCAGTGCTTAACATAACACTTTTAGAAGGGAGAGCATAATGTTTTATTCTCTTTACCCCAGCTATTCTCCAGATAATTTACGTAGATGTGAATTGTTGTCTAGCCACACAATGAGGTTTCAAGTTTAGATCAGAACTGAAGATATTACATCTTCTTTGCAAAGAGAAAAAAATATCCTGAATGGTAAGAACTCTGAAGAGAGCCAATGAAATGGAAGGCAGTTCTTGAAAAACAGACCTTCTTCATAAGGCCTGATGAACCTGCACAATTCACTGTTTCAAGATCCGTCTGCGGCCTCAAGAAATGGGCTGGCTTCAGAATTAGTCAGACACACACTAAAGGGAAAATACTTGATACTTCATAAAACAGCAGTGGGTCAGTGAACAGGCTTTTCTGCCCACTGCATTTTTTTACTTTTGGGTAGGTTATTCTAAAAGTACTGAATTTTAATCTTTAAGGTTTGGTAGTGGTCTTCTCTGGAAATGTAGTTCCACATTATGATTCAGCCTGCCATAGAAAGTCATACAGATCTATTTTTTGGTACGCGCATTAGTTAAAGAGACAATAGAGACAATGCATCTTTGCCAATTTAGTAGTCCTTATATAAGCCTTTTTATCTGTATGTATTGAATTACTTTCCAATAGCATCCTGAATGTGAAAACTGAAGCTTAAAGGCACAGTTTGAGTATTCTGGTGTTGAGGATCACAAGCAAATATTCCTTATCTTCATCCACTGACTTTTTCATTTTTTCCTGCTTGTAGAAGTTGGACTTGGAAAATGTGGTTATTTTTAATTAACTTTGCTGTGAAAAGGCACATAATTTTTAATTAACTCAATTTAAGGTGGAGTAAATGCTTAAAGAATAGTTAATACATTCCTCCTTTGTGCTAATGTGACTTAATATATTATTGCATAAAGGTAGTATCTTCTGGGACCATGAATATTTTCAACATAAGGTCCAAAGACATAATGATAGGAAATCTAGAGTAACAGGCTTTTTTGTTTTGTTTTGTTTTGTTTTTGTTTTTTTCGTGAGAGATCCCAGGGACGTTAAAAGGAAAAACAGTAACTTTCAACCTGTAGTTAGCGAGTTTCCGGGAATCCACAGACTGTTGATAATGACACAGCAATCGGTAACTAAAACAGTACATCTATTGTCTTTGTTGTGTAGGAAAATGCAGCTACAATGGAAAATATATAGGGATCTACAAATAGAAAAGACTGAAGGCTCTGGTTCTAAACAGACTATGTTCCTACTCCACAACATGCACAGAAATTAGAAAGCCATGCACATTTCTCATTTCCAACTTTCAGAGACAAAATTGTGGCTCCCGAGTGTTATATGAGTTCAAAAAAGAAACAGAAGACGTTCATGTTAAAAGCCATTGAAAGCTATGAAATACAAAGAGGGATGCAGGTCTGTATCACTGGAGGCCAAGCAAGGGTTTTGGAGAACACCATGAATGGTTGTACAGTTTTTGTTCTTCTTATAGACATCTACCATAGGCCATTTTCAAAGATGAGATACTAGGGTTGGACTAGATGATCTACCGAGGTCCCTTTCAACCTCAACCATTCAGTGATTCTGTGAACAGATGGACTTCTAGTCTGCCTTAGTATGACTGTAAGAACCATTATACATTTTTTGATTCTAGAGATGGCCGTTGTCTGCATAGAATGCTTCTGCACAAAGAAGCAGCATCACCAGTTGCATAGTCTGTAATCTATGTTCAGTTTTGGTTTGCTCTTTTTTGTTTTTAAACGATTTAATCATGTTAAGAATGGGAAAAACAGTTGGAGCTGTCTGCTTTGGGCTTAGAAATATCTTTGTGATTCTGTTAAACTCAGAGTGCTAAATGCCTGAAAAGCAGGATGAAAACAACATTTCTGGCAAGGAGTTTTCAAGCAAAAAACTGCACATAGTGGCCACCAAATCAGAAAATCTGGCTGCACTGCCCTCAGACAAATTTGCTTGTTGCTATAGCACATGCATGGCCTCTTGGGAACAGATCTTATGGTAGTGCCAGCAAAAGCTTTTTCTTTTGAGGTAAACCCTTTTATCATTAAAATCAATTCTCAAAATGGTCCATACGTCAGAAAGTCACTCTCTCTGGACTATTTGCTGAGCTTTAGTCTAGGCTTAGAATCAAAAGTCTCTCCTTTCTACATTGCTCTCACAAAAATCATTTCCTAGAACAATAAATTGCAAGTCCAGTATCTCAGATACTTTAAAAGATATACTAAGTTACAGTTGAACAAATACTGTGCATTTTTAAGGTAAATACTCATATAAAGGTCTAAATGGTGCATGGGTCAGTCTCACACTCTATTTACATTTTTTTTTGTTTGCAAATATAAAAGAGATGGAGTTTTAGCAGCACTTATGTTTGTGGGAACAAATTTTTGAGGTCATATGTATTAATGTATTAGTATTCACAAAAGCTAAACTGCACATGTAACTACTCATATCAGAAGAGCCTTTGGTTTACATCTCTACTCCAACTCAGCATTTTGTCTGGCCAAGTTAACCATATCCAGAAATGCAAAGGTCTTTTGTCACCCAAAAGTATGAATAGGGACTTGATGAGCTGCAAAGTTTTGAGAGCTTTCAGAGAAATCCCACTTAAGTTTAGCTTCTCAAAGGGCTTAGCTATTTGACAATTGGCTTGGACACTCAAATCTAAAATGTCAATTCTCAGGAACCTTGGTAGGTGTTTATGTGCTGAAGTCTGTCAGTGCTTTGATTTTTTATATTAAAGCTTCACAAGTACCCAGAGAGCTACCTGCCAGACTAAAAATAATCCTCTGTAAAAAGGGAGTAACTTTTCTGTTTTTGTTGGTTTGTTGTTGTTGCTGTTTTTAAAGTATGGTTTCACATACTCGTCTTCAAGAGACTGCAGAGTTATGAATCCCAAGTAGAAAAGAAAATCGACTCATGAAAGCAAGGCTTAAGGCTTGCTCCCACCTGATTATTTTATTATTTTTATTATTATTATTTGTGAGTTTCACTATTTTCTTGCTCTGAAGCTGCCAACTCTGTGTAATGTGTAAAGAGTCCCAAATATTTAGTTTGGTGTCTGGGTTCTGCTTGAGGAGAGTTGGATATTAGATGCTGGTCTTTTTAAATGGGCTTGAGTTTTTCCATCCACTTCCATCTTGGACGGATAAATATCTAGGTATTTGCAACAGTTCTGCAAAGAATCTGAATCTTTTCTAAATCTTTCTGAATCTTTAGGCACCTCATTAACTTTGAAGATGTGACTCCTAGGCTGCCTGTACCTCATACCCATAAACAGGTTTAAGGCATCACTTTTCCATTTCATAGATTTTTTTTGATGTCTCCCTTAGTCTTTAAAGTGCACCAACCCACATTGCTGATGGGAGCGGTGAACTGACAAACAATTAAACTGAACAGATCACTAGTAGACTACAGTAGAAAATTAGACAATGCTGATCACATACAGAGAACTCTCCCTCCATTTTTTCCTTTTGCGCTGAGGGAGCTATTGTAGAACCAGTATTTTCTTGGTGCACCTGTGTAATCTAGGGTTGTCAAGGCATTTCCTATAAACCTTGTTGAGTCATTATTTTTGTGTTCACCTCTCTACTAACAGTAATCTCAAAATGCAAGAAGTCATAGCCTAAAAATGAAGAATGCCACAAATATTAAAGACTTCCCAGTTGTTTTGTTCCAGAGAAGTCAGGGTTTATATGAAAAAGTCATGTTTTAGTTCTTCCACGAGCATAAGTTTTAGGTGAGTAAATGAGATGTAATTGAATATGTTTACTAAAAGTTTTAACAGCAGAGTCTTGGGTCAAATTTCAGTTGTTTTCTAACCCACACTTCTTTCATGATTGAAAGAACATATCAAAATACCAAAGGGAATAGTGACACAGGGTAGAGGTGGCTCTCCAGCCAATCTGTGCCATCTCGAAGTTCCAGTTTTAGAGAAGACAAAGAAATGCTGTGAACACTTCTGTTGATTGCTTGATACTTTCCAGAATTTGGGTCTAGTAGCATCTTTAAGAATGGTCAAACTTGTATTGGGAAAAACTTGTACTGATTTTAATAGAACTGTTATTTTCCCTTCATAAACTAAATCTGATTTGGATCCTCATTTAAATACAGGATCAAAATATCCTGCCTGAAAGGATATGAAAAAACTGTCAGATATAATGTCTGATTCTCCACTGGGATATCTGCAGGATAGTAACTTCCCAGTGTTTTGAACCTTGCTTGATTAACCAAAAAAAGAAGAAGAAAAAAGGAATATATTTTTATTGAATATAGAGCCCAGCTCTGCTTCCCTTTATGTTAGCAAGCATTTTATCAAGCAGTAGTGGGGCAAATTAAGCAGGAAAAGCTTAGGAAGACATTTAAAAAGCAGAGTGAATGGGATACACACACGTTAATGAATAGAGAGTGAGGATCATTGTATTTGGAAAGGTTTTCTAAATGTGCTGCAGACATTCTTAGCTGCTTGCAATCATCAGATAAGAGCCTACATGAGATGGTGAAAAGAAGAGTAATAACTACTCTTGGTTTTATAACTGAAGGCTAGAAGAAGTTAAGTTAATCTGGAAACAAGCAATATTTAGTAGGTGAGAGAAAGCAATTCTAATCATATCTGGAATTGGAATACCATTCAAATAAATGAAAAGCAATCCATGAGTCAGGATCAGCTTGGACATAAAATGTAGTGAAGCATCAAGCTTCAAAGAAATCTCCAGTCCATATTGAAGAGATCAGGCAGAGCCAGGATTAAGTAATATAGTGTTGGCGGGATTTTTTTGCAATTTAGCCTCAACTTTGTTTGACATTCTGAGGACAAGAAGGCAAAAGAGCAAATGTTCATTACAAAGTGAAAATAAATGTATGTTTCTATGATTCCATTATCCAAACAACAAGAAAACCAGAAAGATGGTAAAAGTATATAGAGTTGTGTTTAGTGCATAATGCAAAACACCCATAATAATATGACTGGTTACAAGAAGAGTCACCAGTAAAACCAATGAAAGCCATTATATGTGAATCACAATAACAGAAATATTTTACACTTCTTGTTATTTAATGGTTTAGAGATATCCACTAATTAAAATTGAAGAAGACTTGTGAAAGAAATAACCATTATTTTATCAGAGGGAACAGTTTTTTCCAGGAGTTCTTTTGTGAGTTATTGGCAATAGATCACTGATTTCATCCTGGTTATTAAATGGGTATCATAAACCACGAACTGTTCTGGAATATTACCTTCCCTAATGTCATTTGGCCTCAGAATTAGACACCTGAGCCAATAGCTAATCTTTTCTGTCAGGATGAGATTGATTGGAATGAAAAATTGCAAATAAAGTTTACAGATTTTCCTTTTAAACAAGAGCAATCTCAGTGCTTTGGGGAGATTTTTACTTTGATCTATTGGAATAGGCATAGGAAAAAAAAAAAAACAAATTACTCCAACTATGTTACTTCAAATCTCCATAACAATGCAAGTACATTGGCAAAACTGTTTTGTTCATGAAAAAATATCATTCAGAGTGGAGTCCTGACAATGTTTGCTTACATTTTTAACAGAAATCGAATACGTCAAAAATTGTATTACAGAATAAAAGGACTTCGTAACCGAAAATTTATACTGGTGGATGATTTCCTCTGTCCTCCAGATGCCATTTTTATGACCTTCAACCTTCGCATGTTTAATTAATGTCTAACAAGTTTTACAAATCCTATTAATTTAACTGAGTTAGAAGAGAGAAAAAAGAGATAGCTGCAAAAGACATTGAAACTTAGGAACCATTCAGTTTGCTGAATAATTTTCTGCCAATGCATCCATATCTGAGCTTTTTTGTCCACGCTGAAGATAACTGCCTGACTGCAAGCTTGCATATGATTGAAAACAGATTGGAAAATCAAAAGTCAAACAGATAGAAGATGGGTAAATGAGTGATAAAAATCACAGAGACGGTAAAATGGCTTACATTTGATCAAAGTGCAAATCTGGCTTAAAGGCAGCCTTGCATGGACATATTTGCAGAGTTTGTGAAGCAGTGTTTTTATATTCACATATGCACTTGTATCTGCATATATACAAAATTAAGATTTTTCATTCTACAGCACATTAGAATTCAATTCCGATAGCAACTATATAAAGCAAACTTCTGACTTCTTCCCCCTACAAGGCTTGCAAATCATCTGCAGGCCTTCATTAAGGAGTACTTTGTTTAGAACAGTATGCTAAGAAAGTGTTGCCATTAGATGAGAGCATACTGAAGCTACACAGAACCATTAGAATCAGGTATCACTTTTTCCATTAGCAATGCAAGATTTTCCAACTCAGTGTCTGGAATTCAAACCCAAATATGTCTGAATCTTAGATGAAGCTTTTATCTAGAGGAAAAATAGTCCCATGAAAGAAGATTTCAAACTAGAAAGAGGGCAGGCATAAAAATAAGGAAAAAATACCTTCATTGTTATCTCCACACTGGCTTTTTATTTGCCAGCAGGATCTCAAAGTCTGCAGTAGAACAGTTCAAATGCTCCCCAACAACCTTGAAAATACCTAATATACATGATTTTAAAATACCTATGCCTGTTCTTGCAGTTTTCTGTGTCTGAATTCCATAAGAAAGGTAGAGAGTAGTTGGCCCTATTCATTGTAAGGCTAAAGCCTGACTCCTGATTGACTCAGTTATGGTGCCTCTGTATTTGGAGTGTAATTAGCATAGCATAAGAGATTGCAAAGAAGATGCACTAGAATTCAACATGCTAAACAGGCCTTTAAGAGTCTTAGGGAGTTTGCTGGCAAGTGAAGAATAAACTTTTGCACAATGAGTGTAGAAGTTTGGTCAGGAGATACTGGTATGGAGGGAGAATGGCACTCTAATCTCACTGTAAATTGGCTGCAAGGCTCATTAAAAGCAAAAAAAAAAAAAAAAAATCCTATGAAAATTGTATTAAGGTTCACCCAGCAATTTTCATTTTTTACAACAAATTGGAAAGAGAAAAGATTATATGAGGGTGACTTTCCAAAATGAAGAGTGTTCTTTTCTCTCCTGCAGACCTAACAGGTAGAGGCAGAAGAGTGAATTGACATTGGAAAAGTCCAATCTCTTCAGACGCCCTTGGCAGGATGAAACTAGAATGAGCAGAAAAGTGATTCCTAAATTTCAGTTGCAATCAGAAACTGAAAAGCACATCAAGTTCCTGCCAGTTCTCTTCTTTCTTGATGTACAAGAGTTCGCAGATAAGACTTAAGGGTAAGAACTGAATTCAGTGGTGTAAAGGTCCTCTACACTCTGCAGCATACGACAGAAATGGGCAGAGACTTCTTCATGGAGACAGTTACTGTACCAGTTCCAGACAACAGTACTCAGCCTGTGACAACTGCCCAAACTGCATCAATCTATCAGCTGAAAGGGGGAAAAATGCAATAGTTCGGCCTTATAGAGGGCAAACAGCAGGAACATTGTGCACACACACACACACACACACACGAGATTAAGCTACCATAGCTTTCCCCAGCCTCAAGTAGAAAGAGTGGGATGGTAATTGCATCTCCCCACTTTAAGTATTTGGCTGAGATTTGACTATATAGGAGTCTGTAGTCAATGATGAAAGATAGGTTCCCAGAGTGCATAAAATGAGTTCCTCCACTCCCTCACTATGGAAGAATTTTCTCTGTATAGAATAAGTCTTAGATGGTAAATTGATAAATTTCTTTCAGACAGCTTAAGACTAGCTTCTGATCTACCAGCTGCTCTGCTTAGTGAAGACTGAAAGAAATTTTGCTTAGGGAAGTGAAATCAATATGCAATTCTATAAACATTTCAGCACATTTAACACCTTTCTCCCTCCACCAACAATTTTTGTTTGCTTTCTTTTTAAGTATATAAATGTTTCTTTTCCAAGAGGCAGTTCTGATTTAACACCTGCTTGTGTGCAGAGACAACAGACTTTTTATGATCAGTTTCTACTGGTCTTGGAAAACACGGTGCATAAAAGACAAAAGCAAGCTTCCGACCAGATTGCTGTTGAGGGAATTTTGAAGAAAATCTATCTGAGGCTTGATGTTTGTTTCAGGGATCCCTGAGCCTCCTTGGTGAGATGGGTGAGAGCCAATAAGATTACTAAGTGTCTACTCTATGCTACTTATTCCCATCTATATGGAAGCTGCAGGCATCTGATAATATTCACCGTGATATCTTAGAAAAATGTGAAGGCGCTAAAACATAACCAAGGAATGCAGATAAATCATCTGGCTTCCTTGCTATGATTGCATAGCCTTATTTGCATGGATGAAAACATTAGATGCCTCACACAAAGTCACCGACTGATCTTCAACAATTCAATACAGGAACAAAACAGGGACAGAACCTGGTGAAAAGCTCAGATTAGAATAACAACTGGAAGGAAAGTTTAAGTGGACTTTATCCTCTAGTTTCTATTACTGTACTAACTGTCATGTCTCTAGTTAGTATCTTTTAGAATATAGCCTCTTTGGTAAGTATCAGGTGAGCTGGTAGCAACTTTTGCATAGAGCTGAAAAGCAAACAGGCATTTGGCAGTGAAATGCTCTGAGTCACAGGCACGGTCTTATAAACTTTTGTTATGAAAATGCTGTTGCTTCTATTTTAAGAAAAAGTTGAATGACAGAAATACAACACAGGCTTTCAAAAAAATTACAGCAGATGTCTACACAATGTTTAGAAAGACAAAGTAAATCAAAAGTGATCAAAAAATAAATACAATTTATTCTTTTAAGAATGTTCTTTTTTTTTTTTTTTTAAGTTTCCTTAGAATAATGGACATCTTTCAAACTGGTAAGGACCTGAACATATGTCCTTGTCCTATGGGGTTGGCTCCCTGGGCTTGGAGATGATTTTTGAGAATGGTGCGGTCTGGCCTTGGGCGAGAGGGTTGTGCAAAGCCCTCGCTCATTCAGGAGCTGCTTGGGACTCGGGCTCTTGGGCTTAATCTCTGCCTGAGCTATACTGCTAGTGCACCTTCCTGATTCTCACTACAGTCCTGACCTGCTGACTTGACTTTCTGCCTTGGCCTCACACCTACCTCATTACTACAGACTTGCCTGGTCTTCTGGACTACAGACTGAAACTAGTGTGTTTAATGTTGCTAAACCAGCTCTGCTCCATAGATTTGAGAAGTTGAGCTGGGAGCAGTCACCACAAGGCAGGCAGCAGCAGTCACTCTCCCCCTCAGTGGTGCAGTTTGACGGTCGTTCAGCAAGAGGAGCAGAGCAGGTTCAGTATTAGTAAGCAGGTTCAGCCGAAAGTCCAGTCAACCAGACAAGCTTTTTCAAAATTATGTTTTTACAAAAATCCTAGCTTGGTATTTTTATTTTATTGAGAAAGGCTGTGTTTATAGCAAACTTAACATTGAAATAGAAGGAAGAAAGTAGAACAGAACCCCAATTTTTAATGCCATAAATCGTTAGGTCTCAGCTGTCCTTACCTGTAGATAACGTTTTCATTCGGTAGTGTGCAAACAGACATACATATTTGCAAGCATACACTCAGAGTGGTGAAGCATATGACATACATGAAGACCAGGAACTCCAGGTTGTAACTGAGGTTATGGTTCTGCAGGATTCTTTCAATCTGCATGTTACTTCTTCAGGCTGCTTCCTGCACTGCGCACATCTGCTACTTAACATTTCACTGACTTCAGACATTAGCAGCACTGCCTTAAAGCTTAATCTGTGGTTAGTGAAATAAAACACCCACCTGATGATTCTGGTAAAGAGGGACTTCTCTCCTAAATAATATCCTGTCTATATCCAGCACCTATCCTTAC
Source organism: Crypturellus tataupa (assembly GCA_034781795.1). Classification (NCBI taxonomy): domain Eukaryota; kingdom Metazoa; phylum Chordata; class Aves; order Tinamiformes; family Tinamidae; genus Crypturellus; species Crypturellus tataupa. Next base: position 36,480 of record JAWLRI010000233.1, read on the forward strand.
AACATACAGACTCCTGACTTGCTGGACTATTTTAACTCTCAGAGGAACAGGACTTGTGAAAAGAAGAAAATAATGCTAATAATCTACAAAGTGCCAGAGGTTTTATCATTTCCTATTAGACTCAGAACTAGCCATCCTGATGCCCTCTTGTTTTGCAGCCATCTAAGAAAGACCCCTATACCATAGGAAATACAGCAGCTTACTTTTAGCCGAACAGGTCCTTTGGGGAGTATCATATTACTGCTTTCTCCCATACAAAGTGCCCAGTGTAACAGGCTCCCATTTAGGATGCCTGTTCTGAATTCTTAAAGACTTCTGTCAGGTGAGAAGGAGATACTCGAGCTACTGGTTGTGATTGTGTGGCTACCACTTTCCAAGCTGGCCGTGTTCCCCTGGAATTATAAAGCCATTAGCCAATCGCCTTGTGACATGCAGAAAAAAAAAAAAAAAGTAAGTGCTGAGCACATTTTCTGGAGTTTATTCCCATAAAGAAGAAACAAGAGGTCATTATACTCTGGACTAATTCCCTCTTTTCATTTGTTTTTTTTTTTTCACTGAAGAAGAACTTCATCTCGGAAGTATCCTAGAAATGAAGGGAGTGTTGTTTCTACAGTCTAAGAGGTTGGACTGGGCCTGGTATCAGATACTCTTCCACTGGCAGAATGGAACCAATTCCTCCTTTTCCTGACATAAGACTTTTTAAAGGGCCAAAATGACCCTCTATCATATGAATAATATGTGACTGTTCTGTATTATCCTATAATGCTCTCTTTAGGTCTTGAAAGATGAAATGCTCAAAAAACCCCTTTGATGTACAATGCGTACAACTGACATAAAAAGAATTTCATAAAAAGATAAAAAATGAGGGTTGCATTTCTCTGCTTCATTTCTTCTTAAACTGAATGTTTATGATCCACCACCCAAAAAGAAAAAAAGGCATTTCACATTAAAAATGAACAGTTATCTAGCAGTATCTGGCTTCCATATGCCTTTCTGTCTAGGGAGCATTTTTTTCTTTGTGAAAAATGAAAAAAACAATCTCAAACATCAGCTTTCTGAGCAATGAAAGAAGTGGTTATCATCTGACCTATTCTGATATGTCTGTATCTAACTCAAACCCAAATTTTCATAGGTCTAAATATGAATATAACTTTTGAACTGGATTGCACATGCTACAGATTTGCAGTATCGAATCTTTTTTTAAAAAAAGAAAGGAGTCAGAAAAACTGTAATAATCTTTGCTCATCAATGTTGTTTAGTTATTAACTTGGCTCTGCCTGATTTTTATAGCTATGGTGTTGAGCTTGATTTGTTGATGTTGAGCTGTAATCAGTAGCAATTTTACTGCTAGTTTAGGGGGAGTAGTATCATCCACATATAAAACCATTTTTTTTTAAATTGGGGAAGGAGTTTAGATCCTGACTTAAAAAACTTCAGAGGAACATTACTATGAAAGGAGGGCATAGAAGAATTTAGTCAGCAACCACAGTAATCTCCTATTCTGTTCTTTCCTTTACAGGCTCTTGAACAGCCTTACTAAGACTCAATATTTTATCATATAGTATTCATGTTTATAAACAAGACTCCCATTAGTGTGCAACAGAAATAAATTAATCTCTCACACTATAGTCTTGGAAGCAGCTAAGAATTTTTTTTTTTTAATGCAGAATTTGCTTGATAGCTTATTTTTCAGTGATGTATTTCATTCTGAGTAGTGGTTACTGTTACTGCAGGATTATACTATGGAGTTTTTTGTTCAAGTCTCAGATTTTTTTCTGAGTCCTGATGACACTGTCGTAAGATACATCTATGCTATTAAAGAGTTAGGGCAACTCTGCAGTGATGCCTAAGACTCATTGATTTAGACACAGCTAGTTATGTCTATCCCAGACATACAGTCTAGTGTTTTGCCAAATTATGACTTTAAGCCTCCACATTCACCAGTTGCCCTCTTTTATCCTTTCTGATACATGAGCATAATCTTTAGAATTCAGAATTTTTAGAATGCAGACATCTGGGGACAGATTCTATTCTAAATGTAGGCAACCCAGTGACTACAGTATTACACAGTTATCCTACATTAACAAGTTGATTCAGTTTGGCGCAACAGCTTATGCATTAGTCTGTACTAGCTTCGCTGTTGCTGAGTGAGTATCATAAATTATGGTTTTATCTAGTCCTAATGATAAACAACTCATCTCCACAATGATATTTTAAAGTAAGAGTGAGAAGCTGAACTACTTCACTGTATCCAAGTGTCTGGAAAAAACTGCAGCACAGCATACCTGGAAAGGGTGATATCCAGAAATGTGAGGAATGGTTAATGTAATTATTGCATTGCCTAATCCTCATAATGCAATCCAATTAAGAATCACAGAATGGTTGAGGTTGGAAGGGACCTCTAGAGATCATCTAGTCCAACCGCCCTGCACCAGCAGGCACACCCAGAGCACGGGGCACAGGATGGCATCCAGGTGAGTTTTGAAGATCTCCAGAGAAGGAGACTCCACAGCTTCTCTGTTCCAGTGCTCTGTCACCCTCACTGTCAAGAAGTTCTTCCTCATATGGAGCTGGAACTAGACTATTTGAATAATGTGAAATGGCTGAATTGAAAGATCGGAATAGACTACCTGGAAATTATTATTATTAATGACATTTATATCAGTTTACATCAGATATAATTTTGTCTCATTTTTTTTTTAACTTTACAAAAACAGGTAAATGCTGTGGAACTCTTCTTATGATACAGGAGACAGAAGCACCAATTTATAAAAGTAGCAGAAGTCAAAAGAGATGGCAAATTTCCTGCCTCCCAGTACACCCACTAGCTACTGAATCACATCCTCTGTGTTCTCAAAGTCTTGTCACTCTTGTGACAATCAAAGTAGGGTAAGAGATGCATTTAGGAGGAGGCAAATGAGGTCCACCCTCCTAACTCCATCTCTGGCCTAAGAGAATAAAGCATTCTGGAGAAAGAGACTTGATTATGTTCAGATATCCTCTATTTGGTAACTATTTGGTAATTTCAGGACTTTGTAGCTTTCAGCAGGTGACAAATTTTGCCTTGTTTTAGTAGAAAAGGCCTTATCCTAAACCTAAATTATTACAATTGAGTTTATTTTAGGCAAATTAGCTAAGATAACTAGGTCATGCCTAGGCTGGGTTCAGTAACTCTAATGAGAATGAGCAATCAACATCAGCCTCATGCAAAGCTATCAAATATTTCATTCCTAAGTCTTTCTGATGAAAAAAACACCTTCCTTTTTTCATGCTTTTTGTGTTCTCATAGAAACATCGTTAATTTTAATGTCAATTTCCACCACACACCTTTTGCTTCTTTGTTCATTAAATTGGTGTCTACTTTTTCCCCTCTGTTTCTTTATATATATTACACATATTTCATTGTTACAGTGTGATTTTTCTTTGTGTGACTTGTGTGACTTTCTACAGTGTGACTTTTTTTTCCTTGGAAAAGTTTGTAGATGCAAGTCTGACAACTATTTCAGAACTGGAGAAAGTTTAAATAGTTGTAGAATACCAAAGAAAAGTAGTTGGAAAAAAAAAAAAAAACAATCTAAATAAACCTTGAACTTTGTTAATTTTTTTACACTTGACGGGAAAAAATAGGAATCAGAAAAAAACAAGTATGTGAATATTCTTTTTCTAAAAGGTCACAAATACGTGGATGGAAAAGCTAAAGTCTCAACACACAAGCCTGCAGTATCAAAGAAACTTCAGAATATCAGCACATTGCAAAACTATTTTTCCATGATTTGAACCAATTCATGACTTAATGTCCAATTCTGGACACAGCTCATGTCAACTCCTGTAGTAATGTTAATGATTAGCAAATCTGTATGAATCATACTATGCTTTATACCCTATTATGTGCAAAGAAGTTAACAGGATGCTGGGCAACTGTCAGGAAAGTGGTACAATATATTTTGTGTATCTTGCCAGCAGCACTCAAGTGTCTTAGCTCGTCTTAGCTTAAATAGTAGAGGTACAGCAGGAAGCTGAACAGTGCTTATCTAAGTAAAAATCTGCATAACCTGATAGAAGCATTATGTTCTGGTGTTTGATATTCAGAACCAGACACAAATTATACAGTTCAAGCTTAATAAAATAAACACAGGTGAAGTCCATGAACCTTACAGAAATCTGTGAAAATTTTATCATGTACTCCAATGCAAAAAGAATTTCATTCCAAACTGAACTTAGAATTAGGGAGTCTCATTGTATAAAAATAAAAAAGTAGGTAAAACTATATCTGTGCATGACTCTGAATATGTCCACAATCAGAGAAATGGATGAAGAATGAAAGGTCTTATTAACTTTGCCATTAAAGTCGAAAGTAAATGTGTGTGTGGATTGCATCTGTTACATCCAGGCTTTTCTAAATGAATGGTTAAAGCAAGCTAGATTTCAGAAAGCTATATATATGTGAGATGGCAGGAATGCCTCTAATCATACATTTTCACTGCCAAAAGATTTTTGGAGTTCTGCCATTTCAGAAGGGTCATCAGGCAGTATCCCATAGGGACAAACTGAAAACTCATGTAACTGAATTATTGTAGTAGGTTAGCAGTTATTTATCACTATTCTTGTTAGGAATTCACAACAAAACAATTCTGATTACAGTGTGCAACACAAAAATCCATGGAAAAATGCGGCAAAGAACAGTTTAGGAATCAAAACAAACTGAGCCTGGCTCCTAGAACAAATAATATTGTCTGTAATCTTCTTTCTTTTTATAAAAAACAATCTTATTTCTAATGCTTGTAGTATTTGGATTCCTGTTGATACAAAGCTGTAACAGCAAGCCATGTGTGACTTCAAGAAGACATGATAATATTCTGACAGCTCATCAGTTGGACCTTTATACTGGAAATATCTGGCTCAGTCACTATGTGAGAAATCACGCCAAGGCATGAAAATAATGTGATTCTTTTAAAGAAGAAAAAAGTTGTTTAAAATGTCCTATCTTGGCTTATAGGCCAAATTCCTGCACTAAAGCATCCAAGAATAATTATAAGGCAGATAGATAGGCTGAAAGCGTGTTTATTTTCAATCGTACACTATACAAAAAATATTAACTATCTCTGTAATTTTGACACTTTCGTATTTGAATAATCTCATTTGCAGAGTACTTTGTGAAGCTGTAATCAGTGTGTTATTTCAGAATCAGTCAAAGCCCATGAACCCGGCAGACTGCCTCAGCCTCTCTGAATGTATACCCAATAACCTTTTGTGACAGTCATATATGGTGTATGTTAGCTAGCTCCTTCTGGGTTATGTCAGAGTATTGTTCATCAACATGCGATGCATCTTCTTTACCTAGTTGGACAGAACAGCTAGCAACTAGTATTAATACAGTGAAATTATTTAATTATCCACTGAAGATTTTAAAAGCCATATGTGATAGGACCCTGATTCAGCCAGAACACTGAGGCAGATCTATGTCATAGGATTAAATTTGCCCAACAGCACTACCAACATATAATAAAGTCTAGACTATATCTGCCCATGTCTAATTGTTTAGATGGTTGTGGTTTGCATTGGATAAAAAAAGCAGTATAGGTAGGTGCCATGGGGAGAGGGCCTATCTGAAAGCAGTGCTAAATGAGACCTGAAATACATCTCTCCTCTCTGGAGGTGTATGTGTGGAGAAAGAAAGAAGCACAGGACAACTGCTAAAAACTATACATTCTCAAAAGAAGTTTTGAGAGGGATTCCAGAAAGTGCCAGGGTCTACTATTTGGCTTTAGATATGAAAAGAATCAAAGACTGGCCTGAAGCTGCCTGACAAAAAAGGCCACTGATGGCTTATGTCATCAAATAAGCTTGAAAGCAGACAGTGAAAATAAGTCCCTGCGAGGAGCAGGACAAGAAACACTGCCACAAACATGTTTCTGAACAAACTTACCTACGTGATAAGGTAGCAACCATCTTTCCCTGATGCAAAGGACTCCTTTTTAAAAAAAAACACACATATGAAGAACAACAATGACAAAAACACAGGTATTGTACACTATACAAACTATGAATTTAAATACTAATGCTATTAAGCTAGTTTTAAAATTCTTCACATGCGGATCTCTTAATCTCCTCTGGGACACGTGGCAAGTGTCTGTAACTTCCTCACTTTGTGTTATGCTCTAAACCAAATTGAAGGTCTCAGACATCTTGTGTTGCTGTGGTGAATGCCTTAGGATTTAGGAAAACAGCTAACTTGGGATGTCTTATCTTTCTCACTCCTAAGATTTAGAGATGTTCTTGCCTATTTGCTGCTAATTTGTATTCACCTGGGATAACGTGTCAAATTCACATGAAGATTAAATTATTTATCACTATTGCTATTTTCAGCCCTTTTCATCTGTGGATAAGCATCACATCAGTTTTGTTAGAGTGGCAACTTCTGGTATATCAGATTTTATAGGTTTTGACTTTTTAAGTTGCTTAAATACCAAGGAAATATAGCATTGGTTTCTTAGGATGGGATTTCTGCTTGATCTCTATTTACTGCACAAGAAATAGGTTATAATCTGACATTGACCTTATGGAATGAAAAAAAATTTTTTTTTTAATCCTTTGACCATTAAAGAAGCATTGGCTGCAAAGATTAATCAACTGTTCTTTCACACATATTTAAATTAATTCTTTCTTGTTTGTGTTTTCTTACATAAAAAGCTACTAGGGAGTGGGAAAAGACTTATTTTAAAAGATGTATATTAAAATATTGGTAAAATGTTAAAAACACAATGGCTAAATTCAGCTTTTCTTGCAGAATTGAGCATGAAATCAGTTGTAAAATTCAACTAATGAGACAGTCTTTGGTATAGGTAAAGGCAAATTCATATGTGAGCAGAGTCTGAATAGTTCAGTAGCAGATCTCTTGCAATTACTCTTTGCATAGGTTTACCATCAACAAAGATGTGATTTGCGAAGGCACTGATTGAAAGTAGTGCATAAAATAGCTGCATAAGATAAGATAAAATAATAAAAAAAAACTCGCTTTCATGTAGTGTCACTGAGATCAATAGAAACTGTACAAAGACAACTAATATTTTGATCACACCAGCACAAATGGGGTGTGCCTCATGAATTAAAGAGAAAGATTTCTCTCTCCCTGTCAAAATACATTATTTAAAGCAGACAAAATTTGAAAAGAATGTTGTTTTTTGTTTGTTTACTTTTTGCTGGTGCATTTACAAATGTAATGTTTTTTCTTTGTTGCTTTTCTAGAGAAAAAAATCAGCTATGGATATTTAAGAAAATAATTATTCAACACAGTCTTAATGAATGATGCAACTGAAAGCCAATTCAGAATTTGTTTTCCCACAGTAAAATGGCATTTTCAGTGAGCATAATCAGAAAAAAAAAGTTCTTTGTGTCACATATTTTAGCTACTAAGATATAAAGACTTAGGGTTTGGGATAGAATAATCTTTCCAATTTATTTTGCTGGAACAACAGGAAGAGTAACTCTACACCTTCAGCTTTCAACCAGATAGATACATCTTCTGCTGGACCTCACACCAACTTGAAGACGAGCAGTGGCAACATAGAAGCAAGTGTGAGCCGCTCAAATGATGTTATTGTTTCAGAACGAACAGCAAAGTTGTTCAGAATTAAGTTAGCTGGTGCAGTGCGAGTTACTTAAGTTGCAAAGGTTTAATATCATTTTCATTTTTATGATAAATGGCTACACCACACACACACAGAACAGAATTTTCCCTCCTGGACACAGTGGTGGTAGTGGTAAATCATGATCCAATCAGACGTTGACAGAGAAAAAGAAGACGAAAGAAAAAAGACGATAAAAGTCTGTGCAGCTTCATCTCAGCTCTCACAAAATAGCTAATTGTGAGTAAAGAAGGTTTAGAAGAAGAACATGACAAGATCAGGGCCCTGGAAGTCAGAAACAGAGTGATTAATGTTTTACAGATATTTAATGTCTATAAAGACAAGCATAAGAGAACACATTCCATGTTCATAGCACCAAAATCAGCTGCAGTCATTCAGTTGCAATCTAACAATGACTCCTTGATTTTTCTCTTGGCATATGGCATGTATTTGCTTTTATAAATATATATATATATATATATATACACATATGTATGTATATATTTTCTATTAGAATTCCTGGTAAGACTTTTATCCAAACTGGAATCTACCGAACAGTGATGGTGGCTCTGGGGACAGAAACAAGTAACTTTAAGCAAAATGGCTGCAGAAGCAGTGGAAGAGAACGGTTAGCTCGGAACAAAGAGTCAATATCATGGTGTAGAAATGTGGAACGTGTTGGGCTACCTGAAGGGCTTAAGGAGAAGTGAAAGAAGTATGAACTTGTCCTGTCTAAAGAGGACATCCTCTAGCCATTGAAAAATCGTCAATCTGTCAATAGTGATGTTTTCTACCAGAGCAAGAGTGAAGAGTAAAGCTAGAAGTGCCAGGGGAGAATCTGAGGTGCTTTCTGAGGCCTACCTTGCTACTAGCCCAGTAGTAGATCTGCTCCCCTGATATCGAATCAGAATTGTGCTACAGCATTACGTAGAGTCAACTCTTGGATTGAGAAAAAGCATAGAAATCTTTAGTGTTGCATTTACATTCATCCTCCCCAAAATCTATAAACATGAACAAATCTTGCACTAGTCCTTATCTTTTCCAGACATATGCCACCAAGCCAATTGACAGTTGCTGCCCATAGCCAAAAAAAAAAACAAAAAAAAGGCATTCTTTCCTGCCATGTTCTTTTCCAGCATAGCTATACTGCTGTCATTTCAAGGTACTAGGAGTTGTTCCTTTTTGAAGGATACATTGGTGTGCATCACTCAACCTCAAACTGGGAGCCAGTTTTGCATTTCAGTAGTCTAGTGCGTAGAGTTATGACCTCAAACAGTACAATCCAGCACACAGTTTAACACAGCCCTAAAGAGTTCTGGAAACAATCTAGATATAGAGCAGTCAGAAGTATAACTTAGATTTTTAACTGAGTAGTTGTTATTCATTGCATAGCTTCATCTCTTACAGTCTCTGAAAAAATAATGAAAAAACATCCCTTTTTAATCTGCCTTTAGAAGCAGTTTGCTTGGCACCTTTTGGTTTTCTTTGTCCAAACTGTGTTAGGACAGTGGTGCCCATACAGCCTTTCCCTCAAGTAGTTTTTCCCTTTCTTACAGCATAATTTTGCACTGTAAATAAAGTTAATCCCTGAGGTAAGCTCACAGAAATGACACCATGTCATTCTACCATGAGGACTGCATACAGCCGGAATGGGAAGGAAGAAACAAAATGCCAGTACATCTCTACTGGGACGTGTGACCTAACACTTCCTTCAGCAGATGTTATTAACGGGAAGGCTGTAACCCTCGTGAGGCTGCACCTGCGGCTAGCCGCTGGCAGCAAAAGTGCTCCCTTTCCCTACCCTCATCAGGAGCTGCTCACTTCTCTGTTTTCCTGAAGTGGATGCTTTGTTTTGGCATCTGCTTTCTTCTTGGACTGAACTGGCGTTCAGGCCTGACTTTCCAGGCATGCTGCAAGATCTACCTAAGCTCTGTGACAGAAGGCAGTGATACAGTTGGGAATTCACTGGTGAAAGTAGTTAAGGTTTGAGATTGATTTCATCTTAGGCTCTTTCGTTTCTCATATTCTTCCATCAGAGAATAAAGCAGCTGCCTCTTTCTTTTATGCTCTTTTTCCTCTATCAATATAGAAACACATTTACAGCCCAGGAAAGACCTACTTTTTATTAATAAAAAATAATTGATAAAAAAGCAGAATTTACAATCTATAAAACAGTATTGGCAGAACATAGTGAAACAGCAAGCAGCCTTGCTGCAGAGATGAACTTTCCATGCAGCACTCCGTAATGAAAAGAGAATTCAATAGACACATCTTACTTTTCAAATGATAACTTAAGAGTTGCAATCAGAGATTCTATCTGATCAGCACCTGGTTGAACAAAGCGTTTATCTGCGAGGTGCCATGAGACTCTCTCATTTGCCACACCTCCCCCAAAAGCTCTCATTAATCAATTAACAGTAAAACTGGGAAGATTTTTCTAGGAACTGTTGAAAGTCAAAGAGTAAAGCCGATTTTAGGCTTATCATCTGGCAAAACAATTTTAAGATATAATCCTGTTTTGTCTGGCTTGAAATTCCCTCTCTTTCCACTTTCAAGGTAATACCAGTTCTAACTTCTGTGCAACTTTTCCAATTGTTTCATGCTCTATTTTTCCAGAAATTTCAAATTAAATGGTTAAAATCCATTTTGTAGCAGTAATATAATTAGTGGCATGTTGACATTCCTTATGTCCTTATGTCTGGACCATATATATTCTACAGAGAATATGGAGCTAGGTGATTTTTTTAAGCAAAACAGAAATAGTATATTGCTAACAATGAATCTGTGACAATATCTACATACTGTAGTACACAGAGAGAGTATATAGCTACATTTTAAGTTGACAGGGCTACATTTTAAACTGAGTTTATTTTAGATTACAATCTAAAATTTAGATTACAATCTAAAATTTAGATTACAATCTAAAATACACTATCAGCTTAAAATGTTGCCCTGTAATCGAGATCAAATGTAAATGTAAATGATCAGTGACTGCTGGTTTTCTGTGTATAATTAATCCTTGGGATAATGCAAAATATAAATGCAAAATAGTTGTTCAAATCTATAAGGAATCGTATGAAAAGCTTGCTCCCACACCCTTAGAAGGTACTGGCTTCAAAGAAATCAAAACCAGAACCTAAATATACCTCAGTGTGGAGGTTCCTGCATTGTATACAGCACCATATGGCTATCCACAACTAAATTAGAAAAATAATCGTGAATGTAGCAACAACTCTAGCAATGAAGGTTGAATTCCATTTTATCTTACATGTAGTGGGCAAAGATGTGCTTTTAAGATGTACACTTGCCAGGGGTCAACTTCATACTGACATTATTGCAAGACACATGGGCTATACAAGCTTGTGGACCCTGACAAAGACATGCTATACACTGAGGGCATTTTACTGAGGTAGTTGATGCTGCTCTTTGATTGAAATCAGTGTGCCTATAAAGGTTTGTTTCATTTTACTACAATATATACTTGTGGTCTATCTGCAGGAAATCTTAGCTATTTGTGTTCAAGCACTTGGCTGATCGTCCTTCTTCCTTAAAATGCTCTGAGTGACTCTCGGTCAGATAGATGGATTATTTCATTCATTATTCATAAAGCAAGAATGATTTTGATCACAACTAATCAGATCTGATTCAAAACATCAAGCGTTAACCAATAACAATATACTGAAGAACTGCTTCTGTATTATTAAAATATGTTTTAAAATCTGTTTATTCTCTTGTACCTAAGCCATAAGTAGAGATGAAGAAATGTCTGGATATTAGTTCTGAATTGATGATGATCAATGTGAAACACACTGAAAGAATTTCAGTACCTAATGATTAAATGACAAGTTCCTTGTGCAAACTTTCCTGCACTAGGTGGATCTTGGATTTTCTCCATAGCATTCTAACTTTTAAGTGATCTTTTGATACACACCTGGAAAATAAGGACATTTGTGAGTTTCAGCACCATATAGTGCTATTATTGCTGGTTATCTACTGAAAGGACAACATAGCAGGGCACAAGAACCCAGAAAATCTCTGAAGAGTCTGGATACGATCCTTAAAAACAAGTGCTGGATGGGTGAACCACAGGAGGTACTCTGCTGGCTTTCGTGCTTACAAAAAAGAAGTACTGGTCAAAGATGTGATATTCAACAACAATCTCAACTGTGGTGACCCTGAGATGATAAGAGTTTGAGAACTATTCAAAATCAGCAAGTAGGGGAGGTCCAGGGAACTACTTGCCAACTAACTAACTTCAATCTTCTTTCTTGCAGAGTAAATCCTCCTAGAAACCACACCCAGGCACATGAAGGCCTGCAACAGTCTCTCACACTATTTTTGTAAGAACCATGCAACAGCCTGAGTAGAGACATAGATTATTAGGGGGTGAGACAGCAAGTGGACTACCAGATGACAACGTTTGTGATAGTAGTAGCAGGGCCTCCCAGAGCCAGTTCTGGTTAATGCCTACTAATGACCGGGAGGGAGCAGATCAAACGAACCTTTGGCAAATTTGCAGATGACACCACATAGTAGGAGATGGGAAGACAGGGCAGTTATTCAGGCTGGAGAAACAGGCTGCCAGAAACCTCATAAAGCTGATGAAAGAAAAATGCAGGGCTCTGAACTTGTTACGGAATAAGCCAATGCATCCGTGTACGCAGGTTGGAGGTAGATTGGCCAAGGAGCAGGTCTGCAGCAAAGGACCTGAGAGTCCTGACAGTAGAAAGAGGAACGGATATTTACAGTGTGCCCATATGACATGGAGGACAACACCATGATGAGCAGTACTACTGAACTACAAACAAATCAGAACGAGTGATACTTGCCCTCTACTTGACATTTGTTATCCCTAGTGCACTTGTCCAGCTTTGAGCTCCTTGGTACACAGAGCAACAAGCAGGGAAAGTCTAGTGATGACACACAAGGAAAGGTGAGAGAATTGGGTTTGTTTAGCTTGGAAAAGGCTAAAGGAGGATCTAAATTCAGTCTTCAATTTCAGTCTTCACCTGCAGAAAGGATAGTTGCATATTCTCTTCAGAGATGTACAGGGAGAGGTTGATAGGCAGTAAAATGAGTTGTAGCAAAAAACATAGGAATGACACTATATCTAACATTTCTAAACCACTAGTGACACCTAGTTGACAAGAAAAATACTGTTATTTACATTAGCACTGTAATATAAAATATACCAGGTTATCTATGCCAAGATACAGATTCAGTAATTTGAGGGTCCTTGATAGTGTAATACAGAAAACATAGATCTTGACAATAGAAAAAAAATGTGTATTAATTCTCTGCTTCGTAAAGTACACGGAACTTTGAAAGTGGCCTGCCAAGTGGAAGGCACTGACATTATATCACCTCAGAAATATTCCTACGTCTGTGTCTGTACTGTCAGCCTAAATCATTCACTTCTCATTAAGGCCTAATTCCCTGATTGGCCATGCACGGTAGATGTTGATGTACAGTCAGATGACCTTTGGGGTGCTACTAGCTGGCTCCTTAGGTGAGTGTTCTCAGGCTTGGGTAGTGCTTTGGTTTGGAAAGTCTATTGGTCAAGGACAAAAAATCACAGGTGAAGATATGACACAGCATAAAGGTTCTGGCAGCCAGAAGAGGGTTGATGTCAGGCCACATTGCCTGTGGGCAGCCACAGTCCAAATATGCCTGCCTCCTGCCCACCATTTCCAAAGAGATACAAGAATCCAGCTTCAATAGACATGAGTAACATGTACTGTGGCTTGTCGGAAGCTGTGGCCAGTCACGACAGGATCAGAGAGTTACCCAGTGACAAGGCATGTCATGGTCTCGAACACTGACAGATGATGACTGCAGGCCTGGCCACTACTTTATAAATACCTGAAGTCTCAAGAAACAGACTTTCCATGGCATCCATATCTGCCTCCTGCACATGACTGTTTGTCCCCCACCATCTCTATAATTTACATCAGATGTGACAAAATGATGTCACACAATATAAATGCAGCCAGACACAATATCATTAATAACTATTGGCAAATCTACTGAGTTTGTAAGTCTCCTCAGTATTCCTGAAGATGTGGCAAAGGTAATGTAAAAAAACCTTTCATCTTCACCAGCTTCCTTTTTACAGCCTCCCTTCATTTATTGTGCTTCACTCACAAAGCAGGGTCAGAAAGACATTTTAGGGACCAGCAAATAAACATGCCTTTAAAACAAGCCCTTACTGTGGTCCCTCAGGTATGCTGGAAGTGTGAAGGAGAAAGGAGAGCTGGTGGGCATCAGAAAGCACATGGATTGTACCTATTAATACCCATACATCTGGAGAAGCTGCGGCCACTGAAGTCACTGATGTTTTTGACAACATATCTAATGACTAGCATATAGAAGATGATGATTTCACATACCTGTGTAATAATGATCCTAATAGCCAACTTTTTTACCCTACTCTGCATGTACATTTATCAGTAGGAGTTTACAGTTAAACAACTCCAGAAAGCCACAAATACCCTCTTGGAGAATAGATTTAGCGTTCCTGTGACTGCTCATTGCAATTACAAACTGGCTGCCAGCTCATAGCAAGGTATGTTACAAACGTCCCTTCCCTCATAAATTTTTGTGCTATCATTGGTTGTTTCAAGTGTAGAAGATCAGATGCTCCTTGTCTGTCTTTCCTCCTTGGTGGAAAGAGTGATAACTGGAAAAACTGTTCAGCTCTGCCAGCTGATACAGCTTTATCTATTACAGTGGAAGTAGTTGGTTCTTAGCTGGGCCTCCTATATATTGCTCAAATCCTCACTGGCCTTATCAGCAAGCTGTATGCTGTGGAACCAGCTAAGACAGACACAATCCTCATGTACAGTGAGTAGTGAAAGATCACAGTGATGTGCAAACTCATCTGAGATGTTGTATGTGACAGGACAGTAATTCTGCACAGAAGCTGGTTGTGCAGATCGTTGTGCCATCAACCTAACCCTTCAGCATAAATTTTTATTCAAACTTGTATTATTTGGCTCAGCAAAAGTGAACAGTATATAGACACAGAGCTGAGCACTACTCCCATCAGAGAAGCATAGAATGATTCAGGCAAAAAGGAACTTCCAGATGCCTCCTGCTCAAAGGAGGATCACCAGGACTTTATCCAGTCTAGTCTTGAAAATTTCCAGTGATGTAGTCTTCATAACGTCTCTGTGAAACTCATTCTACTGTCTGACTTCCTTTGCAGCGAAAAAGCTTTTCTTTACATCAAGTTGGAATCTCCCTTTATATTATGACTGTTGTCTGTCATCCCCTCATCACGTACATCCGTAAATAGCCTGGCTTCATCTTCTTAGCTACCTCCTCACAGCTCTTGAAAAGGTGCCATTAGATCACCTTAAAAGCCTTCACTTTTCCAAGCTGAACCAGCCCAGCTCCCTGAAGTCCCTCTTCACAGGTCACATGCTCCAACCCTAACCATTTTGGCGCTCTTCTGCTGGTTTTGCACAATTATGTGAACACTTTTCTCATACTAGGGGAGTGAAAATTTGGATGCAGTATTCTCAAAAATGATTTAATGACTGCCAAGAAAAGATGAATGAGTGCTTCCTCCAATCCTCTGACCATGCTCATGTCAGCAGAGCACAGCATCTGGGAAGCCATCACTGCAAAATAGGGAGGTAAGTATATGATTAAAAAAAAAACTACGGCACCTCCTTCAGGGATGTGAATGTTCTCTAGGACAGGGTTCTCTGCTGAATCACAAAAGTGAATCAGTCCCTTTATTTTGATTTAAAGTGAAGTTTAAACTGGCATCTTCCAAAATTTCAGAGAAGGTTCTCCACATAGTACACAATCCATTTCATTTTTCCTTTTCATTGCAAAGATAACTTTTCTGTTATGAATGTGCTTTATTACTTTTATGCTAGGATTAAGAGCTATACACACCCAATAGCACACATTGACGGTCCATTAGTATATTGCTCAGATGTTTAAAATTACTCAGATTTATGTTTCATTCCCTTCCGCACACCTGAGTTAATACATACCCTGGAATGGTTTCTTGCCTAGTTACAGCACTACCTCTACTAAGGAAAACTGGGATTTGATAGCATCCGTATATTAACCACAGTGTATGCTTTACATAGCATGACTTCACTTCAAACTGTAGTAATGCTGCTCTGGATGAATGCCTGAAAAAGGAAAGGATTAAAAAAAAAAAAAAAAAAAGGAAAAAAATCTCATATTTCCACCAGAGAAGGCCAAAGAGATCATGGAAAGGACTAAATGCTAATGAGAATTTCCCAGACAGTGCAATCTATCTTTCTGCGGTAAGCATGGGAGCCCTTTGCTGGATCATATAGACATAGCTCAGTGAGTTGTTGCTGTGAATTTCGTAAGTAGCAAATAATTTCTGCCTTTAAAGAATTACATTAAAAGGTGATGTGCTTAGCAGTAGGATTCACTTAAAAGAAGCATTATTCATCTCTACATTTTTGGCTCCAGTAAGCAGCTTATGTAAGTGACTTCAGTGAAACTCTTCCTTTCACTGAAGCTTTATTTTAGTCTCTACTTAACAGGCCTTAGCATTAATTTAAAAATTTATTTTCTGCCTACTATATAGTAACTTGACTGCCAGTAAAAATTGGGCTTTATCAAAAAAAGCAAATTACCACCTCTCAGATGGTAAGAATGAATGAGGTTTCTTTTTCTGTTTATCCATACCCATACCTATCCCTTACCGGTATGCAAACAAGCCTATGTGAGAAATAGGTGGCTAGATATACAAGCATATTGTAATGGAAAAAAAAAGGGAAGTATGAAACCTGAGAAATTGTTACATCAAGATTTTTTAGAGACACTATGGACACTTGAAATAATAATAAACAAAAAAAAAAAAGGAAAAAGTAACGCTGTATTTCTGAATTTCAGCCAGTAACTGGTATGTCAATTAATAGAAATTCTCACACAGGAAACAAGGCTAGAAAATTCTCATGTGTCCCTGAACACTATTGAACTACTATTGAGGGTAGGATATTTTCTGAGAAAAGCTACAAAACCAAACCAGAAAATAGGAAAAGCAGCAAGCCCCATAGAAAGCAAGATCTACTCTGTTCTGATCCAAGAGCTGATTTCGGTCTATAACAGCAAATCACCACACAGAACAGGGAAATTTTTAGTTTGTGTCCATAGCATCTCAGTTCATATATGGCTGATGAGCAATGTGTAGTAAACCAGAATATAAACAGATAGTTTACTGTGCTATATCCTAAAGTAAAGTAAAGTCCATGAAGCAGAGAATATTCCTATGAATAAGGAACTCAGTGCTACCTTTGGGCTTCCAAGAGGGCTTGGGGGGGAGTGAAGTACCCTGAAGGAAGCAAACAAGTTAAAACTGACTCAGAAACTAAGAAATGCTCATGTTTGCGTTCAACAAACCACGAAACAAGATATTTAGACTTTGTGAAAAGCAAAGAAGTAGTCAATTGGTATTTACTCTTTTAAAATGGCATGCAGCTCTTGGGATTGGTAGTTAAGGAATGTTGTTCTGTAGAATATTAGCAATCAATTCATACTAAATCTGTCTATGTGAACACTGGAATGCAGACAATAACACGTTTCATCTGGGCTTAATGATGATACTTGAATCCACTGAAAGATTGTGATTTTTTTCCATAAAACAATTTGGATTGGCTAAATTGTATTAAGAATAAAATCTTGACCAAAGGATGCTTGGATTATTTAAAATCAGTCTGTGAACTAATGTGGACAGAGCAGCCTCAAGTAAATGCAAGGAACAACGTTTGAGGGACGGAGGGATAAGGTGTGTAAAACCATCCATGCCACGGGAAAGGAGGAAAAGTGAAAAGTAGAGCTAGGACAGAGATCCAAGAAGAATGCCGGTCTTGCAGAAGTGAGCTTGTTACACCTCCTGGTAGAAGACTGGAAGAGTTAGGGGTAGTGAAGACTGCTGCTCCTGTAAGAGACTGCTCAATTTCTCCAGCAATACACTGTGTTACACTCAAGGGCGTGTTTTTGTAACGCTGCTGTATGTGTAAGTATCGTAGGTAACAGAGCTATGTTCACTTTGTGGCTGTGGGCACACTATCAACCAAATCAAAGCAGTCCATTCCCTTGGCCCTATCTGAAATATGAAAGATACAGAGTTGTTATAGACAATCTGTCTTATCCATCTCAATACTATGTTCTTAACTTTTGCCTTTTCCTGCCAGTTTCAGAGAAAATCATAAACCTGTGTTATCTTGTTTCTCTGCTTTTGTAATTTCTGGATATAAAGGAAAGCTTCTGTGTTCATATTCATGATTACTCCAAGAATACAGGGAGCCATGCAAGCTCTGCTGAAAAGCTATGTTGTCCAAGAAACAGGGCTCAACCTTCTGATAACGAGTTGCAGGGACCCATGCAGAGAAGTGCACCTATATAGATTTGGGGCTTGAAACAGTCGTGACACAGACCTACGGTAAGTCAACACCTATGGTACAGTCAAGATATTGCAGGCCCTTAGCATCTTGGTAGAATCAAGAATGCATTCTCTTGAAATTAAGACTGGATAGCACAACTGTTTAGGTATTTGTCGAAAACAGTGTTATTCTAGAGACAGATCAGCCCTTCTTAGTGCTAAAACCCTTCTCAAGATTCCCTCAAGGTAAGAGAAATTCAGACTTCCAGTCATTGGGGTGAAACTTCCCACTTAAGAAAGATTTTATATGACTGTCCTTAGGTGAGAGTAAAAGAGAAGCATAGAATCTGCTACTAGAACAGAGACATGCAGATGCTGCACAGCCTTTTGGTGACTGCTAGTGCAGTCTGACATATAATTACATTTTTGAACTATCTAGAGCCTCCTGACAAATGTTCCACAAAAATATCAACTCAGGAATTATTTCACACTGACTATATTAGAACTTAATGGGGTCAGTTCTCTGGGTACTAGAGAGCACAGCAGATTATCATTATCAGACAGAACGGCAGCATCAGCAGGACATAATTTAGCTCTTAGGAAATTAGAGAAAGGTGATATTATACTTTGAACACTGGAATGGGAAGACTTGACATCTTTTTGTAACTCTGTCCCTGTAGAGCTGGGTGTATCTTTGAAAAGCAAGTGAAGGGGCTGGGACTGTTTAGAAAGGGAAAGCTCAGAGTGATTTCATAGATGTTTCTAAATACCTGATAGGAGGATACAGAGAGGACAGGGCCAGATAATTCTCAGTGATGCCCAGTGACAGGACAAAAAGCAATAGGAAGACAATGAAGCATGGGAAGTCTGAACACAAGGAGGAATATTTTTAATGTGGAACAGATTATTCACAATTTGTAGTTTCCATCCTCAGAGATACCAAAACCCAACTGGGCACAGTCTTGAGCAACCTGTTCAAGTCGACCCTGCTTGAGAATAGGAGTTGGATCAGATGATCTCCACAGATTCCTTCCAACACCAACTAATCTGTGATTCTGTAAATAATTCACCAATAATTGTTCTCTGAAATAAGGATGAGATTTTAAAACTCCACAACAAACAGAGAATACTTGTGAATATTTGTTGTTTGAGATTCAGAGGTTTTCAAGAAAAAATCACTGAAAATTTCCATTTCCTGACGGGATGAGCATAGCTTTTAGAACTAGATTTTTGATGTAAACATTTATAATAAAAATTTTAATGTGTGCTATAAAGACTTATAAGTGGAGTGATATCCCAGTTTTGTTGTATAACATGCAGTAATCAGTCTCTAAGTGTTCAAATGTATCTATATGCAGAATAAACAAAATACCCATTTCAGAGGATTTATCCTTATTTATAAAATGATTTGATCATCTGGGATGAAGGAAGCACTAACAAGCATTGCTGTAATAACTTCCAAAATTTTACATTTCCTGTTATTTTTATCTTTCCCATTTTAATGTCTAAATTTTGCCTGGTTGGTTGCCAGATTTCTTTTTATCCAATATTTATGGTTTTCCTTCCATAGCTGCCCACAGAAGTTTCCACTGTCAACTTCTGGATGTGTGCCTTTGGAGAACATTATTTGAATGTTAACTTCGAAATTACTACTCATATATAATGTTTTATAATGCTTGCATCTGTGCTACATCTACCTTAACTTTACCTCAGTGGCCAGTTCTGTCAACAGCATCCTCCGCTGTACCTAGCAAAAATAGTCAAGCACTATGAACACCCTTCGATCCACGACCACCGAACTGCCGTGAGTTTACACAGCAGCCTCACAGCCCCCCGAAAACGCCGGTTGATCAGCAGAGGGGAGACAGACGGGGAGGATTACTCGGATTGGGACGGTCCTCTCCAGCGAGGCCGACCGGGACGGGCCGCCGCCGCCGGGACAAGCGGGAGGAAGGACCACGCGGCGGGGGCGGCGGAGGAGCGGCCCCCCATGGCCCTGGCCAGGCAGGTGGAGGGGCTGAAGCAGCAGCTGCTCAGTGCCCACCTGGAGAGGGTGCTGGGCCCGGGCGCTGCCATCGACTTCGCCGACCCCGAGGGCGCCCTGGCCAAG
>JAWLRI010000233.1:57600-100211 GCA_034781795.1 Crypturellus tataupa
GCGGCCGGGCCGGGGAGCGCAGGGCTCCTCCCCCGCTGGGGCGGAGCGGCGGCGCCTGAGCGCGGGCGGGCGTGAGCGCGGCCCGGCGGCGGCCCGGCATGTCGGCCTTCTCGGAGACGGCGCTGGAGCGGAAGCTGTCGGAGCTCAGCAACTCGCAGCAGAGCGTGCAGACGCTGAGCCTCTGGCTCATCCACCACCGCAAGCACTCGGCGCTCATCGTCAGCGTGTGGGAGCGGGAGCTGCGCAAAGGTACGGCCGCCGCCAGGGCCCTCCCCCGCCCACGGGTGCCCGCTGCGGCCTGCCTGGAGGAGAGGGGGTGGGCGAGAAGGGGGCACTCGGGGCTCGGCCTCTGCGCCGTGCGGGCCCCGAGGAGGTACCCGAGGCGGGGAAGGGGGGCGGGCCGAGCGAGGGGCCTGATGAGAGCGGAGCTGCCGAGGCGAGTAACCAGCCGGGGTTTCTCGATGGCCTTGGCATTGGGAGGCGCTTCTCCTCCCTCTTCTTTCTCCTCTCCCCTGACTACCCGCTTCCCGACATGCTTCTGAGGATGCTGCTTTCCATTTTGTTTCTTTTCACCGGCAGGAAGGAGAGAGGGCAAGGGGAAGGAGAAAGAAAAGGGCAAGGTTGCAGGGGAAGGAGAAAGAAAAGGTTGCAATCAGGGTAGTTCTACTTGCAGCTTAACTGTTTTCATGCTTTATCTTGTTTTCTGGAACGATATATTGCCTCTAAAACGGTCTTTGTTGACTAGCGTGGTGGCTTTGCCCAGTTGCACTAACAATTACCTTCATGGGAAGATGAGAATACTTAAAGGAACGAGTGATTATAATGCCCAAAAGGTGGTGTTGTTTTTTTTTCCCCTAACTTTATGTTTTCCTATGTGAACTAATACTGATGTTAGCATAATGCAGTTGATTCTGTTCTTAAGGTGTAATTGGTATTTTGGTGTTGTTGAATCTACAGAATTAAATTTCTCTATGACTTTCCTTTTAACAGGAAAAAAATAGCAATTGCAGAATGTTTTCCAGGGAGTGAAAGGCATAGATGGCATGTAAAACTTCAGGAAAGTAAAATCTTTAACTCATCAGGAGGGGGGAGGGGGAGAGAGAGAAGGAAAGAAAGAAAGACTTCCTAGAGTCTTCCATGGTCCAGAAAATGTTACCACCTTCTAATAGGTATTTTTCTACCCCAAGAATACTTGGATCTTTAATGGCAGAAGTAGAGGGTAAGATTATCAAGTGGAGAGAAAAAGATGGAGCTAAACTATTAAAGAATCCATGAAAAAGGAGCTACTCCATTAATTTTAAACAAATGAAAGGAGAATTTGACCTGCAGGAATGGGGTCTATATTAGTATGCTAATAGAATACAGGGCAGAACCATAATTACTTTTTGGTTAGAGGACGTAACTTCATAGAAAAAAGATTAAACCACTATAGAGAATATGCAGCAGTACAAAATGTTACAGTATACTGTGGAAACAAGTTTTTAGACTCTGTAGCTATTCATAAATGCTGTATTTCTATTATAATATATTTTTAGGAAATGTTGTCTTTTGCACTTTCAAGTTTGAGAGATTTTTCCCTTTAGAAAAAGGAATGACACATTACAGAATACTTTAAAAGATAAATTGAATTGAGTATATTTTCTAAAGAAATGTAGATGTGATGGTTTGTTTTATAAGACTAAATAAAAAATATTTCACTATATGGCTGTTGCAGGATTTTTTTTTTCTTGTTTCATATGCAGATGGAAAAAGCATCCATTTGCTGTCAGAACACTTCATGTTCCTGGGTCTTCTGAGTAAAGAACTTCAGATTTACAGTGTTCTCTGTGATGTGTCCTCAGTCAGTGATGTGGTTGTCTTGATTAATATGCACAGTACCAGTTCATAATAAAAAATCAACATTCAGGTTCATCATTAAGTTCGTCAACATGAGCATAATTTTTCCTCTTTTGCCATTTCAAATGAAATGTCAGAAACCTGAGCTGAATTTAGAGGGGACATCAAGAAGCAAAGATTAAGCCTTTCTCAAGATCTGATGGGTATTCCTTGTTTTTTCTCAGTTTTCACTGAGACAGTACTGTCTTTGAATGGCAAGTTTAATTGTGCCTTTCCAATTTTTATGTAATTTTGTTTTTTTTTTTTTTTTTTTTTTTTTTTTTATTTGTTTGTTTGTTGTTGTTGCTTCCCTTGTCCAAATCTTCATTCTACCCTACCCCTTTCAAGCTTATGGAAGATTTGGCTAAAATATTGCACAGCTGACTGAGTTGAACACAATATATTGTGAGACTAGGTTTTTTTATGTGTTCAGTTTTGATAGAAGATGCTTTTTGTGGTTAGATCAGGTTGTATGGACTTTTCTTAAGATGCCTCTAGATATTTATGAAATGAGGTTAAGATCACTTTTCCTTTGCTTCTAAAAACTTGTTTCTGACTTTTTCTCTTTGGAAAAGAATCGCTCTATCATGCCAAAATAGTGCAAGAAGCAGCACCTCAAATGTACATATAGCTTGTTGGGCAACCTAAAATCTTGGGTAAATCTGTTTACTTGGCTTATTTGCAGTGGTCAAGTTTTGTAAGGATGCTCTACCATGAATCATTGGGTATTTATACCCTAATCTAGAATTACCCCGTAGCTGAGCTCTCATGGATTCACTTGGTGCATTCTTGTACAACACAAACTTAGAAGGGGTAAAACTTTTGTCTTTACTGTATCTTAGAGGCATTATGTAATCTTGGGTTTGTCTTGCTGAATTCTAGTGTTGCTAATAGTTGATTGAAAGAGTTGATGCAACTGTGATTAAAAAGTCATATACAGGTATGCTTTGCATAATAGTGCTTTAACTTTTGTTTTTAAGTTTGTAAAAATACAGGCATCTGTAGTGTTATTCTTAGAAACTGCCAAAAATTGGAGGAAAGCTCTTACGTGTTCCAGAAGTGATAGTTTAGCAAAAGTACTGATTAATATGTATTGTCAAGAGACTTAGTATCCCTACAACAATACGTTAATGTCTTCATGAACTACTGACTGTAAAAGATATTATGTAAGGAATTCTGTGCTATATGCTGAGTGTACAGGCAAGAGGTGTTTTTTTTTTTTTTTTTTTTTTTTTTTTTTTTTTTTTTTTTTGATGACCTCAAATATTTGCCAGTGAAGTGTTTATTGCTATGGTTAATGGCGAATATCTGTAGTTCGTTCATCTTGTTCAGTGATCTCTCAGAATTCCTTTAACTTTAAATGGCAACTGTAATGAAACAGAAAACGGTTCTCCTGTTCTGAAGCATAAGCAATGGTCTTTACTATCAGCAGAACAACTGCTTCTGCCACTGATAAAAATTTCTGTGACTGCTTTTGCTGGCATTATCTTGCGCAGCATTGCAGCTGAAAATCTAAAGAAAGCAATAATTAGCTTTTAACTCTGAGTTTCTTGATACAAAACTGGTGCTGGTAGACTTGGCATGGAATCACCCCTTTAGACAGTAGCCTTTGTTAACAGTTTCTTAAGTTGATCACGGGACTATGTGCTCTTGAATATCATAGTTGACTTATGAAATAAATAGTTGGTGAGGAGGCAACTCTTTATAGTAAATACAATACTGATACTAGCACATGTCATACAGTTTGGATTATTATTCTATAAAAGTATGTTTGTTTTTCTCTTAGTAACTTTATATAGTATCTTTACGATAACTTTAGCTTTGAGGTACCTTGTGAATCTTCGATAATGTTGACGTAATTATTTTACTGAGGCCTTTTGAGTACAGGTTGTAGAGAATTATTAAAGGTCTGTAATGCGTGCACTGAGGAAAATGATCCTGCTTAAGCTAGATTTCAGATGTATGAAATGCAGAGTTCACCCATAGCTAGGTACTTGCCAAGTAAGCTTGCTGATATTACTTAATAGCACCAGTTAATCAAGTCTAATGTGAATGTATCAATCATTTTCAAAAAAAAACAGTGGGCCCCTTTCTAAAACCATTTAATGCTGCACGTGCATAAAGGGATTGTCTTGCAAGGCTTAATCTAACAAAATATTACATTGCACATGCAATTTTGTGTAAGCCTGCAGCCACTCAGTGCTGGGGGGCAAGGGAAGGGAGTAATTTTAGGGAAACCTCTTTCAAAGTCGCTGTCCGGAGGTGGAGGATTTTGTACTTGCAAATCAAGGATATTTTATCGCATCTGTTTCTTGCTCCCTGGTTAGAGAATTCTTTGCAGCCTTAGGAGAACTTCTGTAATTCAAAGAATCAGCCTTCAAGGGTCAGTGCTTGTTTGATATACTGCATGTACTGTACTGCATCTTTACAAAATATTTTGGTAAAATACTGTCTGTTCTTTGAATTAATTTTAAATTGCAGAATTTTTGCCAAGTGTTTAACTTCCAAAGAGTAAATGACTATTTGTTTCAAACATCAATTGGTTGCATATACCTTCCTTTCCTGTTAGCTTTTTCAGATTTGACTATGTCATTGGTTATTGAGACTTACATTGTACTGTCTTCTTAACAGTTCTGTCATGTGATATCTTTGAACTTAATTTCAGTTTGACATGTCTGATCTGTTTGCATCAGCTCATGGATCAGTTAGTCTCCATCTGATGCTCAACCCTCCTTAATGACCTGATCTTTATTTTGTCTGTAGTGTTTGTCAATGTCATTGTCACTCTTTTTCCCTGTGAAGGTTAACCAAGTTATCAGAGTCACTGTGTGTCTACTTTTAAGACAGCCAGCACTATATATATAGCTGCGTTGGTACATTTTTTAGTGCCTGACTCTGCCATTTTACCTGCTTTTCCAGTTGACTGTGGCTTTTTTTCACTCCTGAAGAGATTCAGTGGTGTAAGATAGTGGTACTTTTACATTTTATAACAACTGTATTTTTTTCCTGTTTGTTCTCAACTTCTGCTGTTTGAACATATGCTAATGTTTAGGTTCTTGCTCATTTTGTCTGGTAACATGAGATTGGAGATGTCATGCTTGCTCAGTATTGCCAAAAGATGGAAGTTAAAGAATCATCTTAATAGACTAACAGAGTAGGCCTAACAGGTTTGAGACTGCATTAGAAAGTTGTGTTACATTTGAAATACTTCAATATTCAATCAACAGTCTTGAAACACTAGGTGTGGTGGGTTTTTTCCTGACATAAAAAATAGTTTTTGATGATTATAAAGTTATTTTGCTTGGTGGTGGCATAGTACCTTTGGTTAATGTGACAGACTTCTGAGAAAATAAATGAGTTTTGTTAATCATTTAAGTAAAAGAAACAATATTACGACTTACTGATTTCACTGGTTAGTAGATCAGTAAGGTGGGAGTTGCCTGTGGTATCTTCTTGCTTATCTGTATGAATCTTTTATATGGAGAGGGGGGGAAAAAAGGCTCAGGAAAACAAAAAGCAGACAGAACTCATGGTAAATATTATTTCTAGGACTGAATTTTAAAAAGCGTATTTATATGCTTTACAAAATGATGTGTCATCATGAGCAATGAATTGACATTTATTAAAGCCTTTCACTTGAAATAGTTGCATTTGGGTACATAATACAACCTTTCTTGTGAATTACTTTGCTGTTAGCGCTGAAAGAGTGCGGGGATTATGAATCAATATGCCTTTAGAGTTGTGCCATTAGTGTCCCAATACCTGACTGGACTTTGTCATTCTGGTTCTGAATATATAAGGAAATATGTAGGAAAAAAACCACTGGATTTAAACTTGTGTTGCTGATTGGTATCTTTCAGTGTACCAGGCCAGTAGAAGAATGGAATTGCTCTAATTTGTGTGTTCCGCTGCTTCAAGATGCCTTCAGTGCTTTGGGAAGTTTATGCAGAATAACTGTATTGAAAAGGTTTCCAGTTGTGCTGGAAAGGTTTATACTCTGCTTTTTTTCATTTCCCTGTGGTAGTTACATGCTGGTGGCTTTTTTACCAGCAATGCCTATATACTATGTTTCCTCTGGTTATTAGGTTCCAAAGTCAAGATATCTGGACCCTCATCTCTTAATTTCTGTGTTCGGTGTTCTTCTCCTTTTCCCTCTTTCAAATGTAAACAGGGCAGTTTTCAAGCCTTCATGAATTTCTTTAGGGAAGTTAGGTGACTGGGACAGTACTGAGCGCTTGGTTTAACTTTTCATTAAAAAACTTAAGAACTTTCAGTTTTTTAAAATACTTGTTGCACAATATGCTTCTGCTGGGCTATCATCTATGAAACACCCATTCTTGATGGAAGCTTCTCAAGTTCTTCTCTAAGATATACTTTAAAGTCACCTCTTGAGAAATCCTGTACTTAAATTATGTTAAAAACTCCAATTGCCTTGTAATGTGAGGGGGCGAGTGATCTTGCAGTCAAATTTCAGTACTGCTTGACTCTAGAAAAGACAAATTGGGTCTTGTGTAATGGAAAACTTCAAAGCTTTCCCAGTATATGCAAAGATGATGTGCAGCTTCTCATGCCAAGTTATGGAGCATGTTATGACACAGGAAGTGTTGGAGGGCTTTTGAGAGAAGTGCTATTATCTTTGTACTATGGTATGTATGTAGACTAATGTGCTCTAAAATGATTAAGCCAAATTTAGTAATTGTTACTTCAGGTTAAAAAAAAAAAGTAGAAAATACTGGGAGGATTTGCACTGAAACCTATTAAGAGGCTGTCTCTGATGGCATTTTATTGTTTAGTGCTATTCACTGATGAAGGTTTTTAAAACCTACTGATACCCATTTTCTCTAAATCTTTTACTAAATTGTATTTTCCTTCAAGGTCATTTGACATAGCAGGGATGGTCTATAGATAGTTGAAACCTGAGTTATGTTTTCAGTTGGGTCAATAGTACTCATTTGCAGTTGGGTACAAATGAAATCCCTAGTGTTCACATTTTATTTTTCTCCAGAAGGTCTAGGATAACAAATATCTCTCATCTCTAGGGAAAAGATGGTGAAGAGTATAAAATAAATGAATCTGTTTCTAGGTATCCTAGTAGGAGATGAGTTTCTATTACCATGCAGTAAAGCTTTGCAAATGATCAAACCTGAAGACAAATATGGATGATTACGCTGGCTTTGTTTTCAAGCTAACATCTGTGAAAATGGCATACTTGCCTTACCTGATGAAGTGCTTCCCAGGTTTGCTTGCACTAATGTGATGATTCTTAAGTGTTGCAGTTCTCCTGTACAGGCAGGGTATATGTAGTCTTCGAGGGGAAAAAAATGGGAATGCTCTAGCCAGATTAGCAAATAGGCATTCCTGAAAGGGGTAGGTTTTTAAAAGCTAAGACTTGACAATGAATGTGCCAAGTCTCTAGAGGAGATAGCTGATTACTGTAGTTGTAAATGAAATACAGTGAATTCCTACACAGTAGTCCTTGTCATTTAAATGTCAGACTGTTTTTGAAAACTTGTGTGCAGATGCCAATAACAGTTTCCTTGTAGGTACTGTTAAATAGTCAATCTCTGTGAAGGCTAGTAAGAAGAATTGGTGTAACGTAGTTCTTATCCCAGCCAGTACAATTGATGTCTTAAAATATTTCGGATTTCAGTGCTTATGGGAGCTTTGCACTTCAGTAATTGGGAAATCTAACTAACCTTTGACTGTCCTTGATCGTGACTTGGGTAAGTGGGAAATATAACTGAAAAAAGGCAAAAAAAAAAAAAAACACAGCACAGAAATTAAGAGAGTGTGAGTCTGACATGGATCTGTCTGACGTTTATATGTGCTGCACTACCACTGCAGCTACAGTGATATTGTGGACTAACTCCCAACACTGCTCACTAGTAGTATGTGCCTTTCAGATCCTTCCTCAACCAAAGGTGTTATGTGTATTCTTCAGTCTTTCAACAAGAGTAGCTTTTCTCTAATAGTCTAGCCAAGCACTAATTCTTCTGTTATTA
Organism: Crypturellus tataupa; assembly: GCA_034781795.1. NCBI lineage: Eukaryota > Metazoa > Chordata > Aves > Tinamiformes > Tinamidae > Crypturellus > Crypturellus tataupa. Next base: position 65,478 of record JAWLRI010000233.1, read on the forward strand.
AAATAGTCTTACTGTTTAATCTGTCCCTGTGTTCTGAGGTATATCAAAGCCTAGAACCAAGAAACTAGTGTTGGCACTACTGAAGTTCTTTAAAGAAATTTCAGAACAGATATGGTCTGGGTATTTAATTTTTGATTTCAAACCACAGTAGTTAACTTGTAGACATAATTTGTTTGAGATCTATCATCTCAGTTGTCAACCTCAGTTGCTAAAGATTTTTTAGCACTGAAGTCTTGCATGCAAGACAAAGCTACAGTAATCAGCATATAATTGCTGAAAATACAGGAAAGAACACTTTGTAAGATTAGGCATAATTTTATCCTTAGAATTTTGTGCTATATATTCTTACAGCATAAATTTTCATTCACAAGTTTCTCTATAAATATAGTGGTAGAATGTTAGTTAACTTTCAGACCGAAGCCTTTGGTAGTTTGTGTGAGTTTTTTCTTTTCATTAAATCTAGTGTTATTTTAATTGAGTAGTTGGAGGAAACCAGAAAGATAATACTGAACAAGTTTCTGAGTTTTAGCATTCCTTCTCTAGACATGGTATTAATTTCTATTATAGTGAAAGATAAAGTAGACTTTCTGAGAATCAGCTTCACTTGACTTCATGACATCTGCTGTCTTTATGCAATAGGACAATTTCGTTGCTTGCTGAAGATAGGAAAGCTGTTAAAAAGGTTGGATCAAGAAAGTTGAGGCTTTTCATCATTGAAGACTACATCAGATTTGTGGGTTTTTTTTTTTTTTTTTTTTTTTTTTTTTCTTTCTGTGCAGTTGTCAAATGAGAACCTAAGATGCATGCAATTCAAAGGGCCATGGTGTCTGATTTGGAGCCCTAACTCTGGGTTCCTTTAAGAAATGTGGGAGAGAAAAGGGCATGGGGGGAGATGGCTTTAGTAATAACTGCTCTACTGTTCATACAGGTCTGAAATAACCTGTTTTTCTAAGATTCTCTATATTTGAATTCTAAGGGCCATAAATTCAAGGCTTTGTGTATTAGAAGTCTGAATTACTTAAAATATATGGACGTTGTCGTATTTTTATTCACTCTTTAACATAGAAATATATATGTATGTAGTATGCATAACATTTTAAATTTTTACAAATTCTAGTTTCAGAATGTTGATGCATAACTAAGCCAGATGATCAGATCAAATTTAGACCCGAGTAAATCAACGTCTTGAGTTTGTTCATGTAGTAGCTTGACTAATTGGAGGGAAACTTTAATAGAAACATTGTGTAGCTTTTGCAATCAATTCTTTTTGCAGGTTGTTAACTCGTCTTTAATGGATTCATACATTTTTGCTATTAATAGAGCATATTTTTCACATAATCTAGACCTCTGAAATTCTTGGATGTGTCTGTCCAAGAGAATGGTATTTAATAGTCCAACCAGATTTTTTTCAAAGGAGTCTTTCTGTTCCATAAAATTTGTACTCGGAAACCTTTCCATGGAGTGAAAGTGTCAATACCAAAATTTTGTTTTTGTGAGGATGGTTCTCCTGCATGCTTGAGAGGTTGGAGAGGAATTTTTTGAAGACAAATCATGTTAGGAACTGCACTGAAGTTTAAAAGAAAGTGCTAGATTGGCTGTACCACAGTTCTGCTTCCCTTGGAAGGACTGAAAACACTAAACCCTTCGTCTTGAGACAAACTTATTTTGTGAAGTGCGAGTGTACGTACTGAGACTATGTGTCAGGTAGGTAACAGAAGTTGAGGTTCCGCAGAAAATAGAACGGAATATTTGATTCATTAGGAGCTGCAGCTCTGAGAAGGCTGTTGACTAATGAAGATTAGGTGAAGTGTGGCAACGTGAAAATGGAAACAAGGAATGTATTTTTCAAAGTAGTATAAAATTGAAAGCTTGTGTTCTACTGCAAGTTAGATGCTTGGGAAGGAGCTATACCATAGAAGTCTGAAAGCGGCTTTTGAAAAGGTTCCTTTGAGGTTATAGCTGCAGATGCATAAATGTTTTGGTAGGAGGAAAGACAGAGGAGTATCATTCTTGTCTGCAAGTCAGTTGGAGAGGTTGAGGTAGGGTTTGACTGTTCGATCTGGCTCTAGAAAAAAACATGAAAATAGCTGGGGGCTGAACAATATTTTGGCAGGTAGGCTATTGTTCTGTTCACTTCTGGTGATAGAAGAAACTTGAGTCATTGTGAAAGTGGAAGAATCTGAGCCAAGTGTTGCAAGAGTAAAGGCAAAATGAGGTTCAACTCTTTGCAGATTTATATGCATATATAAATATAAAATATGTATATACACACAATTCAAGTGAAACACAAGAATTTGAGATTTGGAAAAATGTATTTAATCTGGTTGTTGTGTTTAGCATAAGGAAAAAAAAACTAGGTGTTTATTGGAGGAATAAACTTCTAATTATTCTAATTTTTATCATTTCTTTTTACTAGCAAAACCAAATAGGAAGCTGACGTTCCTGTACTTGGCCAATGATGTTATACAGAACAGCAAAAGGAAAGGACCAGAATTTACAAAAGATTTTGCTCCAGTAATAGTGGAGGCCTTTAAACACGTTTCAAGGTATGGTAAACTATGCTATGTGCAGTATAATTCATACTATTATTTAAAGGAGAGGAGGGATTTGGAGAAGTCCTCAGTTCATCTCTTCTGACCCAGCCTGTCCTCATGTGTTAATTCTGTACTTGAAATCTTAATTTACTCATAATTCTTTTGATCTTGAGTAGTTATAATGCTGTAAAATGAAGGTGTATAATAAATTTATCTGCATTCAGTCCATTTTGCCTTGAAGCCATTAGTTATGCCTTTAATCATGACTTTTCAGTTTACATTCATGAGTTAGTTTGGTACCATTGCTGGTATTGCATGATGTTTCTTTCCCCTAGCAATCGTATATCTCATTGTAGGAGCAAAATGCTAATCTCAAAAACTGAATTATATTAAAATACTGCTTTACAGCTCTAAAGTCTTTTATTAAGGCAAGGCTATTTACATAAAATTGCATAGTAGGGATACAGACAGCTTTATATGTTGAACAAACAAGTGGAGAGAAGGATTAAGCATTGGGATCTTTTCTTTATGGGATGTCTTGGACAGGTTTTTGTTTACTTTTTTGGAAAATTTATTGTTTTGTGAGGCTATTGAATTTCTTTAAGTATTTGTAAAGTATGCCAAGATCCTTATGTAAAGGATAACCATTGCTGCAGGCACGATTATGTTTTATTTTGACCTAGTGCTGATTTTCTTTTGTTTTGTTTTGTAACAGTGAGTCTGATGAGAGTTGTAAAAAACACCTTGGCAGAGTACTTTCTATCTGGGAAGAAAGGTCTGTTTACGAAAATGATGTGTTAGAACAACTTAGGCAAGCTTTATGTAAGTATTTGGTGTATGCATGAAGATTCAGTCTCTTGCTTGAAATGTTATTTCCTTGACTCTTTTTTTCCTTTCAATTTAGATGGAGACAGAAAGATCAGAAAACGTACTTATGAACAGATAAAAGTTGATGAAAATAACTGTTCACCTCGAGGTTCTCCCACTGATCCTCCACAGGTAAAAGTGTGCTTATAAAATTTTGAAATATCGTATAGCTCAATATACAGTTTTCAATTGCTCTTATTTCTGAATACTGTTTCTTTTTCTCCTATATAATGAGGTATTTCTTATGGGCTGGATCACTGCTCAATGTATAGAAAATCATGGTGAGGGTGATTACATCTGTATCTTGGGTCCTGGTGATTCTAATATTCCCTGATAGGATGTAAAACTTCCCCAGTGCTGTGCTTAGTTGTACTTTGTGATCTATATTATTAGTCCTATAAGGAGAAACTGCTACAATTTTTGCCTATCCCAACATCCTCCTTACTGCAAAGTGAGATGGATCATACTGGTTGCAACATTTTGTTTCCTGAAGGTACCTACCTTAGGCTGGAAGTCTTCATTCTGTGAAAAGACAGCTTAACATTAATGTTTGGGCAGTGTAAGGGAACTGTGGATTTTGAAATGGTGTGATATATATATATGTGTGTGTGTGTATATACATGTATAATGAATAATGAGAATTTTTATATACTTGCAAGGTTTAATCTGCTAAAGTGTTTTGAACAAAATCTGCTCACTTTGCCTCCTGAAACTTCATTTTGATATGCTTCATTACAGATTGGAGCTAGGAAGCAAAACAACAAGAAAGTTAAATAACTGTTTATTTTTAAAATACGTGCCAAAATAAATGGTACTGGAAAGTGATCATTAGTGTCAAATACAAGGTTAATAACTAGTCCTGAGGAAAGAATTTAAATATAAATCTGTTTTAGGATGATGACCTTTAAAACTAAATATAATATTGTACTGAGAATTAACCTTTATTTTTGTATCTTTTACAGTCTGAGAGAAGACAGTGTTATAATGCTGATATTGTAAATGCTTATAAACCAAAATGGATTCTGTGAGCTCTCTATGAAGAATTGTTTTTTATTTGGTTTTATTTGTTAAACTAGCTCTTAATCTTGCATGCTTTTTTCAGACAACAGATCTTATTAGAGCATTACAAGAACTAGAAAACGCTGCCTCTGGGGATGCAGCAGTTCATCAGAGGATAGCTTCTTTGCCCGTAGAGGTCCAGGATGTTTCACTGTTAGACAGAATAACAGGTGAGGTCTAGAGAACCAATAACTGAAATGCTGGTATGAGAACTTAAAAACATACAATGAAATCTTGCTTTACCTGTTTCTTTCTGCTTGCCTTTTAGATAAGGAATCTGGGGAACAACTTTCCAAAATGGTAGATGATGCATGTATGTTGCTGGCGGATTACAATGGCAGGTTGGCAGCTGAAATAGATGATAGAAAACAGCTAACTCGAATGTTATCAGACTTTCTGCGATGTCAAAAAGAATTCCTTGCAGAGAAAGAACAAAAGCTGGAAGTGCGTAACATTTTGTTTTAGTCCATTCTTCACTAAAGCTTGAGTTTGTGAATATTTTTAGTTTGTTTAAACAATTTTTTTTCTCCAAAGGGAAATATTTTTATCATCTCTCCTGGGTCTTACCTTCCAGCACATTATTAACAGGAATTCTGTGGCTTGGTATTCTATAACTATTAAACCAGTTCAACATTAGATAGCAGTGCAGTTGTAACAGTTTCAGGATTTGTCTTTATAATGACAGCTGAACATGAGGAAAATGAGATAGGGACCTAAATCAACCACTGCAGTTAGGAAGTCTTATTGTGAATGATATGAACTTAATTCTCCATGTGGTGAATGATATGAACTTAATTCTCCATGTGGTGAATTTTGATCATTTATTCATTGATGTCTTAATTATGTGCTATAAGGTTAAATAGTATCCTTATTTGTGAAAAGACTTCACTGACAGAGGTGAGTTTTTGAAGCTGCTTTTAAGAATTTAACTGATTTCTGTATAACTTGATTCAAGCTTCTATTAAACCTAGTAAAACAGAAGTTTTAGGTGCCTTAACCTCTAACACAGCTGGTTAGCAGTGTCTTTGGCACTGAGACTTGTAGTCCCTTGTCACAGCTTTTAGACATAAGTATCATGATATTGCAGGTAGAGAACTGAAGCTGTGTCTCCTTGTAAGGTAAGGTAGCTGTACAGTTGTAGTAGACTGTAACTGCAGTGTGCAGTGTAGTTCTTGCATGGTGCACAATGAATTGCCTTTCAGGTTGCACAGGCCTATTATGAAAATTTTTCTTCACTCCTGTTTCTTTCACTCTTTTATAGCTTCAAACTTTCATTCAGGCTTTTTTATTCCAGAAAAATAATGCTCACAATGTATCTGAAGAGATATGTCAGCTAAATTTCATAATTCCTGGACTTCTCATATTTCCTGACTTGCTTCCTTTGCTCTCTGCCTTACAGAGAGGTGGTTGATGAAAGTTCTTACTGCAAAGTTTGTGTTTGTCTTCATCTGAGTGAAGGATACCTGCCAACTTCAATTAAAATAGATACTGTGCAGTGTAGTGATTATCACAGAAGCATCTGATCCAATGGCACAATATAACTGGAAAGCTTTAAGTTTCTAGTTACTTGCCATGCCTTTCCTATTTGTGTGAACCTGTGATGTGTTTGAAAGAGATTCCCATAGTATTGATGTGGGACTGTTGTCTTGAGATATTTGCAGTTTTCTGCAGAAGATAGCCTACACCTAAATAGGCTATAAGTGCAGATAGCTATAGGGATAGTGAACTGATCCAAGCGTAGTAACTTATTCTTTCAGACTTATATCTTCCAGAAACTGTAGAGCTTGATGCATCAGAAATTATAAATAGAATGCAGCTGTGCATAGAATACACTTATTTTTTGCTTTGGAAAATGAGACAGTTTAATTTCTCCTTATCAGTAGACCAAAGAGTTCTGTGTAAGAGAAAGGATTTGCTAATTGCCAGGCTGTCATGGTCTGTCTAACTGCTTTACTGAGTTATTACATATTCAGAAAACTTATTTTAATACAGCACATTTCTAGTTTTGGACTAGCTGTAGATGCTTTACTCTTTACAAGTGAGTGCTTCATGTTCAGGAACAGTTAACAGTCTGTTGTAAACAAATTGTCTAGAATATTGAGGTAGACTGCAAGAATCTTTTTAGGCTCCTTAATGAGGTATAAATGCAAGTTACTAACGAAGACCTATAAGCCAAGGTGGTGTCAGCTCAAGGCTCTAATAGACCTCTAAGGAGTCTATAAGCAAGAAGTGTTTCTAAAATCACACTTCTGAATTTTAGGTGTGTGAGTTTTTGTTTTGGACTTGGAGAACATCATGTCTCAGCATTGCCTTTTTGGCTTCTCATTTAAAATACCATTGGGGAAGGGCCTGTCACCTAATTTTTTGAAGATACATTCCTTAAACTGTTTCTAGGATTTGTGTCACAAACTTGACTTCTGGTAAAAATTCTTTAGTTCTAGTCAAGGTGACTTCCTTCAGTAGGAAGCTGTAACTTCACTTCTTTTGGAGTATAACAGTATCTCTAGGTTTTAATGTGTCATTTTTTTTTTTCTGAACTTATTACCCGTGTGTCACTATATTGTTGATACGCTATGCGATTGTCTTATCAAACCCAGGTATGCTAAGAAGGAACTGCTTGTGTTAGCGGAATCTTGAAATATAACATGCTGTTGACCTGGTTTAACAGTATTAGAATTAAAAATCCTAGAGAATTCTTGTCGGTTATAAACTTGGAGCCTTAAACCTAAATTTACAGATCTTCTGAAGAGAAGTTTTGAGGTAAGTAACCTCGAATAACCTATTTTTGTGTGAACGTATTTTAAGAGATTTTGTTGTCTATATCTAAACAGAATTTTATGATTTCCATAAAAGTCAAGGTAGTATATGTGATATTAAATCTTGACAGAAAGCTTTGGCCAATACAAGGTATTGTGTCCGCACAGAAAGCTAACCATACTGTTTGTTAGGTGACTGTCATAACTCTGCTCTGGGTAAGTAGTGTCATTTTTGTCTCTTTAAACTGTTTTCTTTAATGTCTGTCTAGCTTCTGTTGCAGGTGGTGGACATGGACGTATCTTCTAATGATGTCACCCTCCATTAGCACACATCCTGCTAAAAATAAATTTCAGAATCAAAATCCTGTATTGTCTGTTGTTTTTGAAAACTGGAGAAATTCTGTAACTACTCATACCAAGCCTGTGCTGTTTTCATTTGTATTTGCACAAACATTACTGAGCTTATGCGCAAGATGGATAAGTGTTTATCCAGTGCCACTCCTTTCTCTTGGATACAAAAGCTTTCACCACATGTTTGGTAAAAAGCATAGTCCTTTAAGTTATTTGCCCATTAAGTTATTGCCCGTTGCAAAAGGCTGGGTGTCACTTTCATTGAAGTTGCTGCTACCAAAAGAGAAAAAGCAGTGAAACAACACTTTCTAACTTAAAATGTAGGTGCATTTTATAATTGCTCTTACGACCTTTTAAAAAAAGACTTTCAAAATAGCATTTTTCTTTCATTCTTCAAAACGTCAAAGTTGAGTGTACTTCATTTGTATGTGGCAGCGTATATAGTCTTTACAAGTAGGTGCCATCTGCCCGTTAGAGGAAAACATAAGCATTGCACTATGATACTGTAGGAAGCATTTTTTGCAGAACTTGGAAGACTAGTATCGCTTCCGGTCTTCCACTTCTTGCTTCACTGCTCCCCTTCTGCCTCCTTCCATCCGCAGTGTTTGAATGGAAAAGTTGTTTAATCTCGTGTTTTTAATAAAGGCTGGTTGGTAAATAGAGCTATGTATGCTGTGCAAGAATAGATAATAAACTATAAACAAATAGCCATGTGCTCCTATCTCCTGCAATAAACACCATTCTGTGGATATTCTAGAACTCATGTCCCTTATAATTGAAGGGATGACATGAATGAGAGGAGTATTTGGCTTACCTTTTTGGGGGGTGGGGCAAGGCATGGGGCCTTCTTTTGCCTTTTCCATGCTCTGAGTGGTTATACAATAGATATGCTCTTCAATTTCAAATTAAGGCTTTGAGAGAACAAAATTTCACATGAATTACAAGCCTGGACAAAGGATCATATGAGACATTTTCCCAGAGTGACACTTGTAGGCAGCTTCTGTTCATTTTCACTTACTATTATGGGAAGAGAGGGGGGGTCATTTTTATAGCAATAAAAATTTGTTGGATGATCCAGTTTCTTTTATATAGTACTTATGTCTACTTAACACCTTAAACTTGGGAAGATTCCTATTGCTAAAAGGAAGTGCTGTACTGTAAGGCCTGCCCTAGTTTAGCAGCTTCTTTTTAATTAAGAGACTTCTGTTGATGTTGCTATTCTCTTACATTCATTATTTTATACAGCTGTGCAAAGCGTATTCATATTCACTTCTTACTTTTCTAGTCCAATTGAAATAAATTAGGTTTCAGCTCCTTTCAGCTGAGCAACTTCAGTCTTTCTTTTGTCCTGCATTAGTCAAAGGTAAAGATTCATCTGTAGCCTGAATCCTACATTGCTTTTTGTGTAGCTTTCACTTAATAAGTATTCTAGGTAATCTACAACTCTCTAAATGTGACAAACCCTCAGTAATTCAAATTAATATTGAATTCAGTCTGAATATACTACTATACTGAAACTGCTGCTACCAGTGCAGTAATTGCAAAACTGTTAGCTAAGAAATATCATCACGAGGTAGGAAATAACAAATGTGCATATATGCTTTGTAGAACTGTTTTGAATATTCAGAATCTTCAGATAAATTCTGGGCAGCAAAAATCTACCTGTAAGTAGTGATACCAACAATTGTTTTGTTACAGGCTCTTTGACACTGTAAATTAATGTTTATTTCTATTGAAAATTACAATTCCAGGAATTGAAACTGGCTGCTGTGTGCTTTCAGTTCAGCATAGGATGTGACTTCTAGTGAAAGCTGTTTGAATCCTCCTTGGATATTCCTGGACTGAGGAGACTGACTGTAGGTCTCCTGTTTTCTCTACCACAACTAGTAATAAAGGAGGGGAAGGCATTCACTAGGACTTTTTTTTTTTTCCCCTCCCTTTTGCAAGCCAAACTCAAGTAACCTTTGCTGTTTTTCAGAGAAATTTACATAGCTTCTAACCAGGAGAAGCCTGTAAACCAGGGATCTCTAGTAGATGTATTCACTCCATTCTGTTTCTTGTACTTTACACTTTATGGAATAGGAGTGCTTAGAGTTTCCTGTTGGCTACTTGTAAGCCCCTGCTCACAGGCTTGCTTTAAGATGCTTTACTTTGCATGTAATGTATGCAGTTTTGGGGGTCATTTACTTTAAAGCTGAGTTGTGCAAGTCCTTTACTCAAGTTTACTACTTGATGTTGGAAAACAAACTTAACTTCAGTAGACCCGGAAGTAGACTGGAGGTCATAGAGAGACCAGAGGGAGAATTTGGCATTTAAGTGCAAGACTTGTCATCTTTTAAGATTTATTGGATGAAAAGTTAAAGTGTGAGGGGATTTTTTGAAGTGGGAGATTGTCACAGGTTGCATCTTACTTGCAATAGAAAAAAGGCTTCCTAAACATGTATTGCTGACCTGTCTTTTTAAATGTAGTCATTCTCTTCTGTGAACATGTTATTTCTATTTCAGAAAGTGGCAAGAAATACTCCTTTTAAGGCTAAGCTTTGTAGAAGTGATTTACTAGAGTGGAAAATAGCAGTCCTTATGTCAGATACAGCAAAGAAAGGTCCAGGTGTGAGTGTTTTGTTCAGTGTCCTACTTGTTCTATGAGAGTAAAACTTTATTGTACTTTTTCCTCACAGCAAGCTTATCTCTCATCCTTGTTTTAAGCGGACAACATTTTGCTTAATTTTGTTTTAAAGCATTGTCACATTGAAGATGCTTCTGAAATAGAATAATAAAACATTTTTACAATACTGTTTTTACAGTCATCTATACCAGTTTCACCTGTATTTGTGGAGGGTGATTTTTTTTTTTCAAGCTTTTCTCTGCAGTTACTTAAAAAGAAAACGGCAAAAGAAAAGAGCAGATGCTTGAAATCCAGTACTCATATATAAGATGCCTTCTGAAATCTCTTTTTGTAAAGAGACACAGTGAGGATATTCACTTTAAAAACAGCAAGTCTTACCTAGATAATGACACTTCTAGGCAGAATGTTCCTGGCTGTAGCAAGCCCAGGCTTTATATTGCTAAATAAGTTAAATGACATTATTTCCATCTTCTGGAGAATAGTTTTTTTGCAGGTATGTAATAGGATTCCTCTTTTGTCCTAATGAAGTGATTTAAAATGTGGTGCTTTCTTGAGCAGAGATAGTACTTTTGCTTTGATCCAGGTGCTTGCTGGAGAGAGGAGGAGGAAAAAAGTAGGATTTTAACAAGTGTTGAAGCCCAAGCCTGTATATGTCAATGTTACCAGTATAGTGTGCACATTTTTTTAAGCTTATTCATTTTTCTACAAGCGTTTATTCTCTACAATAATACAGTAATATTACTGCCAAGTAAAGCAGACTCTTATTCCTAATAATGGTATCACTAAACCAGATAAATTTTAGGAACATATTTTTGGGCTTTACTGAAAACTTTTTTTTTTTTTCCTTCCCCTGACTGAAACCTGATTTTTGGAATTGCCGTTTGTTTAATCATTGAAGCACCAGTAAACTCAAGAGTAATGTAGCATGTAGCTAGGTTGAGGAAAAGTTATCGTAAGAGGCAATTATGTAGAGTAAACATCTTTTCTCAGTCAGTTTGAGCTACAAAGAAAATGTTTGCAAAACATGCTTCATCAAAAAACACTGTGGAAGGAGAAAAAAAAGGGAAACTTTTGCAAAACTCTACTTCACAGTTTGAGTTTTCTATAAAATGAATAAAAAACTCATGGTCTAGGTGATGGCTTCTGAAACTTTCATTTAATGGGAAAATAAGTGTATATTTGAGAGTAGTTGTGCTTAAATAAATTTGCTGCTATCATTAGAATCTAGGAATTTATTTAAATTTAGGGAAGTTAACTACATTGAAAAGCTCCATCCAAGTTAATCTTTACTGTGTATATGTATGTTTTTTTTCTGGATATTTTGACTAGAAGTGCTTCTAGAGCTATCTAGAGAGATTTCAGTGACAGAAGAGAAGGCTTGCTTTTTTACCTCAGCCTTGCTGAGAAACAAAGCAGACTTTGTTGCATCTCAGCTGTAGCGTTTGGATGCTTAGTAAAACCAGTATGGTGTTAGGCATATAAACAGCTAGCATAAAAACTGATACAGAACTTAGTAACACTCGCTTGTTTGTGGCCAGAAACATCTTGCATTTTAAAGAGTTGAGTGCCCACGGCATGGAAACAGTCTACCAGACACGGCTTGCGTACAATATAGTTATTGTAGCCAGTAGGATGAACATTCTTATTTGGTTGTCTCCTCACTTTTACACAAGAAATACTGTTTGCAGGATTCTGGCAAAATTGTACTCATGTTTAAGTCAGTATATTATAAAAGCTAGAATTTATTATTTCTTAAAGAGAACACAAAAAATACTGTGGATTGGGTGGGCCAGATAATGGCGTAGTAGGATAAGAACCCCAGCTGAGAGAAAGTGTGAACTTAACGGAAGGTAACACTTCTTTTGGCTGTGCTGTTGCTGAAAACTCTGACTCTTTTAAGAACTGCTGTTAAAAGCATAAAGTGCAATACTGAAATTTGAAGGTTTCCTTTCAGCTCTTGATTAGCAGCTTCATGTAAAAGACTGATCTGATTCTGAGGATTAATCTCCAAGAAAAATAATAGTCTTTTTGACCAGAAAAGTAGATCCAGATGACTTTCTTCCATACTGAAATACCCATACAACTTATGTATTCTGAAACAAAATACAGGGGAGAATGGGAAGAGAGGGGCAGGGCTTCCTGTGTTGCTGAAGGAAGCTTTTTATTGGAGGCTGAGATTCATATGTAAGTGTGTGTATAAATTATTCTTGTTCTGGCATCTTCTCTCAGTTGTCTTAGAATCTGAATGATTTTTCTTCCTGTCTAGATTTCCTTGACCAAGATAGGTGTGTTACAGATACCTCAGAGGGGGGAAAAATACATTGGAAGATACAAATGGAAGCATGGTTGAGGGCAATGTGAAAACATCACATTTATTGATGGTCTCTTGAAGTTACATGTACTCTATGTACTAAGTCAATGGAAATGGAAGAGCTACATTAGCAACAAATCAGAAAGCAGGTGCTCACTGAGTGCCGCTGTACTCACAGACAACTAGTTCTGTAGCCCTGTGGCTATGGAAAGGGAGAGCTGGAAAGAGTTCTCTGCCATAGGATTGCCCTTACACCTTTCCTGTGAATTTAACTCTCAATAAAAAGCATGGACAAGAGTAGATTTACTTCTGTGTTCAGGCTGAAACAGTTACGTGTTTTTCAGCTCTGCTAAATGTAAAAGAATCGTGGAGATTAGTCTGCTTTTGAAGTTTGCAACTGTGGACTAACAGTAAAGAGAAACGAAATACAGGGAGAATACAAAGAAACCAATCACAATGGCACATATAAATCCTGTAAATGGACTGTATGTCAGTCCAAAATTTAATTCCATTAAAATATAAGGAAGATATATCTCCAAAACAGAAAGCATATTAAATTGATTTGATTGGCTTAGTGTCAGGCATTTTTCCAACATTTCTCAGCTAGTGTTGGGCCATAATTAGAAGAAAAGGGGAATAGATTACTATCATAGAAGACTTACAGGTGGTGTTTGGTCTGTTTTCTCAGGAGACTAGAGTAATACAGTTGTGCTGCCTATTGATTCTTGTGAAAAGGCAGTATAAATAGTGTAATTCCTTAAAAGTTTGCTCAAGGAAAAAACATTTCGGAAATAGTGGATTGAAGACAGACCCAAAGGAAAGCTAGTAGCTTTGTGCCCCTTAATCTGCTAAGGTTTGTGTAGCTTAGATGCAAGAAAATTAGCAATCTGCTGTTGTGACCTTTTTCTCTGTATGTATTTTTAAAAGGATAACGAGATTCAGTATTTGAAATGTGGTGGTATGTATTTAAGTGGGAATACTTGGAATTCTTTATGTTGTGAAAGTGCCAAAAAAAGAAATATAATGACTTATTTTTCACACTTTACCAAAAAAGAATTTTTTTAAGCTAACGATTGTTTTTTTTTGAGGAAGTATGGGCAGAAAATGAATGTATTTCTTTCTAGGCAGAAAACTTGATGAAGAATAAGTCAATATGTCTCTTTTGTTAGTGGACAAGATGAGGACATAGAGGAGATAAATTACTGTTAATAGCGTGACTGGCCCCAACCTTAGTTCCCTGAATTGCAGACCTAACTAAAAATGAAACACTTTTCTTTCCATAGCTGGGTTTGTCTGTCACTGGTTATGAAACATTTGTATATGCAGGTGAGTGAGGGAATTGAGAAGTGGCAAGAATGCCACATTTTTAAAATAAATCATAGAAGTTAAAGTGTATGTACTTCTGTATGTTGGAATATATAACAGTGTTTTGTAAGTTAGCACAAGTCTCAAAAGTATTTCATGCTATTCTTCTAATTTTAATTTAGGTTTGTGAGTGATATATAGAAGTGACTACAAGAATAAGCTTTCACTCTGCCTGCAAATTAAAGGTTTCCCTCTGAGATTTTCTTTATGATTGATTTCTCCTTCCCATCCCCATGCCTCCACAGAAGACTTCTGTATTCTGCTGCATCTCTGAGACTGATCTAAATGCTGAGACTGTTTTGGAAGTAGAACATGAACCAGTTTTAAAGCTGTGCTGCGTGCAGAATTTGGGGGTGGGAATTGCATAGTGGCTACCGGGGTAGTACTGCGTTACAAAGATGTTTTCAAACGCGCACACACTGGAAGTAGGTAATAGACATATGAACTTTGGGTTCCACTGTTCAAACACTTCTACAGTTGCTTCTAAAAATAGGACATAAATGACATGTCTAAAATAATAATAGAGCAATGTGACAAAGGTTGGAGAAGCAAGATTGACATCTGACTGGAATCTTAGAAGTCAGGTAGCTACTTTCTGTGCCTGTGTTCCTCAGGTGTCTCATTATCCTTTTCCATTCTCAATTATGTTTTTTCCATTCTTTTTAAGTCAGTAGTGCATAGATAACATTTGTTTTACTTTGACACAAATATTTCTGTCCTCACACAGCAAAGGAGGTAGAGGGGTAACAATTTGTTTTAGTGTTCTGCCTGTAAACTATTTATTGGATCTTGTGTGGAGGGTTGAGCTACTTGTAAACATCTTCAAAAAGAACCTTAACGTTGGGCTGTTGTCGAGGCCTTCCAGTTACGATAATTGTAGAAGACAGAAGACTGACCAAACAGTGTAACTTACTCTGTTTTATACTACTGTAATGTTTTCAAGCACATGAAGTTTTTGAGGTGCTAGTAGAGGAAATGATTCTGCAAGGGCCAGTAATAGGAAATTGGTTGTTTCCTGCATCACATTGTAATTCATTGTAACCTGTGTGTCATTGCTTTCCTGCAATGTTCCCTGCCTTTCCCGTGGATATATGATCTGCCCTCTTGTATGATGATCACTAAGATGACACTAAAAATATGACATTTTTATAGAACGGCTTTTTTTCCCCCACATTTTCCCTAGTCGTAGGTTACCATCTTATGCATCCAGACTCAACAGAGAAGCTGAAACTGGTGCTTTTCATTGTCTGAGCATTCAGAGCATCAAGGTGAAACCTGGTTACATTCAGGAGCATCACGAATTCTCACATTTAAAATTACTTGTTAGTAGAGGTGGAGTTAACTGACATTCATCAAAATGAGCCATGGTCAGAAAAGGGTGACTTGTCTATGAGGTCAATATATTTGATAGATCATTGGATGAACTCTAACATCAGTGTGCCAGCTTCATCTAGAATACTTGATCTCTCAAATCCTGATAATCATATGATATCCAGAAAAATCTTAGGCTTACGTTAAACTGATATTTGATGGTTATCAAATACCCATCTTTGAGTCTTTCACTCCAGTGATGCCATGGCAACCAACAATAGCAACAGATCCTATGTAGATGTCAGTAGGTCATGTTTACCCATCCTCATTTTTTGTCCCAGGAAAACTATGCTTTTCTTAACATGTAATACATTAACCAAGCTGTGGTCTTAAAAAGTTTAGGTCTGGAAGGTGTGCCGCTGTCATTGGTATTACATACACTGACTGTTTAGCAAACCAGTTCAGCATGCCATCTTGAAAGCGAGTCATTTCTTGGGCATAACCTTCACAGGTTATGTAGTTAAATTGAGTGCCTTTTCAGTACAGAAATTTGTCATTGGTCTTTGAATTGTGTTGGATATTGTCTCTGTGGAGAGAATTAACTTTTGTCATGTATACCTGTTGGTTTGCTTGTAGCTGTAACCCACTTATTGCAGCTCGCTATTGCATTATTTGATTCAGGAATAGAAAATCCCTGTTCATAAGTGTGGAGAAAACTACATATTCTTCCTAGCCTATGTTATCTCAAAGCTTTTTATTCCGACATAGGAATGTTGTGGGTTAAAGCATAAGCAGAATTATGGGTACAAACCCAAAATAGAAACTGTACTTAGTATGAACACTGATTTTATTGATGGGAAATTACACGATCTGGCTGTGCTTTGCCGTCTAAGAAACTATCTAAGCTCAATTACAGTTCTGTCTAGGATATGCCTGTTTCTTTTTGAGATGAGATGATGTATTCCCTTCAAGAAATAGTGCTTCCTAATTTTCTTGATTTCTTCCTGGGTCATAGTGCTATCTTAGAACATGGATGGCAGCAAGATGCTTAATCAGCTGAGTTATTCTCCAGAGAGTAATCTTTAAGGTACTACTACTTTGGTTTCCTGCCTAATTTCTCATCTATGGTTTATGTGGATTACCAGTGATTTTTTTCTGCCACAGTGCCTATAAGGGCAAGTCAGGGCTCTGCTGATCGAAACAACAGCTTTGTTTCTTCTGCGGCCAGCTAGCACTCATCATTTTCAGCAGTCCTGCAAAGAAAGAAGTGCTTTGAATATTTTTTTTTGTTGGTTTTTGAGCCATTTTGTTTTCCTGGCTCATCAGTGTCTCCTGCCTTACGCTGAGAGAAGAATCAAGGCCCATTGTGCAGCAAAGAGTCTTCTGTTGTTTGCAATCCCATGCAGAGAAGTTGCACTTAGTGCTAATTATGGAATCTGAGGCGAATGCTTCTTTATTATTTGGCTAATCAGTAGAGTTGAACTCTAAAGGATCCGGCAACTTCTTTGAAGCCAGAGACTTGAAAAAAAGTTTGTGTGTGTGTATGTGCAGAGCATAAAATGACGATTAATAGAAAACTTTCAAATAAATTATAAGGTTCAAAATTAAAAAAAAAAAAAGGCTTCCTGGCACTCTCCTGAATAGTCAATCTCTTCCATTCCCATTCCCGTCCTCTCCCTTCTGCTTATGCATGTACAATTTAGTAAAAACCTTTTCCAAACTTCTTGAAGCCATTCTGGAAACTAGCCACTGTAGTTCAAGGAGAATTAAACTTCTCTTCATACAAAGTACTTTAACAAATTATGCGCACTCTGTAGCTGATGTAGGTTTTATTTTTATGATTTTGTTCAATATTAGCCAACAATTCTTAAGCTTCTGAGGATTTTTCATATATGGGCTATAGAACAATCTTGATCTCTTGAACTTCAGTATTGAGTTACCTGTAAGTATACCTTGTTGTCTTGATATCTGAATAACCAACATCAAGTTACTTATTACATATAATGTAATGATGTTTTGAATATAAAGTTAGGTAATAATAACTAAAAGAACAAGATAAATTATTGCCTTAATAAAGCAAAACTAATAAAACTTGCTGTTTGAGGTACAATAGGTATTTTATCTATCTTCAGTTACCAAATGCTGAACACAAATTTCAGGTTTTGCAGTTTGATGCAACTTATAAAAATTCAGCATTAAATACATTTTTTCAATTTGAAAATAATTATAATTGTATTATGAGTTAAGATTTAGAACAACAAAAGATATTTTTCTGTATATAAACACAATGCCCAGTTATCAGAAAATTGACTGAAAATACTAAATTTAAGTAGGGCTCCAGTGTAAAAAAAAAAAAAAAAAAAGTGAAAAATATAAGCACAAAGGATAAACAGTTTTTGAGTTTTTGAAGGACACAATACTACAGTGGGGGGAATGGATACCTTACAATTCTGACAATTAAGTGAGGTCTAAACCCACATTAGAATTATTTCCACATAATAGTGATAGGCATTCTAGTCAGTTTATGAAATAGTGGCAAAAGCTTTCTTGTATGCTGTTGCATACGATTTTATTTGCTTGGTAAAGCATATTGTGCTTTTTATGGCACATTTATGTCAGTACTTTCTCTTTAAATACTTCAGCACATAGCATGGTTTTGTTATATCATACTATTTTTGACATACCTCATTATCATCTTCCCCCTCCCCCAGCCCTCCACCCCAAAGATAAGTTTGTTTGCAAAGGTAGTGAAGTATGCCCTATACTGTTGCACATTTTTCACATGCAGGGTGAGTGCGGAGATGGATTTTGGGTTTGTTTGTTTGTTTTCTCACTTGGGCCTGCTGTCCTGACTCTTGATAACATAGGTCAGAGCAAGTAACTTTCCCTAAATGGTGACAAAAGCATGTATTTGCGGCTCATCCCGGTTAGGTGTGAAAGGGGGGACAGTTGGCCTCTGTCTGTGCTATCAACAGAGTTATTTTTCCTGTTTCAGTTCAAGTCCACTTTGCTATACTGTTGAATATCAATTGCATACTAGAGTTGTCAGCGCATCACTGAGGCCTCATTTGTCTCGCTAAGCCTTTTCAGCTTGTGGTGCCTGGCCAGCCTTTTTTTCTTTTTTGCATGGGTGCATTTGTAGGGTGCCAGTAGAGAAATTACCTTTTCTTTAGAAAATGAGCCCTTTCAAAAAATATGAGTGCCTGGTAATACTTTTACAGTCACCCTTTAAGACTGCATGCCAAGGGTTTTACATAAGTCACAGTTAGGTTTTGGATTTAGTACTGTTTGGTATCTTACATTTCTTCTGCTGCGGCGGGGTAATGCTGGCCTTTCGCACAGCAGTAGCACTCTGAAGTGGAAGTAAACTAGCCTAGCCATGCTTAGTCCTCTGGCTTTTTACCTCAGGGCAGGCTGGTAACACATACACAGCGTGTTTTTATTGCTCCTTTACAAACATTTTCTCTCTTCCCTGCAACTGACTGTCTAGCAGACTGTAAATCTTCAAACATGTATTGACAGGCTGTTTTGCTGTGCCCTGGAGCCTTCCAAAGCAGCTTACTGGCAGAGAAATGACCAATTTAACAGTTGCCTGGACTTCATCCAGGCAACTGTTTTTGTTTGCCTTGAGGGAAGGAACAGTCACCAGATGCTAGTCTTAATTTAGTAATTATTTTCTTTGAAACAGCGTTTATGTGAGATAAAGAGGTGTGAGCTTACGAACAGTTCAGTTTTAATGGACTGCTGAACAGATGGACAAGTATTTTATAAATTCTTAAATTGCCCTAAAAGCACCAGAGTGCCATCTCCCTTATTTCAATTCAGTTCTGTGAGTGGATTTTATGTAGGTGAGAGGGAAATTTGCTGCATCTGTTGCACAAAAGCCAACAAGGAAATGTACCCGGACAAAATGTATCTGAATTGTACGCTGATATGCAGGAAGCACATGGAAAACCAGAGAATTCAGACTATATACCACTTTGTATAATTCTGTTTTTTCAAAACCTGAGAACTCTAAAAGAACTAGTTTATGAAAATCAGTGAGGGAATTGATGGCAAAGAGTAACAGAATTCAGGTGTTTTATCGATACCTAATGAAAACTTGTGAATTACAGTCATTATCAGAAAATTATTGTCAGTCAGGATGAGATTTATCAGAAAGCTCTGAAATACTGTATTCTGCAAACTGTGATTCTTTGCGATATTCCTTTCTATTTGAAAATACTTGTTCATAAGAAAAAAAAGGTTGAAAATGAAAAGGACTAAATAATTCTTTTTATCACTTGAGTTTTTCTTTTGAAAATGTTTATTAGACTGCCCTCATTTTAGGTTTAGGTATCATAGCAATAAACAACTTTAGCAACATTTAACTTACTGTATGGTCCCAATGTCCTGTTCTTGAAAGGTCACTTCATCTAAGATTGAATGTTAATTCAAATCTACAAAGAAACAGCTTCTTAGATTACATAAACAAGGATAATAATTTAAAAGGCCTTTATTAGGGAAACAGGAGGCTTGAATAGATGAAAAATGATTTTAAAAGCTAAAACATTTTTAAAATGATAGCTATCCTCTGATGTTTTATCGGTAAATCACAGAAGGATGTGCATTTATGGAGTTATTGCAAGCGTTAGGTCTTTTTCTTCCCCCTTAGGAGCTATTTTCATTCAAAATTTTGTGGAAAAAAATGTAAATGTCTATCTACGTTCTTTTTAATTTTATTTACCCGCTGTAAGCTTTCTTTTCTCTCTAGACTGGTTTTCCACTGGTAGTTCCTTTACTAGCAACTGCTTTTACACCCTTTTTGTTATAAAAATAAAACTAGCCCTTTGAGTAATTCATAACTGGATTCATGTTAAAAAGGGTTGGTATACCAAATTCACTACTTGAAATTGGTTGTTTGAGAAGCAACTTTTTAACTGTGATCCTTTTATACTCTCTTTCTGCTCTCACTTGGTATCACCTAAAAACAAAATTCTCATCGTAGTGTTTTAATACTAAGGTTGAGAGTAGGTATTTTTTTTTCACCTGGTAGAATTTGTATCTGTGTGCACTGTCAGGGTATTAAAAATGTGTTCCCTTCCTGTTGGCTGTAGAAGAGATGTGATTTGTTCACTTGCATCGTGTAGTGGAAATCTTTCATAGGAATATTCCCATGGACAAGAAGAGATTCAAGAAGGGAATGAGTCATAATAGCTATTGCTCCTGTGCAATTCTCCCTTTCCAGCCTTTCCTTTCTCACGTTCCTATGGCCATCACTGGAAGTTGCACTTGAAGGATATATTTCACACTTCGGAAAGGAAAGGTAAAATTACGCAATATATCAAGTACCTTAAACAGCCAATAGTCTCATTAGTCACATGTTTTTGATTGTCAAGAGATGCTTAGCATTCAGAACTACCAATAAGTAAATAAGATCTGTGGCTACTCAACTAAATCCTCTTCTTTAGAATCCATATCTATTTTGAGAAGCTCCCTATTTAAGAAA
Organism: Crypturellus tataupa; assembly: GCA_034781795.1. Taxonomy (NCBI): domain Eukaryota; kingdom Metazoa; phylum Chordata; class Aves; order Tinamiformes; family Tinamidae; genus Crypturellus; species Crypturellus tataupa. The sequence continues at coordinate 86,146 of JAWLRI010000233.1, forward strand.
TAGCCATATATTCTTTGTGTAAAAAGCTTTTCTCACATTGTGTGATGGTTGCTTTTTGCATCAGTTTCTTCTTTTTTTTTTCTTTTTTTTTAGGAATCATATGTTGATTGGAGGAATAACAAAGGGAAATTAAAAGAAAGAATAAGAGTTTGTTAATAAGATCTTGAGTCACCTACATTGATAGATTACTTAGAAAAACAAGGCCAATAGCACTGGCCACAACAGCACTGAATGCATGTGCCACAGAATGTTGAGGTCCTACACCTATTTTAGTTATCTTAATCTCAGCTGAAATATAGTTAATATCCAAATTTCAGGTGAATCAAAAACTTCTGAATCAAAAGCTGCTTATTTTTATCCTTTCTTAACCTTGTTAGTATAAAACCAGGTTTCATACTTTGTAAAAAGCAAACAGAACCTTGAAATCTTTGTCTCTTGCCTAGCTATAGATAAATCTCCTACCTTGACACCTGAACTGTTGCCTTCATTCTCAAGCTTCACTTTCATCTTCAAAATGGCTTCGTAGAATTTTCGTGTGTGTTTAAATAATGAACATGAAAGTCCATCTTTTTGCACTTGGATGCAACACTGGCTTTGCATGTAGTTGGAATTGGGAATTGGAATTGGGACCTGTGCAGTAACATGTAGACAAGGGTTGCACAAAATGAACCTGTGTTGGAAAAGCATGTCTTTCACACTTCAGTCAGTAGGTATGCTGAATATTTGAGTCTGAAGACTTTACACATTTTTACACATGCATTTTTCTAATAGACAACCACACTTTGCTAATTACAGGTTCCTTCAAAGTTGATGTATGCTAGCTTTCAGAATTTGTTTTTCATTTTTAGATTGTTAGTGAACAGATGTAACTTTAAAATTTATCTCTAAGCCCAAGACTATTTTACCTTTATTTTCTTAGTTACAAAACCCTTCTCTTTTTGCACTTATCTTACTATCTTGAGTATCAACTTGAATATTTGAGTGTAGTTGCTAAGAATTATCCTGAAATGCACCATTACTTTCCTCAGAGTTTAACATGACATAATTCATGTTCCTTCTTATGAGATTATGGAATCGTGAAGCCCTTCTTTTTATCAGGGACGTGCATTTTAGCATACAAATGAAAATCAAACCTCAAGAACAAGCTCACTTTGAATATCCCTTTTGAATGTGATATAATACGAACTTCCTGTCTGAGATTACTCCTGCTCAAGTTTAAGAAGACTTCCTAGCAATCCCAGCTCCAGACAGCTATATTTTCTACTGATTATGGGCCAGGCGCTTGGAATGAAGTTATGGGTTGTCCGTAAGGAGTGGGGACCTGGAAGCTGACAGGTGTGAATGCAGAACCTGCAAAATTGCCAAAATAGCTGATGACTACAGAGTGTGAGAAGGAATCTAGGACAGTAGATACTAAAGTAGATGGGGCAGAGCTTGGGCACAGGAGGAAAAGAGATCAACTAGCCAAGGAGAGTTGATGAAAGTGACAGGCCCAAAGAGGTTGACAGCATGCTGGATTGAAACAGAGGAGCTGGAATTTCTTTGGGCAAAGACTGGAACCAAGAAAACATTACATAAGAGGTAAGAGAGGTCTCATGCTTTCCCGGCAGTGGACAGGCTGTGGCTGAGTAGCGGGTTGGGAAGAAGTAGGTGGAGCTGAAACCAGCTGCAGCCAAAACTGTAGACAAAGTGGTAAGTGCAGGTCAAGATTGGAGAGGGAGGAATTTAGTTACAGAGCCAGAAATGAAGGGAATTAGTACTGTTGGGGAGAGGGAAAAAAAAAAAAAAGTGTGTGTACTGGATGTAAACTCAAATGTGACAGGAAGTCTGAGAGACACTGTATTGCCTTGCCGGGGGTGAAGAGGTCGGATCTAGGGAACAGTATTTGAGGAATGAAGACAGAGACCAGGAGTCAAGATTGAGGCAAGTAAGCTTTTGAGCCCCACGTTTAGTCTGGAGGAGGCTGGGCAGATTAGCTGCATTTTCAAGGAATGGGAAGAACAGTTTGTGATCGCTGTGAAGGATTTTACATCTCTGATACTGAACTTTCCGATGTCATAAAATACCTAGGGAATGCCCTGCTAAAATGTTTTATTCCTATTTACTATCAGTGCACACAGGAGTTTACAATCTGAAGATGTTCAGTGTATTTCTGTTGATACTACAGCACACCTGTTGATGTTAGACAAAATCGCTTAATCAAGATTTCCTCAGGTGGTCAGCAGTTTTTATGTGGGTTGTATACTTCTGAGTTTATTGCTTCCTAATGGCTTCATTTACAGATGTGTGGAGGAGTCTGTATTTTAACTCAATAAAATATGTGTTCAAATAGTAAGTTCTTTATACCAGATCCTCAGAACTAGTGCCTGCTTTTCCACCAACTCAAAGATGTTTTCCAAATAATTTGTTTTGTTATGGTGACATATAGCTTCAGAAAATCTGTGAAGATATCAGTAAATCTTTGTACAGAGCAGAGTTTAAATAAGATGTTACAATAAGCAATGTGTTATTTCAGCACTGTCTTTTTTTACCAAATATAGCAAGGCCTAATGGAAAAGTAACATCATTGTGTACTGGAAAGCTGAAGCTGAAGCTTTTTACCAAAATTATATTTTCAGCAAAACAGACAAAACTAAGCTATTCAAACCACACCTTTCCTAAATCTCTCAAAACTGTCTGTGTTTCTCCAGCTTTTGTATGCGTGTTTGTGCACGATGTATATTGATGTATTTAGAATCTGTTCAGTGTGTTAGATGCTAAGCTATTTCAAGCTTTTGCTCATCCAGGTATCACTTTTTCTGGCAGAAAACTTCCCAGACAGAGCAACATATTATGTTTTAGTAATGTGGAGTCTATAAATAAATATCATGCTTTGGAAACTTGAAAATCTATATATCAAAATCTCACATGCTGCTTGCCTTCATCTGAAGCTTTCAAAATTTCTAGCAGTTTCAGGGCTGTTGCACGCAGCCGATAAGAAGCCTGTGTGCTTTGAAGAGATGCCTACTTTGGCACCCAATGTCAGAAGGTTGGAACTCACTTTCAAAAAGAGAGATTTCAGTTTCAAACCTGATGTACCTACAAGCGGTGGATGCTTGTGTATCTACCCAAAAAAAAATGACACACACAAAGTTTTTTGTTTTTCTGTTTGCTTTTCTGTATTGATTTTTCACCTCACCTTTCTAAAGCAAACAAGGGTCAAGATTAAGTATTTTTGTGTTTCTGTGACTTTTTATTCTCTCTTTGGAATCAGACACATATGCTTTTTCCCTTTGCTATATATTTTCTGCCACACAGAATTTTGAGGCATGCTGTACCCTTATAGCTCACATAAAGGTTCCAAAATGGTTTTAATGCTCTAAAGGAGAAAGCATGTCCATTAAGGTCCAAGTTGCTTTAGCTATAGCATATGCTTGAGATAATTACAGGAACTCTGTATTAAAATCTATTTCAAACTGTATTAGTTGAATGGGAAGTACTTTTTGTCTAGGTGTGGAAGAGGAAGCAATACATTGCTGACATTAGTTTCACAAAAACTCCCTGTTGTATGTTGTTAAAATACTGGAAACTTGAGTAATTAGTGGCATTATAATTAACAAAATGAATTGTTCTGACTATCTCATAAGCCTATTTTATGGCTGGAAGAACCAAAAACTATTGTTTGAAAGTACAGTTATCTTACATCCCTGAGAAAATTGAGAAGACCTTTAACTCCATACATCATCGTGCATTTATCCCAAGAGTAGGATGGTAGGTAGCAAGTGACACAAATTCTGCCTAATATCACAAAACAAAACTTCATATTTTTGCCTCTCCTTGACTGTGTGAAGTAAATAGCTTGATTTTTTTCTTATTTACACAAACAGAATTTGAAGAATATGTTAAAATCAGTATAATGAAAATGAAATTCTCTGTAAGAGTTTGTGTAGCTGAGTATCAACAAAATTAACACCTTGTCAATTAGTTGTATAGTATTTAGCATTTCTGACTGATTCACAATATCAGAAATAAAGCCTGAAATTCCCATTCCAATTCCTTGCTCTAATTTTTAATTCGTGCTGACAATACGTTTACTGACTAAAAGGAGATGCTGTTTATGCTGAATACTTGATACTTGTCTTAGAACAGTCCAGGATTATTTAGGTGATCAAAGTTATTTTAGCAGTCCTACAGCTGCATAAGCAAAACCTTTCAGGAATAACCAGTAATTTTGCATGAAATTAATTGGGAAAACAGTCCCCTGTGAAAGTATCTCAAAACTGAAATGTCTGGGCTTTGAAAATTAGCCTCCTTTTGAACAGAAGATTTGGACTAGCAAAATTTCATAAAAATTGCGTTTCTCAGCTTTTAGTGCATTGATAATATGTAGTGAATTATAAAACCTCACATCCTTTTTGAGTTGATGTCATTTTGTAGTAATGATAAAAACTTGACTGAACTTTTCCAAAGTTTTCTATTTTTGAGAAGGCCCAAGGAATGCTAATAGGCTTTAGAATCTTTGAGTGTGTGAATCGTGCGAAAGGTGTTGGCTGAGGAGGGAGGCTGTACATGGACCACTGAATTTATGAGAGCGTTCTCCGTATTCAGGAAATGTGCCTACTCTCAGCAATATTGATCAAACCGATAGTAAGCAGCACGGCCCAGATGAAATTTAAATGGAAAGTACTGGATTTCAGAAATGTGATGTTGCTATGGAAATTATTTATTACTTGGCAAAACGGAATTTTGATGAAGTCACGCCACTGGTAGTCTAATTTAAGACACAATTCAGGGGGGTTGGAGTAAATTTTTGAGAGAACTTGGCTGCTAATGTGATGTGTGCTTATTTGCCGAGCCTTTCACTTTGAGCTTTTGAAGGAACGTGAGTTTGCTGCTGCACAATTCCTAATTGACCAAGGATGATGTCCTTGGTCAGAATTCAACTGTTTTAGACACCATTTATAAGAAATAACTGCTGGATTTTAAAGTGTGGGCTGCTTTTGTTTATTTTTTGTTACTAATTTTGAGTTCATTGAGAATTTCGATTCTGAATCTCTTAGCGTCAAGCTTGCTGTAATTGAGGGGCCCAGTGCTCAATCTCAAGCCAGTTGTGCTCCAAAAATAGTGTTTATATACTGACAAATTGATTGACTTACTGCAAAATGAAATCTGTCTTTTACTATTACTTTAAAAACTATTTCTAGAAATAATAGTCAGGAGTATTCTCCTGCAAGCTGGATTAAAATAAATAGTGGAAAAGGCATGAAGTATTCTGTTACCAATTTTTTCAGACTGGCAGGCAAATGACCATGGCTCTTGCACAGAATCAGCTCCCTGAGGACTCTAGATACTGCTATGATGTTAGTAGTTGAAGTGTAAAGTATTCCTGACCTTTGGGCATTACTGTAAACCACTCGGGATACAACCTTTTATTTCCAAAGTCGTTCCCTGGTATCATCTGCACCAGTAACAGTGATTTGGGCAAGTATGACCAAGCCGTTGTTTTCCAAGCCAAAATGGACTTTTCAATTGCAAGACTTTTTTTTTTTTCTCTCTTTCATAAAAGTAATACTACTTGTGCACAGTCACCACCATTTAAAGATTTGCTAACTGTGAGTCTGTATTATTTGCACCGTGCTTGTTCCCTTATAAGGTTCTGAATTGTATAGAATATTCACATTTTAAATATAAATAATACCGAGGAATTGATTATAATAATTCAGGGGTATTTTTTTTCTCTGACTATATATAGGTTTAAATAATTTTTATCTATGTTTTACCAACTTATTAAGGGTTGAAATTTCTCTTTGTTCCTGATGAGCTTACTGTTCTTGGTTGCAAGAAGAAGGCTGCTCTGCCGCTTCTGGTAGCAAACTTGTGTTTGAGTACTGAACCTTGTCCAATGATCTGAATCATGCTATAGCTATTCAATTTTTGCATTCTACTATCAAAAGATCATCTTATTGATACAGTTTTGTACAGTTTTGTATGTGTATATATTTGTGTATTGATTATATACAGTACCAAAGTCAAATGATGAGCAAATTTTACAGTATACTGTCTCTACATTTTTTTATTCTGTGTATTCTTGCCTATTAAAGAATGCTTAGTCATTTAACTTTCTTAAGGAGTAGCTTGTCTAGAATGTCAAGTGCAATTAATATGAGGGATGGTATTACAAGGTGAAGCTCACGTTGTACACTGCTATGTTACAGGAATACAAGCGCAAGCTAGCCAGAGTGTCCCAAGTCCGGAAAGAGCTCAGGTCACGCATCCAGAACCTGCCCGATCTCTCACGACTCCCCAATGTCACGGGCAGCCACGTACACCTACCTTTTGCAGGAGACATCTACAGTGATGACTGATTGTAAGAACATCCTTCCATAAACTCTACTTTTCTGTGAAATGAGGGGTAGGTTAGACTGATTGGTACTCTTGTAGTATTATTTTTGTATATTGTTGGAGAGTGTCAGTAAAAATATTCTGAATAATTTATAAAAAAAAGGTTTAAAAATGATTTCTTTACTATTTTATTGGCAAGTGAACATAAGGGTACATTTATAAAGGAGCAGCATCTCTGTCTATTGCATTAAAGAATGAGTAATTGTCTTACATTTTGTACAGATTTTTGTTGGGTACCCTGTAAAAAAAATGGTAAGATTTTTCTTATGTACCCTATATTTAATTAGATCATAATATAATCAAAGTATACTTTGAGGTATGCTTTTAAGTTAACACATTTCAATGACTAGTGAGGCATTAAAACACTATGGAACATAAACATTATGGAAATGACAACTTTATGTTTGCAAGAAGGTTATTGTAATTTAATGCAAAGTCAAAAGTGATCTTACTGGCTATTATGTTGAACTTACCCACTTCCAAAACAAGCCAGATGGCTTATTTTAAAGTAAATGTTCCAGTTTTATTTTGTAAAACATAAATCATGTTACTGAAAGCTTATCCTTAAAGGACTCAAAATGCTGCAATATTTTAGTTTTTAAAAGCCAGCACAAAAAAGTACACAACTGACCATTTTAATTAGGTATCACAATAGTAACTTTTCTTTTTACAACTGCTTAGTTTCCTAGTTGCGGGACCATTCATTTGTACTCTAATCTCTTTCTGGAACACCCACCTACATCCGAAAAAAAAAGATCCCAGAAATGTGAAGCTATTTTACAACTTTAATTTAAGCAGAAGGTCATTCTCTAAATTGTCTCTATTCCTAAATCTCTGCTATTAAGTATGAACAATGATGTATACTATTTATCCATGCAACAACATGATGCAGCCATGCTGTAGGGTAGCCATGTGGTAGCTTTGGGCCAAATCATTTGGAACTGAGGAACACAGGAGGCCAACGTGAGCTGCTGCTCCCTTACCTCCCACTGCTCCAGCAAATATTTTTGGTCTCAAACTTCTTTTCTAAGAGAGAAGATAGTTTCAGTCTGTGTATCATTTAAACTGAAGAAATATATTACTGAATATGTATTTTTAAAAAGATACTTTGCATGGCACAAATATGATGTTTGTCTACAGGTAGCTAAATTTGTCAAAATTCCTTGTTACTATACTAAGTGCCAGCTTTTATGTTCATTTAAAAGCTGGAGATAGGTACCTAGTGGATTGCCAGAAAGTTTAGGATTTTTTCTTTTTTTTTTTTTTTCCTGGTCAATTGTAATTAGGCCCTTAAGTATTTAGAAGTAATTTTTAAAATGTCTGTCTGCACTTTCTGGCATTTAAATGACCTTAAAGAACTAGGCTGGAAGTATATGAGTTGGATATACTATCTGCCTATTTAATGATAACATTTTGTTCGTGTGTTTGCACTTGTCAGGCAAGTACTTGTATCAGTTCAAGGTTTACAAATGTGTAATGCTCCCTTCTCACATGAAATCAATTCTTAAAGGAAGTCTATTCTACCTTGTCAAATATTACAATGCCTAGAATACTTATTGGATATGAACAAAATATTTCTCTTTAATGTGATTACACTTAGAGATAAGCAGTCCAATTATCCTTTCTTTGGGAAGTTGTCATGAATTAAACCTCAGTAAAACGCAGAAAGATAAAAATACAAACTGTTGAAATACCATTCCTTCTTCCACACAAAGTTTGATGTCACCCAGTAGTTAAAAGAGGTGTGGATGTGTAGATTTAAAAAGAAAAAATGCAAATAGAAAGAAAACCCACATCCTCCATACTAAATCTTTGGGTGTCTATCTGCCAGCATCCAGACTGCTGCTGCTGTGATTACTAAACATATATCTGATCAAAAATGTCCCAAGGCAATCCTAGCTTTGCCCATGAGAATTTAAAACTAAAAGAAATGAATGTTGTTATTTTCCCTGAGATTAAAAATTGTGATGCAATTGTAGGATATAAATTGCATTAAAAAAATCTGATTGACAGGCAGGAATGCTGAAAACAGTTCATCAGTGCTTGCTAGCCATCCCAAAGATTTGTAACAGTTCCGAGTAGCAATTTCCCACACTACAGAAAAAAAAAAAAAAAACCAAACAGTTAACCATAAACAGTTTAGGGGAGTCTTATTTAATCTAAGATGTAAAATTAAAGTGAAATGTATTGTCAACTTTTCATAAGACAAATGCAGATACAATTTTTATGCTTTAAACACCTCTAGTATGTTGAAACTTAGCTATATAAATTTAGATATGCATGTATATGCATTGCAGCTGCAGTTAGAATTTACTCTTGTTAAAGAATGGCACAAAATTTGTGCTAAATATTAAAACAGTTTACTTCATTAAGAATTGTAGAACAAATCATAAAATGTGAGCCCACTAGTCATTTCCTGGTTGAATCCCATCCATGGAAATTAGTAGCCAAGGTGATAACAGTTGTGGTGGCATGGCTTGCTTTGAGTCCACTGAAGGATCTAGTCCTTGGATATTCAAAACCAGGGTGAATACGTTATCTTTATGCAATTGTTTGCTACCTTGATTTAAAACAGTGACAATAAAGTTGAGTGCTGTATTTCCTTGATCTCTCAAGAGCATTAAATACAGAACAATAGAGTTGTTTTTCATTTTCATCACTATTAGTTATAAAATTGCTCATCTACAGACATGTAGAATTGATAAAAGAATGAGGAAAATCTCACCTTTTTCCTGATGTATATAAGTTTTAATTTTGAGAAAGTGCTATTTTCTGTATATATTTTTCTTTGTTTTACTGTGAAATTGTTTACTTCAAGGAATGTTTAATACTTGATTTTGTTTTTTTTTTTTTAATTATTATCCCTCAAAATTTGTTTGGAAAAGAGGCCTTGAGGAAGATAAATATACATTTACAACAAGTGTCATGTTAATATTTGAATGGTCTTTTATTTCTATGGGAAAGGCATCAGGTTAGATCTGTATTTTAACTGTAATAGTATACAAGGAGATAACCTTGTCATATACCAATGCAGCCCTTTAGTATAAAAAAGATACTTCCAAATTCTTAGGTTACAAAGCTTAAGATAAATGTCTGACACCTCAGTTGTTGGGTGGGAAAAGGAGGAGTGCCTGGAAGCTCAAAGGGAAAAAATATCAGAGTGGAAATGAAAAGCAAAACAAACATCTGCTTTTGAAAAAAAAAAGAAAAAACAGAAATAGAACTGTGAAATTCTAGGTAGAACAATGTTTCTGGCTGTAGGACTGATTTGGGGCATCTGCTCTGTGAAAAAAAATGAGAGTGTTCCCTGCCCATCTCTTCTAACACAATATGTTTCTGCTCGGAACAGAATGCCTACCCTACCAAAGGTACAAATACAAAATACCAGAAAAAATGTAACACACTAATCAGCTTATTTACTTCACTGTATTGCACTTTTATTGAGTGTTCTTTGGAGAGGAAAAAAAAAAAAAAAAAAGAGAGAGGGAAAAAAAGAAAACAAAAGCAAAGACAATCCTGCTTCTCTTTGCATGGAGAATGTTGGGAGGTCTTTGTGCTGGAGTCTCTGGGACTGCTCTTGTATATTCTGCCATTTGCTGTATTTTTGCAAATATTATGAAAGCTATCAAAAACATCTATTCCACTTCCGTGATTTTTAAAATAAAGTCCTTAGTTGCAAAAAAATTATGATTCTTAGAAATTGTGCTTTTTGTTGTTCCTTTTGCAATTTAAGCTACACACTGCAAGAACATTAGCTTGTCTGTGTTTCACTCCATTAGTATTGATATTAACATATTAAGATAAAACACCTCAATTAATTCCTAGGAACACAACCCAAACTACATACTTAAATTTACATTCTTACTATTTTATCTGAAAAAAATCTTCTGAATGAGCAAGAGCTTTGATTACAATAAAAGTACATTCCTGTTTCTCTTGAACTTTAAAAAGTTAATGGATTGGAAGGTCCACAGACTAATATTGCTCTCGCAAGCCAGTGAGAACTCAGTCCGTTACCTCAGTGATTACCGCAAACACACATTTAGGATGCAGTATTCCCCTACAGAAAAAAACATAAAAGTCACAGAAATCATGTTTAGGCTTAACTGACCCACTACAGAAAAGTTGGATTTCCACCCTTTGGAACATAAGCAAATAGATTCATGGGTTTTGTGGAAATACTTCTGAACTAGAAAACCAGTACTTTGAAAAAAAATTGACTGTTACATTTATAAATGCATAGGACCAATTCTGCTCACTACTCATGCACATGATCACAGTGACTATTTCTGCAGGTTAAAAAAAAAAAAAAAAGCAGATTCAAATGTTGTGTCTGCAGAGAATTATTTTTTAATGGATGGCCAATTTGGTGTCAGTTGTTATTTCACTGGCATTTATCTTGATTAAGCAGCACCTCTCTGCCCTCTAGTTATTTATAAATCTGATTCTGAGTTCATCTTTACTATATGTAAACTAGCCTACTAAGCATGATGTTTTTGTGGGAATTTGCAGAAGTTCAATAGCACTCTTGTTACTTGTTTGCAAAAGAAATCAAATCATTTGTTAAGAGCTAATAACAGCAGTTTGAAATGTAAAGATGTGTCATTATTGTGCTCTTCTAACAGATGTGTAATCCTTGTGTAATTTGTCCTTGAAATAACACCTGTCTGTATTATCTTTCATATTTAATAGAATAAAATAATGTTGTAAAAATATATTTGAAAACATTGTTTAATGCTTACTCCTGCATTCTCATTTTGTGAATGGCTTTAATGTAAACTGATTTCTGTACTTAAGAGTAAGCCAAAATCATGTAGTAATGCTGATGGAACGATTAGTACTAATTAGTGCTTGGTATTTGTAGAACAGGCCTACACTTTTCAGTGAGGAAGCAGTACTTTCAAAACCTTCAGGGCCAAATCTCTAAAACTGTAAAGAAATTACATATATGACAATCAGTGACATGTGTCTTTCCCCATAGACAATTGGTGTCTTTCCACACTGTCTGCCGCAAAGGAAAGCTCGGAATTATAGGTTAGATGTTCACTGACAGGGAGGCAGACTGAGAACTGGCCAAATGGCAGAGCCAGAGGGTGGTGATCAGTGGCACAAGGTCTAGTTGGAGGCCTGTAGCTTCCAGTGCTGTTCCACAGAGGTTAATTCTGCTTTCAGTCTTGTTCACCTTCCTAATCAGGGACCTGAATGAGGGGACAGAGCTCGCGCTCGGCAAATTTGCTGATGATCCAAATCTGGGAGCAGTGGCTGATGCACTGGAGGACTGTGCTGCCATTCAGAGAGACCTCAGCAGAGAGGAACCTCACGAAGTTCAACAAAGGCAAGAGCAGGCCTGTAGCTAGGCAGGAATCACTGCAGGCACCAGAACAGGTTGAGGAGTTGACCTACCAGAAAGCAGCTCTGCAGAGAAGGCCCTGGGAACCTGGATGGATAACGAGTTAACCATGAGCCTGCAACATGCCCTGGTGATCAAGAAGGCCCACAGTATCCTAAGCTGAATTAGGCAGAGCATTGCCGGCAGGTTGAGGGGAGGTGATCCTCCCTGCCTACTCACCCCTGGTGCTGGGCTTGATTTCTTGGGCCAATAGAGACATGAAGCTACTGGAGAGAGAGTCCACCATAGGGGTATGAAGATGATTAGGGGACTGGAGCACTTCTGTGAGGAAAGGCTGAAAGCGCTGCACTGTTCAGCCTAGACATGAGAAGGCTGAGAGGGGATTGTATCAGTGCATACAAATATCTTAAGGGAGGGTGTCAAGACTTTTCAGCGGTGCTCAACAATAGCACAACAGGCAGTGAGCACAAAATCAAACACAGGAAGTTCCATCAGAAAATGAGGAAAAGCTTCTTTACAGTGAGGATAACAACAATGGAAGAGATTGCGGAGACTCCTCCCCTGGAAATATGTAAAACCTGCCTGGACGTGATCTTGTGCAAGACAGAGGGTTGGAATAGGTGATCTCCAGAGGTCACAGGATTATGCAACAGTGACCACTGGAGATCACCTAGTCTTGCACAAACCTAGAGGACACTGCGCAGGATCTCACCTTGATTGGTGATTTGCTCACCACTCCTACACCCACTGCTGGTCGAGCTGCGGAGGTGAGTGATGATCCCTTGTCTCAATATCCACCCTGTGCGGGCATCTTCACAGCCTGCCAGTGCCTTCAGCAGGGCTAGTACTGCACCTCTTGTCCTGCACTTCTCCATCTCCGGAGAGGTGGTAGCTTCTCTCCCCAGCAGCATCTGGGTTTGAGCTACAAGCATGGCGCACAACGGGGTCCTTTGCATCGCCACAGGACCCAGAGGTGCTCGGACCGTCACTTGCAGGACGTAGCTGGAGGGACGGCTTTGGCCCAGCCCCTCCTCACCCACACAGGACAGGCAGCTGAAGTCCCACAAACAGCTCTTGCTCCCCCAGCTGGCGCAGCTGCACAGGGAGCCTGTGTCTCTAGCCTCGTAAAACAAAAGAGTCACCATGTGGGTCACCAGCACCATCCATAATCCCTCGCTGGCCTTGCTCCCCCACAGGGCAAGAAGCAGAGTGCAGGGTGGGAGTCCTGCCGCAGCTTGGAGGGACATGCTCCACATGCTGCCCTCAGATGTGGCGAACCTGGGACCCTCTTGCCAGAGCAGGTGATACCGGTGGTGACAGGGTGCTGCTGGCCTCCTGGCACCTCTGTGCACTGGCAAAGCAGCCCCGCACAGCCTGCCACCGCCTGCATGGGCTGCTGCTACCGCAGCTGCCTGTTGGTCCTGTGCTTTGCATGCTCGCAGGAGGACTCCTCTGCCCTGGAAGCAGCACTCCTGTGTGCTCTCTCCTCAGCAGAACAGGCTGCACAGCATCTGCTGCAGACACTGGGGACACGTCCTCAGCTGTCTTCAACTTCAGGTGCTGCCTCAGTTGCTCCATCCTGCAGGGGAGTCGAGCAGGCCTGAGTGTGGGCTGTGAGCCACCTCTCCTGAAAAGCCTCTCCCCATACTCCCTAAATGTGCCCAGAGAACAGCACAGCTCCGCAAAGGCTCCTTCCTACATGCTCTTGCTCTGGTATTTCCATCCTCTTCAAGCCCAATCCACAGCAGGAAAGAGCACAGCGACCAGCTGAAACGCTTCCTTACACTCCCTCCTGCATCCAAACTGCTGGTTGCTTCCCCTTGGGTGGCTCTGGAGGCTGTTACCAAGTTCCTGGCATCTCCTGAACACCAAGTTCCCCCCCAGGGACCCCAGGAAAGACAACATCCATCACCTCCTCAGCAAGCTGAACAGCTGCGTCCAGCTAAGCACAGCACCTGCCGCTTTTGCAAAGAAGTAAGTCAGCCGCCCGCTGCCCAGTCACATCTTCACCAGGAAGGCAATGGCCACAACCTGGCCACCCATCCTATCATCACCAGCATCACTCAGGCTTCTGGACACCTTTCTTCTCCTCCTTTAGGCAGCCAATAATTTGCTCTGCTGGCCTAAAGCACAAGGGCTGGCCAAAGGGAAGAGGGAGCTCCTAGAGAAAGTCTCAAAAGCCAGAGAAGAGCTTCCTGCTGGAAGTCTGCCCCATTGCTGGTGCTCAGAGCTGGGCAGAGAACAGCCTGGCTCCTCACCTCCTCCAAAGCCCCTCCAGGTACTCAGTTTGTGGGGTCACTCTGCAGCCCCAGCCCAGCTCCCTGCAGCCTCCTTG